>CAUOFW020002280.1:1802208-1989408 GCA_963454935.2 Ilex paraguariensis
GGGGGGGGGGGGGGGGGGGGGGGGGGGGGGGGGGGGGGGGGGGGGGGGGGGGGGGGGGGGGGGGGGGGGGGGGGGGGGGGGGGGGGGTTCCGAATCTGTAGTAAGTGGAAATCAATCACGAAGTGTACTGTTGAGTGCACGGAGTAATAAAAAAAAATGGTGAATATATTTGTATTCACACTTAAAATTAAATCACAAATATAGAAGAAAGAAAAAAAAATTTAAGCACTAATTATAATAATTTTAAACATTAAATATTCCTTGAACTTTATAGTTTTACTAATCTAATGGTTGATATTGAGAGGGACCAGAAATGTGCTAGATGTGGCATTATTGATATTTATTTATTTCGTACTAAGACAAGATAGGACACAAAAATCATGTTTGGATAAGAGATTCACAAGATGACATGATATCTTGAGGCTAAATCCTTTATAACAGTATCGAAATGTATTTTTTTAATATTATATTTTTATTTTTTAATATCGAAAAGTTAATCAAAAATTCTTCTCTCCATCATAACAATAGGACCGTTATGGTCATTATTAAATTTTATTGAAGAGATGAAATATAATCAAAGTATATCTTTTTGATCAAAGGTTGAACTTTAACACAAATAATAGGCATAACGGCCCTATTGTTCAATACATCTCAACACAAATAATTAAAGGGCTTAGGGAGGCCAATACCTCTCAAAAAATTTAATAGGATAAAAGTACATTTTTTAAAATAATTGGGATAGAAATACATATGCTAATAAAAAGTCATAAAAGTCTTTTTACCTCTTTTATAAATAGGGCATACCTAATTAAATGTGAGATTTTCAAGATTATAATGTGAGACTTTTAAGATTTCTTTTGATATTTGTGTATTATTTGAATTTTGAAATATTATATATATATAGACACACACACACACACACGTAATACAATGACATGAAACAGCGACACGCTCAATAAAAAAATAGTAACATCAAGCAGTGATACGCTCAACAAAAAAAGAGTAACATCAAACAATAACACAGTCAACAAAAAAATAGTAACATCAAACAGTAACTCAAATATTTTTGTTGAACGTGTCACCGTTTGATGTTATTTTTTTTTTTTAAGCGTGTCACTGTTTCATGTCACTGTATTACGTGTGTGTGTGTGTGTGTGTGTGTACATAAAATTTTAAAATTCAAATGATACTCAAATATAAAAAAGAATCTTAAAAGTCTTACATTCAAGTAGGTATGCACTATTTGTGATAGGGGTAATTATGGAATACATTTTAGAAAGAATTTAAAAATGTGTACTTATTGACAATTATTTGATGAAAAAGAGGACTTAAAGGAGGATAAATTTGGAGGTGGTACTTAAAGCCAAATAAATTTTGGAAAAGATACTCATATCCCATTATCTCTCAATAATTAACTTTTCATCCATTTTTTTTCCAATTTTGGGGAGATTGATTTTAGTAAATTAGAAAGAAAATTAATTTATTAATTTTTTCATCATTCATATTTTTCTTTCTTATTAAATATAATATTTTATTTATCCTTCTAATTTTTTATCTTTTCAATTTTTTATCGGATTAGGATGTTTGCTTCAGTACTGGAGAGAGATTCTATGTTTCTGTTTGGCAACGTGACTTGTGCGGAATTGCATGACATCTCCTTGTCAAAGCTGCCACAAGTACAACTACTCCATAACATGCATAAGGTGGAGTACAAGGCCGGTCCATACATAAAAGGCCACCAAAGTACGAGCTTTAGGGCCCAATTAAAAAATAAAAGCCCCAAATTTATTGACTTATATTGAAAGCGTTGTTTTTAAACCACGGCAAATTAAAAAATAAATTAGAAACTATCATAAAAAGTGTATAACCATGTTAGGTGAAGTCACAACTACTTAAGGTTATTCCCGATCGATCATAAATTATCTCAAAGGGATCGTAACTTTATTTTTAAAAAATATAATTTGATCTTAAAAAATAATAATTTTCAATACGATATGATAATATTGTTTTTTTGGGTATTATAAAATTACCTAAAACTTTGACATGAAAAGTGTGGGTGGTTTAGTGACCCTACCACTATATGTGAAATCCCCATTGATGTTTTCCATATTGGGATTATTATCATAACTTCAATGAGTAGTGGGGCTTTATAGTATATATATGTGTATGGAGGACAGATAAGATTGACCTTGGAATATAAAGAGGAAGAAGCATTTTTTCTTGGTTGTCGGAGAAATCAACTGGTGTCCGTGGCCCACATTTGATGTTTGGTCTAAATAGCACACAAAGTTTGGTCTACCAATTATGAGGATGCGTTTTTTGTTGTTTTTTGGGTGTCTAACAACAACCATTTCGATGAATATAAGTTTGTGGGAAAATATTATGTAAATTAAATAAATTTATAAAGGCGATTATTGAATGAGTGAGTCCTATTAATTTTTTTAAATAGAACCCATTGATCCAATAGTCACGCTTCATTTGTGATGTAAATTTGAGTTACTTAAATTCGTGGCACATGTCATGCGTGTGCAAAATATTTTGTTTAATAATGCGATGGTTTTTTCTGGAAAAGTTTTAATTAAAATAATAGATAGTTAAGATAGATGTGACTTATCGGTGACAATGAGCCTTGACAAGAGGTACCCAGCCCATCGCCTGACTCAAAAAGCCCAGGGGCCAGTGGAGCCAAGGGTCTGGCTGGCCTGTCATGTGGAGGTTCATGGGTGGCCCGTTAGTCCAATGAGTAGGGTCATGAGTTGTGTGTTCATTACCGACTTTGTCATGGCCCAAAATAATTATAAATAAAATGTTAAACCTATTGATAATTAATAATAATCTTGTTCCATGGTCTATCAGTTGCAAGTTGCAATCTATCGTCACCCATCGTTCTCACCTACTTTTAGTTTAGTTTTATGTGAGATGATTTTTACCTTGAAACTTGGATTGAGGGGTACGGCTCATTACTTTTCCATTTTAGGTGTAATTTATTTATTTTTTGAAATTAATAAAAAAAAATTTCCTCTATGGAGTAAGAGTTGGGCTATGACTCGAGTCAACTTTTGAAAGTGCATGCAGTTTCCGTGTACCAATGTACAAGTACTTTTTTTAGACTAATTGTTGCTAAGACGCTACTAATCATCGGAAAATAAAAATATTGAGTTAATCAAGATTTTTCTTACGAAACTCTTAAATGAGAACTCATGTTATAAATCATTGAAATCTTGTCATTCTTAAATAACAACTCGTGTTAAAAATTATTGAAATCTTGTCATTCTTATATGATTTACGACAGTGACAAACTTATTTTTCAGGTATGGTATCTCCATTAATTTCGACTCTTCATTTTGAATCGAATGATCTATAATTAGAGATTTAAAAAATAAAAAATTACAAAATAAGAAAAATGTACATATAGTATCTTTTTATGGGTTGAAAAAGTGAAGCTACGACACTAAAAATATTTTTCGACAATATAATGGGACCCCAAAAAGGACATTTCGATTCCGTAACACAAATTATACACTGGGGCATGTTTGTTTCGAGTATAAAATTTAAGTGGAGTAAAGTTTTATATCCATTCCACTCTAATCCAATAGTATATTATACCCGGTGTTAAACTATAATTTCATCATTCTCTTTGTTTGTTTATCACAAATATTATCTGTGTAATACCTACTTAAAAACGTCAGTAATTGCGGCTAACCAATGTAAAAGACAATTTTAACCTTTAAAAAGTTAAAAATTACGGCTAGGCTTTTATATAAAAATTGTACTGGAGAGCATTTCAGTTTTTTTAGTTTATAATACCTATACCAAGAATATATTCCACCCCCTAGGCGGTATTCATTAAAACTTTCTACAAGGTATTATGGCTACTGTTCATAGCGGGTCGGTATTACGACACAAAAAATAGTACTGACTATAAAACGCCAAATAAACAACGTATAAGATGAATTTCACGTACTATTTTTCTAATACCACCTCCTTATACCACTCTAATACTCAAAACAAACGCCCGGGTGTCTTGGAGTTTCACATTCAACCACCATTTGAAATGGTATATATGTAATGGCCAGCCAGCTCACGTCGTTTGACTTTAAACCATTGGACTTTTTTAACCTGTGGAATTAGGTATAGAAATTTAAGGTTGTGTTCTTTAGTCTTCGCCAGAAAACTGAGACATTCGGAAAATTTGAAAGTTCTAGAGTTAGTAGTTGTTTGCATATTTGTTTTTGCTTATTTTAATGTTGNGTATATATATGTGTATGGAGGACAGATAAGATTGACCTTGGAATATAAAGAGGAAGAAGCATTTTTTCTTGGTTGTCGGAGAAATCAACTGGTGTCCGTGGCCCACATTTGATGTTTGGTCTAAATAGCACACAAAGTTTGGTCTACCAATTATGAGGATGCGTTTTTTGTTGTTTTTTGGGTGTCTAACAACAACCATTTCGATGAATATAAGTTTGTGGGAAAATATTATGTAAATTAAATAAATTTATAAAGGCGATTATTGAATGAGTGAGTCCTATTAATTTTTTTAAATAGAACCCATTGATCCAATANTTTTTTAATGTTGTAGTCAAGACTCAAATCATTCAATTACCCTAATGTCTTAGTACAGATCACTTTGCCCTTTTTAACTTTTTTTATGTCACGCTCTTGTCTCGGCCTCTCAAGGATGAGATACGACTAGATTTTTAATACACTTGTTTACAATTATTATAAGCTGAACTAATCAAACATGATATAATCTCATTGGTGCAACAACACCACTCATCACCTTAGTTATTAAACATGATGGTAAAACCTATCTTATAACCTGTACCATATATAAAACACCTGAACCAATCATTTGTTTTCCCAAGTTATAGACATATACAAACTCCCACACCCACATAGCATACATCACAGAGCATGCTTGTTGAGTCGATTTACAAATATATACTATTAACCTGCCATAATAAGCTNTTACTTAAATTCGTGGCACATGTCATGCGTGTGCAAAATATTTTGTTTAATAATGCGATGGTTTTTTCTGGAAAAGTTTTAATTAAAATAATAGATAGTTAAGATAGATGTGACTTATCGGTGACAATGAGCCTTGACAAGAGGTACCCAGCCCATCGCCTGACTCAAAAAGCCCAGGGGCCAGTGGAGCCAAGGGTCTGGCTGGCCTGTCATGTGGAGGTTCATGGGTGGCCCGTTAGTCCAATGAGTAGGGTCATGAGTTGTGTGTTCATTACCGACTTTGTCATGGCCCAAAATAATTATAAATAAAATGTTAAACCTATTGATAANTGTATACCGACTTTGTCATGGCCCAAAATAATTATAAATAAAATGTTAAACCTATTGATAANCTTAAATACACGTATCAAACAACAATATCACTCTAATTTCAAAGAATTCACAAGTCACATCACATTCATACTACCCCTCATTGGGTAATCGNAATTAATAATAATCTTGTTCCATGGTCTATCAGTTGCAAGTTGCAATCTATCGTCACCCATCGTTCTCACCTACTTTTAGTTTAGTTTTATGTGAGATGATTTTTACCTTGAAACTTGGATTGAGGGGTACGGCTCATTACTTTTCCATTTTAGGTGTAATTTATTTATTTTTTGAAATTAATAAAAAAAAATTTCCTTTATGGAGTAAGAGTTGGGCTATGACTCGAGTCAACTTTTGAAAGTGCATGCAGTTTCCGTGTACCAATGTACAAGTACTTTTTTTTAGACTTATTGTTGCTAAGACGCTACTAATCATCGGAAAATAAAAATATTGAGTTAATCAAGATTTTTCTTACGAAACTCTTAAATGAGAACTCATGTTATAAATCATTGAAATCTTGTCATTCTTAAATAACAACTCGTGTTAAAAATTATTGAAATCTTGTCATTCTTATATGATTTACGACAGTGACAAACTTATTTTTCAGGTATGGTATCTCCATTAATTTCGACTCTTCATTTTGAATCGAATGATCTATAATTAGAGATTTAAAAAATAAAAAATTACAAAATAAGAAAAATGTACATATAGTATCTTTTTATGGGTTGAAAAAGTGAAGCTACGACACTAAAAATATTTTTCGACAATATAATGGGACCCCAAATAGGACATTTCGATTCCGTAACACAAATTATACACTGGGGCATGTTTGTTTCGAGTATAAAATTTAAGTGGTATAAGGTTTTATATCCATTTCACTCTAATCCAATAGTATATTATACCCGGTGTTAAACTATAATTTCATCATTCTCTNGCCTAACACAATTGCAATTACAATATTAATATGTTTATCACATTTAATAGTTAATTATGCACTAATGCATGCAAAATGATACATCCCAAAATGCCCTGGTAACTCCGATTACCACACTATCCACTCACATACTAGCACTTTTGTTCTAAGGATCACATTTTCTCCCTAAATTTCCAAAATCACTCACATTCATCACAATTAGGATTACGTAAATAAGACACATTGACCGGGGGCCTATTTTCACACATTTCGACCCCAAATTTTTAAAAACTNATACTTAAAAACGTCAAAAATTGCGGTTAGACTTTTATATGAAAATTGTACTGGTGGGCATTTCGGTCTTTTTAATTTATAATACTTATACCAAGAATATATTCCACCCCCTAGGCGGTATTCATTAAAACTTTCTACAAGGTATTATGGCTATTGTTCATAGCGGGTCGGTATTACGACCCAAAAAATAGTACTGACTATAAAACGCCAAATAAACAACGTATAAGATGAATTTCACGTACTATTTTCCTAATACCACCTCCTTATACCACTCTAATAGTCAAAACAAACGCCCGGGTGTCTTGGAGTTTCACATTCAACCACCATTTGAAATGGTATATATGTAATGGCCAGCCAGCTCACGTCGTTTGACTTTAAACCATTGGACTTTTTTAACCTGTGGAATTAGGTATAGAAATTTAAGGTTGTGTTCTTTAGTCTTCGCCAGAAAACTGAGACATTCGGAAAATTTGAAAGTTCTAGAGTTAGTAGTTGTTTGCATATTTGTTTTTGCTTATTTTAATGTTGTGATGTTCTTCTTCTTCTTTGTTTATTTTTAATGTTGTAGTCAAGACTCAAATCATTCAATTACCCTAATGTCTTAGTACAGATCACTTTGCCCTTTTTAACTTTTGTTATGTCACGCTCTTGTCTCGGCCTCTCAAGGATGAGATACGACTAGATTTTTAATACACCTGTTTACAATTATTATAAGCTGAACTAATCAAACATGATATAATCTCACAGGTGCAACAACACCACTCATCACCTTAGTTATTAAGCATGATGGTAAAACCTATCTTATAACCTGTACCATATATAAAACACCTGAACCAATCATTTGTTTCCCCAAGTTATAGACATATACAAACTCCCACACCCACATAGCATACATCACAGAGCATGCTTGTTGAGTCGATTTACAAATATATACTATTAACCTGCCATAATAAGCTATCACTAATATATAACCTAGAAATTAGTTATACTAACATTCAACTTGAGTGATATCACACTAACGTTGCACAAGACTCAATCAACTGGATAGTGGACCTGTCTGTATTCTCCTGTATAATACCTGAAAAGAAGAAACTGTAGGGTAAGAGCTAAACCACGCGTTCAGTAAGTATACATGCTGTATATGAAATGAAAATAATCGTAATACACTGAAGTAGGTAGATACTATTTAAATACATGTATCAAACAACAATATCACTCCAATTTCAAAGAATTCACAAGTCACATCACATTCATACTACCCCTCATTGGGTAATCGATCCCACATGGATCTGTGTCTCCCGAATTTCCCGGCAATGCCATAGTGCTAGCACATCACTGCACGCCCAGTGACCAGGCACCGATGCCCCCTGTCTCAAACAGTGCGTCACATTCCACAATACACAATACACAGTATAAAACATCATCCAATCACATAAGCACATAGCACATAATCTTGGAGAATTGCTATTAAATTCTATCATTTACTATCATCTTATAATAACATTTTCAAAACATATAAAGATATACACCCATCTCAAATATACAAATTTACGACCCTTCGGTCCTATCGGTGGATCCTTTCGGTGTTACCGTATCTGTTCCAACACCGACTGTCTCACCTGTTCCACCTAACACAATTGCAATTACAATATCAATATGTTTATCACATTTAATAGTTAATTATGCGCTAATGCATGCAAAATGATACATCCCAAAGTGCCCTGGTAACTCCGATTACCACACTATCCACTCACACACTAGCACTTTTGTTCTAAGGATCACATTTTCTCCCTAAATTTCCAAAATCACTCACATTCATCACAATTAGGATTACGTAAATCAGACACATTGACCGGGGGCCTATTTTCACACATTTCGACCCCAAATTTTTAAAAACTACACTTCTGGTATTTCATACATTTCGCACCCGATATTATACTCATTTGCACTCGAAAGTCACATTATCACATCAAACATCATTTAAAAATGCTACATACAAAATTTCAGGTTATTTGAATTAAAATTCGCACATCTGATAATAACATTTAGAAATTAGGGTTTTGGCGTTATCGGCACGCATTTCCCACTTCTCTTATACTTTTTATTTAAAATTGTCACACTTAATCTCACACACACATGTAATCATGCAATTTCAGCTTCTTATTGAACCCATTAACCTCTTTGTTTCACACCCAAAAATCTCAATTCCAACACAACTTGCCTAAAGCATTCAAAGCATCTTAATATGCATTTTTCACATTTTTCTCATATCTAATTTAATATCCATTCTTAGCAGTCCCTAAAGTATGTTAATTCACTTAATTAAACTAACAAAAAAACCTATTTTTCAAATAAAATAAAACAGCCCATTGATATTGAAATAAAACAGCCCACATAAATACACACTTAATTTCAACTCACAAAAATATATTTTAAAATTAAACTAAAATAGCCCATTAAAATTAACCAAAACAGTCCATGAATTTAAATTAAAACATTCACCAATTTCAAATAAAACAGCCCACATATTTACGTACATACTAAAATGGATCACATAAACATGCTTAAAATTAATCTCATATACCTTCTTATCTCTGTCTTGGTAGAAACTAGAAATACACCAGAATACTTAATTTTTCTCTCTCTCCCTCTCTTCCTCGGTCTCAGCTCAAAGGAACACCCCCATATATTTTTTTCCTTTTTCTCTTGCTCACCTCACTCTCGGTTTCAGCCAAAACCCGCACACACACACACACACACACAGCTTCATATATTAATCACACACCCACACTGTTTCATGTATTAGACACACACACACACTTCTACACCTTAACTAACACACACACACACACACATCCATTTGCTTACACATGACTCACCCATTTTTATACGTTGACACAAGTAAAGGTAATGGGTTAATTACCGTTGCCTCTCCCAAGTTTTTAAATGATTTCGAAATCAACTCACTAATATCTTCACACATAAATTTTTATAAATGAGTCTCACTAATACATCTCTAACGGAGTCCATCTACCCAATGTATGCTCATTCACATCATGCCTATAAAAGATTTAATTTAATTAACTTTTTAATAATTTCACATAATTACGATTTAACTTACAAAATTATATTAATATGCATGCAATGCACGATTGCGTCTCACATGTTAAGTTTTTAATAAAGTAGTCATGTCATGTTTGAATTATTATTATTATTATTTTTGATTATAAGGTGTTTAGACTTACACAAATTATTCTCCAGAGCTTAGTGGTTGGCTGCTCGAACTGAGTTAGAGCATATTTCTTGTAACTAACTCTTAGAGAGTATGAAAAATAATTAAACCTGAAATTTCAGGGTTACTAAACATCAGGTTCAACCAATGAATCACCCCTAAAAATTATGTTCGAATTTTACAAGTTGTGCATGTTGACTCGAACACTACACTATTAACTAAAAAGTCGAATTACTATCAAGTCATACAATATNCGCACACACACACACACACACACACGGCTTCATATATTAATGACACACCCACACTGCTTCATGTATTAAACACACACACACACACACACACACTTCTACACCTTAACTAACACACACACACACACACACATCCATTTGCTTACACATGACTCACCCATTTTCATACGTTGACACAAGTAAAGGTAATGGGTTAATTACCATTGCCTCTCCCAAGTTTTTAAATGATTTTGAAATCAACTCACTAATATCTTCACACATAAATTTTTATAAATGAGTCTCACTAATACATCTCTAACTGGGTCCATCTACCCAATGTATGCTCATTCACATCATGCCTATAAAAGATTTAATTTAATTAACTTTTTAATAATTTCACATAATTACGATTTAACTTACAAAATTATATTAATATGCATGCAATGCACGATTGCGTCTCACATGTTAAGTTTTTAATAAAGTAGTCATGTCATGTTTGAATTATTATTATTATTATTTTTGATTATAAGGTGTTCAGACTTACACAAATTATTCTCTGGAGCTTAGTGGTTGGCTGCTTGAACTGAGTTAGAGCATATTCCTTGTAACTAACTCTTAGAGAGTATGAAAAATAATTAAACCTGAAATTTCAGGGTTACTAAACATCAGGTTTAACCAATAAATCACCCCTAAAGATTATGTTCGAATTTTACAAGTTGTGCATGTCGACTCGAACACTACACTATTAACTAAAAAGTCGAATTACTATCAAGTCATACAATATTATCAAATGAGTGTGTCAAATTAAGATTAATTAATAATCAATATAAACTCTTAATTAATATGACTTATTTGTTATTTCACATAATGAGATTGATTTTTTTGGGGCACTTGAATTTTATATAATATTATATTTGTAGATACGAGTTATGATTAATAATAAAATTAAACACAAAAATATGACGTAATTCAATATATTGTATCAATGAATTAAAAAATTATATCAATGTATTATTGACNTGGGTCCATCTACCCAATGTATGCTCATTCACATCATGCCTATAAAAGATTTAATTTAATTAATTTTTTAATAATTTCACATAATTACGATTTAACTTACAAAATTATATTAATATGCATGCAATGCATGATTGCGTCTCACATGTTAAGTTTTTAATAAAGTAGTCATGTCATGTTTGAATTATTATTATTATTATTTTTGATTATAAGGTGTTCAGACTTACACAAATTATTCTCTGGAGCTTAGTGGTTGGCTGCTTGAACTGAGTTAGAGCATATTCCTTGTAACTAACTCTTAGAGAGTATGAAAAATAATTAAACCTGAAATTTCAGGGTTACTAAACATCAGGTTTAACCAATAAATCACCCCTAAAGATTATGTTCGAATTTTACAAGTTGTGCATGTCGACTCGAACACTACACTATTAACTAAAAAGTCGAATTACTATCAAGTCATACAATATTATCAAATGAGTGTGTCAAATTAAGATTAATTAATAATCAATATAAACTCTTAATTAATATGACTTATTTGTTATTTCACATAATGAGATTGATTTTTTTGGGGCACTTGAATTTTATATAATATTATATTTGTAGATACGAGTTATGATTAATAATAAAATTAAACACAAAAATATAACGTAATTCAATATATTGTATCAATGAATTAAAAAATTATATCAATGTATTATTGACCGAAAATCCGATGACTCTTATAGCTGATTAGATATAGTCAGACGGCAACTGTGTTGTCCACTGCATGTTCTTTTTCTGCAGCTTGTAGTAGAGCTGAGGTGAGGTGGTGACAAATGGAGGCTTAACATTCAAAGGTGGCGACTCCAAAATCAATCCTTTCTTTTTTTTTTTTTTTTTAAATCAAATTTAACTAAGAATTTAAGAGCTCGACTAATAATATAATGGAGTCAAATTTGAGCACATTTAAATTCGTTAAATTAATTCAGTTAATCCAAAGAGTTGTTTGGTTATAGTATTAAGGGATGTATTAATGAGTCATAAGAAATTAAACCTCTCTAATATAACTTTATATTGTATTTGGTTATAAAAAATATTCCGTATTATATATAATCTTATTTTAAATATTTATTCAAATAATATACTCTATCTGTATTATTGAACTAATTATAATATCATCAGGGGAAGTGGTATTCTAGTGTAGTTCAAGTATATTAAGTTATAAATTTATTATTTTACCCATAAAATAAATAAAAAGATTAATAACTAGACAAGATTGATGAATTTTTTGTAAATATGTAATTAGTAATATATTATTCCAACCTTATCAAGTGTCTTATCAAACGCTAGATTATAATGAATATAAACTTTATCTCTTATTTAATCTTGTGTTTTATCTGCTTATAGTAGAATTAGTCCGTATTAATTAATACAATCCTTTCTTTTATTATACAACAATTAAACGAGCCTTAAATGTGTTGAATCTAATTCATAGGGATAATAAAAAGGGACAATATGAGATTTGATTTTCCTCTTTGTGAGAAATAGGATTTCATCTCTTTCTATAATAAATATTGAGTGAAACGGTTATACCACGTTATCAGTGTCATATAGTATTATTGGCCAATACTAAACAAATAAGTAGGACAAGTGGAACTCACTAATTCTACGTGATAGTCATTGGATACGGAATTTTTTAGTGATTAAAATATGGTGGAATCCACTTGCCCTACACGTTTATTCATATTTAATTGATAATATCACATGACGATGATATTGTAGTGTAACAATTACTTTAAATATTTTCTCTAGTTGGGTCTCATTTTGTCTTTCATACTTGTTTGGTGATGGAGTTAACCTTGACCTCTGAAATAACTTTTCACAGGAAAGGCAATGTAATTTCAAGAACCACAAGGATATGGATTGGAAATACTAGAAACTATTATGGGTGCAAGTCACTCCATTGTCCCCGACAAAAGTTATAAGAAACATCTATATAATAAAAAACACAATTCATTTTTAATTCTTAGCTTGCCACAAGAGTGATCAAGATTGATCAAATGTACATCTCATTCAGTCAAATGATCCAAGTTTAGTTTCCAAACAAATTTTCTTCCTCAAAACTCAAATCTAGGTGCAAAGGGCTTTAGAGGGGAAAAAAAAAGAGGGGGGGGGGGGGGGGGGGGGGTTGAGGCTCTACCAAAAAGCATGCAACGATACAATCAACAAGTGAGGCCTTACTTGCACTCGAATAGGTGGGTATCGACAGACACAACGAATATTACACAACCAATGCTCAATTTTTATTTTTATAGTATACAGTGCCTTCAAGTATGAGTTATTATTAGTGCTCAATATGCTAAGAGGATCCAATTATAGTATCTAAAAGTATTTTTTCGTGGAATATCTTTAGTTTTTTGATTAATAAAAAATAACGTGAATAATTTTTTATTTCCATCTGGTAAAGCCTCTAAAAATTGAGATTTTTAGTTAGCGCTATTTAACCTATTTTTGGAATTCTTTAAACCCTTGGTATCAATTTTTAGGGTTTTCCTACAAGATTTTCGATCCTAGGGGTGGCCCAAGGTAAAACGAGGTCGGAGCGAAAATTTCATTTGAGGCCTAATTAATATATTATATTTTTAATTATTATAATTATATATATATATTTATTTAAAAATTATTTATTTATTTTTTAAAATATAAAATATTGATCAAGTTTTTATATTCGAGTTCTAACAATAAATCTTTCAATAGATAATATAACTAATTCATTTAATCTTAGTTTATCGTAAATAAATTTTTATCAATTTAAGTTTTGAACAAGTAATTTAATGATAAAATATGTAAGCAAAGAATAATTTTAAGATAACAAAAAATTATTCTTTAACCACGAGTTATGTGCACGCATGAAGTATAAAACTTTGATAAGACAAAAAATTGTTAAGCATAAATTATTTGGACTGAAAATTTATATTAAGACAAAAAAGGAACCAGTTGTATAGATTTTCATCTCAAGAGATAATGTATATAATTTTTCTATATGAGCGAGTGGAATACAATTATAAACACACCAAAAAGAGTTTAAAAAAACTTAAATCAAAGCTCACACGAATGAATAATTTTCGGTCTAAAAAAATTAAATATTTATTTAAACTATTAAAATTTGAGCCTTAAAAATTTAAATCATATCTAAAATAAAAAATAAAAAATAAAAAATTAGGCCTATTATACTAAATGGATAAATATTTTGGGGCCTCTAAAACTTGGGACTCTAAGTAAGCAACTTAGCTGCCTAGGAGAGACTTGGAGAGGATAAAAAGAAGGGTAGAAAAGGGGCATCTGGCCAAGGATTGTTGGGTTTAGAGTGTGGAACCAAGGTAGGATTTCTTTCTTTTTTTCTAAGCATTAATGGATACTATAGATTTACAATTATTTTGGATTTCTTGCAAAAAATATGATTTTTTTTTGTTGAAAAAATACTTGATTTATATCCGATGTGCGTTTTTAGCTCATAAACCTTAGATTTTGTATAATGTTTAATTGAGAATGTTTATTTGTGATCTTATGCATTTTTTATTGAAATTCTTCTAGTTTTAAGAATTGTGAAAACTGTTGTGTTGTGGTATATGTGATCTAATTGAAAAAAAAGATTTAAATCTCTTGTATTGATGGGTTAAAGATATTGAATACACTCAAACTTCTATCACAAAATGTTTAGATGTGTTTCTTTATTTAAGGGTTTNAATGTGATCTAATTGAAAAAAAAGATTTAAATCTCTTGTATTGATGGGTTAAAGATATTCAATACACTCAAACTTCTATCACAAAATGTTTAGATGTGTTTCTTTATTTAAGGGTTTGAATATTTACTATCACTAGTAGTGAGGTGTTTGGTTTCTTGCAAGGTAGATTAGAGCTATTTGTTTGCGGTGGCCGAGGTTGAGAGTGTGTATTATTCTTAGGAAGATGTCGTTAAATATTGACGCGTTAGTACAAACACTTTCTAAAACGAGTGGCCTCTTGGGTATGGATTGAATGGTTTGTGTTTGTTTTTTTTTTCTTTTTTTTTGGGGGGGTGGACCAAATATGTTTTAGTGTATGAATTTTTGCTAGTTAACTTGCGTACATGAAATATTCCTGTTACACATTAATCCAAATGATTCATTATCTATATTTATATCTATACTACTAATAAAAGTACTTTAACATAGAAAACTTTAGAATTTCTATTTTATCCTTATAAGGAATTACAAAGATCATTATATCCTTTACAATTAAATATCTAAATTATCATCANGCTAGTTAACTTGCGTACAAGAAATATTCCTGTTACACATTACTCCAAATGATTCATTATCTATATTTATATTTATACTACTAATAAAAGTACTTTAACATAGAAAACTTTAGAATTTCTATTTTATCCTCATAAGGAATTACAAAGATCATTATATCCTTTACAATTAAATATCTAAATTATCATCATATCCTTATGTATTTAAATCTTTTAATTATCTATAACAATCTCTTAATTATCTATTTATTTTTTATGTATAAATATCAATTTATGTAAAAAATTTGATTGACTATATTACCCTTAAAAAATATGTACTATTATATTTTTAATAAAGTGTTCAAAAAATCTTCAAAAATTCCATCAATCTAATATCACTCATCTCATATACAAAGATAACATTATATCAATATATGTGTATTTTTTTTTCATCGAAAAGTTTAATTCTTTCAAAGATAAAAAATAATCATATATATAGTTTTTTAAAATCAATTTATGTGACATTAGTATAATTCTTTAGACACAATAAACTTTCTATGATGTATTAAGATTTTATGTGAAAATAGATATTATAGTATATTTCTTAAGTAAAATTTGATTTTTTTTCATAATTTTAATATGCTTGAAAATATATATATTATATGGACTAATATATTAAAATTTATCTGAATTCACCTAACTAATTCCTAATTACAGTAAATTCTAAAATGCATCATTATATTTTCAATAAAATGTTAAAAAAATCTTTAAAAACTATATCAATCCATTATTACTCATCTCATATGAAAAGATANGTATATTAAAATTTATCTGAATTCACCTAACTAATTCCTAATTACAGTAAGTTCTAAAATGCATCATTATATTTTCAATAAAATGTTAAAAAAAATCTTTAAAAACTATATCAATCCATTATTACTCATCTCATATGAAAAGATAATATTATGCCTAAATATGCGTATTATCTTTTTTATCGAAAAGTTTAAGCCTTTTATTTTCTAAGATAAAAAATAATTATAAATAAAATTTTTTAAAATCAATTTATATTACATTAGTATAATTCTTTAGTCACAATAAACTTTTTAAACTGTACTAAGATTTTATATGAAAATAGATATTATAGTGTATGTTTAAGTAAAACTTGAATTGTTTAAAATTTTAATATGCTTGATAATATANGAAAAGTTTAAGCCTTTTATTTTCTAAGATAAAAAATAATTGTAAATAAAATTTTTTAAAATCAATTTATATTACATTAGTATAATTCTTTAGTCACAATAAACTTTTTAAACTGTACTAATATTTTATATGAAAATAGATATTACAGTGTATGTTTAAGTAAAACTTGAATTGTTTAAAATTTTAATATGCTTGATAATATACATTATAGAGCAATATATTAAATCTTATCCCAATTCACCTAACCAATTCCTAATTATAGTGAAGTTCCATATAATTAGTATATTGATAAATACTTTTATTTTATTCAAGAAATTATAAGTGGAATCCTTATAAAATAAATTTCAAGAAATATGAGTCTGTTTGGTTTGAGTTTTAAAAAATAGTATCCGAAAATAGTTTTTGAGAAGAGTTTTAAGAAAGTGATTTTGACATTTTTGAGATAAAAAACTTGTTTGGTTAGATGATTTCAAAAATAATTTTACAATACNTTATAATATATATATTAATTGTATATATACCAATATTGTTATATATAAAGTATATATATATATACTCATATCTGAACATCTAAAATTATTCTCTTTGTTTCCAAAANTATAAAAAATTTATTTTTATATTGACAATTTTATAATATATATATAAATTGTATATATACCAATATTGTTATATATAAAGTATATATATATATACTCATATCTGAACATCTAAAATTATTCTCTTTGTTTCCAAAATTTTTAAAGAAAATTCTGAAAACAAACTACACTTGTTTTCTGTTTCTTTGACTCAAATCTCATTTTTTCCCAAAATTTAGNCTGAAAACAAACTACACTTGTTTTCTGTATTTTTGACTCAAATCTCATTTTTTCCCAAAATTTAGAAAACAAAAATGTTAAATAAACAGGTTTTGAGTGTTTTTAAAATTTTGAAAACAAAAAACTATTTTGCAGAAGCTAACCAAACACGCCGATAACTAAAAAAAAGGAACTTTAACTTTAAATTTTTTATCTTTTTTCTTATANAACAAAAATGTTAAATAAACAGGTTTTGAGTGTTTTTAAAATTTTGAAAAGAAAAAACTGTTTTGCAGAAGCTAACCAAACACGTTGATAACTAAAAAAAAGGAACTTTAACTTTAAATTTTTTCTCTTTTTTCTTATAGTTAGAACAAAAAAAATTTGGGAACATACAAAATTTTCATAATCCTACAATAGAATACGAGCAATTAAAAATTAAGTTTATTAAATTTGAAATGATATTTAATTCAGATATAAATATAACTAATGTGTTGTATTCATGTGCAACACACCCGCTGTATTGCTAGTATGATAAAATTTTGATACAAGTATCAAAACTAGAGACTGTTATCAATGACACGTGATTTTCTTCGAAAGTTATATATGTTTACTTGTTTTTATATNATTTGAAATGATATTTAATTCAGATATAAATATAACTAACGTGTTGTATTCATGTGCAACACACCCGCTGTATTGCTAGTATGATAAAATTTTGATACAAGTTTCAAAACTAGAGACCGTTATCAATGACACGTGATTTTCTTCGAAAGTTATATATGTTTACTTGTTTTTATATATTTTTAAACATTGTTTAGTCTTGACAAATATTATGTACTAGACTAGTTGTACTACCCACTCCGATTACATTTTTCAGATTCAAGTATTGAGATTGATATCGAATTAGGTAAGGATGGTTGGTGAGTGAGACTAGGGATCGGTGAGTGAGTGAGTGAGACTATGAAGCGAATCAGAATGTGAATCTGAATATGAAGGCTGGANGTAACATTTTTCAGATTCAAGTATTGAGATTGATATCGAATTAGGTGAGGATGGTTGGTGAGTGAGACTAGGGATCGGTGAGTATGTGAGTGAGTGAGACTATGAAGCGAATCAGAATGTGAATCTGAATATGAAGGCTGGAGAATTACTTATTTAGTTTATCTTATTTTCTTTTTGATGATGAAAAAATTTTTTGAATTTTTTTTAATTAGTTAGATGGGAGTTATTTATCCTTGTTTCGAGGTTTGGATTTAAACTTAATTTACAGAACGATGTTTTGGGTTTTATTTAGGCAAATGGTGGTGAATTTTGATTTTTTTTTTNGTAAATTTAATTTATAGAACGATGTTTTGGGTTTTATTTAGGCAAATGGTGGTGAATTTTGATTTTTTTTTTTTGAGTTAATGGATTATTGTATTTAGAATTTTCCTGCAAGTTAATTCTGAATTCAATAATACGACGTGACAATTTTGATATAAGAATTATTGTAATTGAATTTTTCTTTTTTTTTTTGGGTCAATATTGTGAAGTTTATAAAGAAAAGACAAGTAAAGTTCAAACCTACTACGACTTATCAATCTA
This sequence comes from Ilex paraguariensis, assembly GCA_963454935.2. Lineage (NCBI taxonomy): Eukaryota > Viridiplantae > Streptophyta > Magnoliopsida > Aquifoliales > Aquifoliaceae > Ilex > Ilex paraguariensis. The sequence continues at coordinate 1,821,068 of CAUOFW020002280.1, forward strand.
ACGACAGGCTGTAAAACTATTAGCCCACCACTGACTCCGATTGTAATTAAATTCAAAGGCCAAGGTCCATATACTTAATAATGTAAATTATAATTNTTTTTTTTTTTTGGGTCAATATTGTGAAGTTTATAAAGAAAAGACAAGTAAAGTTCAAACCTACTACGACTTATCAATAAAACGACAGGCTGTAAAACTATTAGCCCACCACTGACTCCGATTGTAATTAAATTCAAAGGCCAAGGTCCATATACTTAATAATGTAAATTATAATTTTACCCTTTTAAAAACCGTATGCATTGATTCTATTTTTGTACTTATTTATTTATTTTTTGTTCCCCAACTTGCAGGCAGGGGCGGACCCAAGATTTTGGTTTAGTGGGGCACAACTTAAAATTTTTAAATTTAAACTATAAATGCAACATTATTTTCATCAAAATGTATATTCTTAATAAACCTTTTATTTTTTATGTATAGTTCCATAAAAAAGAACGTCATTTAGATTTGTAACTCATATATATGAGCAATANACAACTTAAAATTATTAAATTTAAACTATAAATGCAACATTATTTTCATCAAAATGTATATTCTTAATAAACCTTTTATTTTTTATGTATAGTTCCATAAAAAAGAACGTCATTTAGATTTGTAACTCATATATATGAGCAATATACCAATAAAAAAAAAACCACAAAAAAAATTTTACATGAAAAGATCATCTTGTTCTTGACTAGCAGTCGATTGTTACAATGTTGATTTTCTTTTAAGAAATTTATCAATAACTGATTAAAANTAAAAAAAAAACCACAAAAAAAATTTTACATGAAAAGATCATCTTGTTCTTGACTAGCAGTCGATTGTTACAATGTTGATTTTCTTTTAAGAAATTTATCAATAACTGATTAAAAAAATGAATTTATCTAATTAGATTCAAATTTAATAGTTCATTATTAAGTTTGTAATGAATGACATAATGTACTACACATAATCAAAATATAATTCATAAATCCACAATACTTGTGTATATTTATTGCTGAAATTTCAAATCTAATTCTCTTGTATTTGGGTCTTGTTGTACTGAATTTTTTTAATTAAAACAGATAAGTTTTTGGAGTGGAATTTGTGTGATTCACTGCNATATTTATTGCTGAAATTTTAAATCTAATTCTCTTGTATTTGGGTCTTGTTGTACTGAATTTTTTTAATTAAAACAGATAAGTTTTTGGAGTGGAATTTGTGTGATTCACTGCAGTAGAATTTTTGTTCTGTTCATATTTTATTTTGTGTTAAAATTAAAGTGATACACTACAAAACTATGTTTAATCAAAAGAAGGAAAGAAGCGACGATTGGTAAAGAAAGACAGGGTTCGTAGAGACTGAAATTTGAATAAAAAAGAAGTCCAGACTAAAAAGGGCGTGAAATGAGTGACCTATAAAAATTATGTTTAATGGTTTGAAAATTACACTAACTTCATCTATATTTTATGAAAATTTTAGTGGGGCAAGATTCAAAATTTTTAAAAATTCACCTAAATCAAAATTTTTTTTAAAATTTTAGTGGGCGCAGCTGCCCACTGCCCCCAGCCCCCGTGCTAAATCCGCCTCTGCCCACTTGGTCAAAGGCTATAAAAGCATTAGCCGTACATACCAAGGGCAAAATGCCCCAGAGATTACGGTTACAACGAGGCGTGGGACCCAACACTTTTCTTTGGTCAACCTTTGAATTAAATGCGAACAATTTTCTCCACTTTAATATTTTTTTTTTGTTTTATTTATCAGCATAGTAAAAGTGCTTTACCTGTTGGTCAATTTTCATCAAAGCAAAGTCTCCCCTCATAATTAATGAAAACCTAATACTTCTACCATTAAAAAGAAGGGATAAAAAAAAAGTTTTTTTGACATAAATATTAAATATTCACATTATAAATACAATTATATTTGTTTTGTACGTTAGAAAAAAAATTTTAAATTTAAATTCTGGTTATTAATTAAATAATAAATAACCTCACTAATTTACACATACCTCTTTTTTATTTTTACTCAATCTTTCGTTTTTTTTCTCTATTGATTTTACTTTTAAAATGTGTAATTAACAAATAAATAAATAAATTATTATTTAAAATATAAATATTATACTATAAATACTCAAATTTTCATATTACAAAATATCTTTAAGTATGAATTATAATTGATTTTTAATAAATATTATACAATAAATACTCAAATTTTCATATTATAAAGTGTCGAATTATTATTAATTTCTAATATTTTAGTTTTATTATATGTAATTAATGGATGTATATTACACAAACGCGAGTACGAATTGTAGTACTGAAGATAGAGAGAGAGAGAGAGAGAGAAATGAATGGACAGAAATCTGGATAATATAATCCCGTCAAAGCTGCAGGCAAATGGAAAGTCAGTTTCATGAAGGCTGCATAGAAATTCTAGGAGAGAGAAATTCAACCATTCTTTGTTGGAAATTCAGTCAATCAATCAAAACCCTCCTTCCTTTTTCTTCTTCTCACGCGGATTCACCATTAAACCCATCTCAGCAACAGTCTCGTAGTATCAATTTAATTCACAATCACTCACCACAATCCAAGCTTCATATATTACCATAATCTGAGCAGAAATTTTGTGTTTCTTTGAATTTTTCTTCTTGTTTTTTTTTTTATTTTTACTTTCTGTTTTCCAACAGAATTTTTTTCATAGCCCTTGTAAATCAGTTCAAAAACTAGAAAAATTGAGACCCTTTGAAAATTCTTGTTTTCTTTCATAATCTTTGTGAGACCCTTTGAAATTCATTTCAGAAACGGCGGTCTGAGAAAATTTTGAGTTTGTTTAATGGTGTCTGCGGGTATATTTTCTTCTTTAAGGAGGAGAAGATCGCCGTCGATAGAGGCGTTTTTGGTGCCGGTAGATCTGAGTGATGGGCCGTTGTTGGAGACGCTAGCGGCGGAGCTGATATCGGAATTCTCTGGCAAAACGATGAGGTTTCAGCGGAAGAATTCGCGGTCATTGATTCGGAAAATTCAGGTATTTGTGGGTTTGTTAGAGTTTGTTCGTGATTCTAGTTTGAAGTTGCCTTCAACGGAGAATTTGTGCTTTAAAGAGCTGTATTTGTTGTTGTATCGGTCGAAGATTTTGCTTGATTATTGCTTTCAATCGAGTAAATTATGGCTTTTGCTTCAAAACCATTCGATTTCGGGTCATTTTCATGATTTGAATCAAGAAATTTCGACCCTTCTGGATGTTTTTCCATTGGAAGAATTGAATCTTAATGATGATGTAAGAGAACAGATTGAATTGTTAAAAAGGCAATCCAAAAGGGCAAAATTGTTTATTGATAAACATGATGAATCATTGAGGATCAAACTGTATTCGTTTCTGAGTGAATTTGAGAATGGAAAAATTCCTGATCCGGTTGAACTGTGCTCTTTTTTCGTGGAAATGTTGGGAATTTGTGATGCTCGGAGTTGCAGGGTTGAAATTGAGTTTCTTGAAGAACAAATTGTGAATCATGAAGGGGATGTTGAGCCTACTGCCTCTGTGCTCAAGGGGTTTGTGGCTTTGACTCGTTATTGTAGATTTTTGCTATTTGGATTTGAGGATGACGAAGTGGAAGTGGGGATTGGAAAACATAAGAAGCCAAAAAAAGGGTTGATTTCCCGGGAAATAGCGGAGACGTTTATTACGATCCCCAAGGATTTTTGCTGCCCTATATTGTTGGATTTGATGGCAGACCCGGTGATAATTTCGACAGGGCAGACTTATGATCGATCTTCGATATCTAGGTGGATGGAGGAAGGGCATTGTACTTGTCCAAAGACAGGGCAGATGCTTGTTCATACCCGGCTTGTGCCCAATAGAGCTCTTAGGAATTTGATTATGTTGTGGTGCACTGCTCATGGAATCCCCTATGATCCACCTGAGAGTGTGGAGTCATCTTGTGAAACGTTTGCAGCTGCTTCAGCAAGTAAGGCTGCGGTTGAAGCTAATAAAGCCACTGCAGGGCTTCTCATTCAACAACTAGCAAATGGGACACAGAGTGCGAAGACAATTGCTGCCCGGGAGATACGATTGTTAGCAAAAACTGGGAAGGAAAATCGGGCTTACATTGCAGAGGCTGGAGCAGTACCCCTTTTGAAAGAACTGCTTTCATCTCCTAATACTGTTGCACAGGAAAATTCTGTGACTGCCATGCTTAACTTATCTATCTATGAAAAGAATAAAAGCCGGATTATGGATGAAGTCGGGTGTTTAGGATCAATTGTTGGAGTTCTGAGATTTGGGCACACAACCGAGGCCAGGGAAAATGCTGCAGCGACATTGTTCAGCCTGTCTGCAGTTCATGACTATAAGAGGAGAATAGCGGAAGAAAATGGGGCAATTGAAGCTTTGGGAGCACTGTTGAGAGAGGGGACACCCAGAGGAAAAAAGGATGCAGTGACAGCTCTATTTAATATTTCTACACACACAGATAACTGTATAAGATTGATAGAGTCAGGGGCTGTAACAGCATTAGTGGGGGCTTTGGGATGTGAAGGTGTCGCGGATGAAGCAGCAGGTGCACTGGCCCTTGTTGTTAGGCAGGCAATTGGGGCTGAAGCAGTTGGGAATGAGGAAATGGCAGTGTCTGGGCTAATTGGAATGATGCGGTGTGGGACTCCAAGAGGGAAAGAAAATGCAGTTGCGGCATTGTTTGAATTGTGTCGCAGTGGTGGAGCAGCTGCAACAGAGAGGGTGTTGAAGGCACCAGCTTTGGCTGGTTTGCTTCAAACTCTGGTCTGCACGGGGACAAGGCGGGCAAGGAGAAAAGCAGCATCACTTGCTCGATTTTTCGAGAGGAGTGAGAATGCATCCTTGCATTTTGGTGGGTTGGGTGTAGGGTATACAGTTGCAAGGAACTCAGCTGCAACTAGGGATTCAAGTTTTGCTGGCGACGTCTACGCATTTGCAAGGAACTCAGCTGCAACTCGGGATTCAAGTTTTGCTGGTGATGTCTCAAGGTCAACAATGTCCATTTCAGTTCCAGTATTGTAGTGGTAACATCCACACTTCTTGTTGTCGTTCCAAATTCATTATGCTCCCATCTTACTTTGTAGTATTTACAAATTCTTTCATTGAAATATTAATATGAGAAAAATAATAATAGTAATACCATAATTGATGTGTTTAAAAAGAATGATCAGTGTTCAAAGCTGTTAGTCCCTTCTATTTAGTGGCCAATGTTTTGGGAGCAGATTATGAAATACTCTCAAAATAAACAGACCCCTGCAATTGCCTGTGGAATAATTTCTTCCGGCGAATTTTCTTCTTATCCCTTGATTTTATGAGACACAGACGCCCAAGAATATTGTACCAGAAAAAATGAGATAACATTTCAGATTATTTTGGATATTTTTGTGTTTGTGAACTTATTGAAATAATGTCCCATCTTTTCCTTACTGACAGTTTCAATTTGTTTGATCCCTCAAATGTGTTGATTATGTAACTTGACCAACTTGCTTGTTTTTTTTTTGTTGGGTCCTGATCACTTACCTGCCAATAAATTCATTGTTTGCTTATTTCGTAGAGATAGTAAGCCATGTTATAACAGTTCTAACAGTACTACAAGCGTAGTGGTTTTCACATTTTTATTTTATTTGCAATAAAATAGTTCAACTGACACAGATAGTGCTGAATTAGTATGAGAAAGTTCACTAGCAAGGTGTTACTTGTTTCTATGAGTGGACCGGTGACCAACTATTTTGCTTCAAATGGAGTTCAATCACTTCAACTTGTAAGCAAAACATCATGGTGCTGGATTATATCAGCCATGGTGGTAATCTTCTCTAATGAAGTTGGTATGCTGACCCTCCATGCCTTTTTTTTTTTTTGGCCAGAAGGTAAATAATTTTATAAAACAAAATATTAACATTGTATCAAAACAAACTTTTGTGGGTGTTAGAAACCCCTGTAGATCTGGGTTTTGGTTAGAATTTCACCAGAAGCAGTATCTTCTAGATATTCAAGAGTGGTAATACTTCCAGTGTTCAGTTGACAGGCAAAGTTAGGAAAGGGTAGAAGTTTGGTGGGTCTCGTGCAGTAGGTTGCTCTTTTTTTAAGCTTCAGGTGATGATGACATATCAAAATTAATGACTTACCTAAAAAGACATTGAAAATTAATGATTGGTTTAATGTAATATGATTCATCATCCCATAACCAAAGAAAATGGTAGTTGCACTGTATTTCTCTAATAAGCTTCCTGTTTGCTGTCCCAGCCAAAAACTCAAATGAGAACAAAATTAGGCTTTGCCTTGTTAAATCCCTAATACTTTTATGCAGTCTGTATCTGTAAAAGTTTTTTCTTTCTGCTTCTTTTTCATCATCATGTTCTTCTTCTTCTTCTTCTTCTTCCTCCTCCTCCTCCTCCTCCTTTTTTGCTTGAAGCAATCAAGATTGCTTGGGAACAAGAATGTCAAAATCACTAACAGTCCATTCTGCAACTTGATTAGGGTCTTTGAATATTTCAGTACCCAAGTCAATGGAGGTCCATTGCCTCCTAGCTGGTGGAGTTCCTGGGTCCTGCAACAAAATTTACAACCACCATCAGTCTCAAAGCAAGTTTATCAATTCTAGGTATCTAATTTTGTTAATACCTAGTTGAAGAGATCAGTGTAGCTGAACTTACTAAAGCTTTACATTTTAAACTATTCAGAATCCATCTTGCAAAATTTTTTTTTTTTTAAATTCTCCTGTATATACCAGTAACTTTACCTTTAATGTTGGAGCTCCATATTATCAGGAATAGCAAGTGAACTAGCATAAATTGACATTAAACTAACTTTTCTTGAAAGTTTATATTATCATGGGAATCTAGAGAACTTTCTATTAGCTTGTCATTAATGTTCTAGTCTGGAAATTTGTCTCTCGATAAATAAGAGTAAGCCTGTTACTGCTTACCTTTCCTAGACTCCACAATAGGCAGTTGTTTTGTTTACTGTATACGACCTGTATTTTTATTAGTTCTTAATTAATCCATTTCCTTTATTATGACTTTGTAAGTTCCTAATTATTAATGTCCAAAACTTACAACATTTTTCTTTTCCCATTCACTTTAAACCAGTAAATGGTGCAAAAGTCTATCTCACAAATGTTTTTCATTTGTTTGGAGGGAGATATGATTTAGAATTTTATATAGATGATTGTTTTGAATCTAATTTTTTCTCCTAATGTTTGACAGTAGTGCTCTAAATATGAGATTCTATACCATATGAAACCTATGCACAAGGCTCCTGCTTATTGCTAAGCCTAGGAGAGATAAGTGACAAACACTCTTATCCTGTTAGGGAGAGAGATTCTCGAACTCAAATCTATAATGTATCGCTTAGGCTGATCAACACCTCTGGATCTCAATTTTCAAATTTAAGAACTGAAATTTATAGAAGTTCAAACCTGGTAAAAATAAAGTGACTGAGCCAACCTCCCAACATCAAGCTCCCAAGTCCTTGGATCCCCAATCCAACCCTCTCCTTTCTTGGTAGGGTACCCATACTCGCCCCAAACTGGGTGTGGCAAAATCTGCAGTATCTCCTGAGGCTGAGGATTGCTAAATGGATCACATGGAACATTAGGGTTCTCAAGAAACTCTCCATTTCCAGGAGAGCAGTGTAGGTGATAGGCCTCATAGGGGAAGCGAGCAGTGTCATTGCGCCCGACCCGAGTGCCGTTGGGGAATGTGTGGTAGGGAGGGCACAGTTTGAGGTTGTCTGCATGGCACCATGAAGGTGTTTCTGGGTTCAGAATCATTTCACTGTATCTAGTTACGTCTGAGATTACATTGCCATTGCAGGGCTGGCCATTGTTCTTCCAACAGCTTCCTATGTCCATCAAGTAGAATTGGCTGTTTGGGCCACCACCTCTGATCACATTCAAGGTGAACCTCACTTTGAAATTTGGTGATTCTGGAATCTACAGAAGACACAATGAAATGTAAGCTTATATGGTCAAAGCAACTGAGAGAAAAGTTAGGGTTGTAACTCAGGTGGGTTGAGTGATCAACGTGGGTCATAAAACACGCTATCTTCCTTTAACCCAAAGACAAATTCAACTCGACTATTGCCCATGCATAAATTTGAATTCGGATTATACAACTTGGGTTAAAGTTCGACTTCAATTCTCAGGTGAAAAAGGGTTCAATTAGGATTTTATTCTTGGGTTACACATTATAGACTGAAATTCTGGTTCAACTTGAGTTGGGTTTTGCCAAGACCCAAGACCCAAGACCCAAACTCAAGTACCATCCAACTTTAAATTGGGTTAAATTTTTTTTTCCAAATCTAATCTGCGTATTGAAAATCTCTGGTTAAGTATTGAATATGTGGATCCAGGTTGTATTCAGATTGATCCATCCAAGTTTCATCGCGTCACAAAATTACACAGATCAAATGGCCAATGACAACTCTGTACTATTAGAAACTGGCATGATGTTTAATAAATTGATCAATAAGTGTATGGTATAGAGAGCTTGTGAAGATGTTGTCATGAAATTCAATACATGATTGAAATTACTCACAATTTTGGACATCCCCCTAGTTGGGTAATGGTACCCACCAGAAAACCCAGTTGTGGCATCTGATCTCAAGTAAAGCATCAACCATGGATACTTAATAGAAGTCTTCAAGACATGGTGGAATACCCAACTACCTCTTCCAAGTTGTTTCTCCCAAGCCACAGAATAGTAAGAAATGTTCACTACCATTCCTTCACTTAAATCAGCATCCAAGTCCCATGACCCAAAAAACTTTCCCTTAAGTGTAGTCCTATTAGGCCCTTGTAAGGTTGTGTAGTTGTGATAAATCAATGGCTGGTTCATGCACCCTGNATCTAAACAAGCCCAAAACGAGCCGAATTCGAGTCAAACCCGAGTATTTACATATAAATGAGTTGAGACTATCGAGTTTAAATCGAGCTTGTCAAGCTCATTTCTAAACGAGTTTAAAAAATGATTCAAAACTCAGTTTAATCGAGCCTGAACCAAGCTCAAGTATCTCAGTTCGATTATCAACTTTACTGAAAGGAGATCTTAATATTATTCTCTATTTGGATAATGACTTTGGGTTGTTTGATGATCCGAATAGTTCGAGCTCGATTGGGCTCAATTCAATTTTGACTCACTCCAACTTTGTTCAAACTACAACATGAACTGAATTTAATACAATATGTAAGTTTGTTTTGCATCTAGGCAATGCATGGTTGAACTTGATTTGAATAAGTTCATTTCCATATATAATTCAGAAAACCCTTATAACGAAAAAATGAAGAACCCAAACTAATTATCAAGTAGCTTTAGATCATATATATGATGTTGATAATCAAGTCGAGTTTTGAGAGTTCAAGTTAAGTTTGTCGAGCTTGTTTTTTTATACGAGTCTAAAAAATTGTTCAACTTCAACTCATTTAGAAAATGAGTCAAGCTCTAGCCGAGCCCAAAACTAACTAAATTCAAATATTTTGACAAATTTACATATAAACGAGCTGAGCCTTTGTAGGCCATTTTATAAACGAGTCTAAAATATTATCTAAATTCGGCTTGATTAGAACTTGAGCCAAACTCTTATTCGAGCCGAGCCTTTTTAGGCCGTTTTCTAAATGAATTTAAAAAATTATTTAAATTCGACTTGTTTAGAACTTGAGCCAAACTCTATTCCGAGCAGAACCTAAGTAACTTGACTTAATTATCAGCCCTAGATGTACATCCCAGTTGCCTACTCCGTTTTACTACATTTTGGGGAAATTTAAATTTATAGGGTTTGATTTTATGATTGAATATATAGATATGAAGGATTTTTATCGAGAAATGAATTATTTTAATGTTGATCATTAAGTTTTAAGCCTTTAATTTTGGAAAGTTGGGTCTTTCTCAGCCTTTTGGCTGAATTCAATTTTATTTTTTTGGAGTTATTCTAAAAAATCGAATTCGTAATAGCTCAAATGCTTGTAAATTTTTCTCACGCTAAGTTTTACAAGAATTTAAGTTAGACAATTGAAATCGACTATGTACAACTGAACTAAATTTAAAATCTAAATATACTCGTTTAACAAGCTGGAATCGATTAATCCTATAACTTTGGGAGTAAGAAAATTGGTTTCTTATATTCAAAGTGATGCCTTCATCATATCTGAAGTAAGAGAAAGCCAAAGAATTTGACTACCCGATCCTTAGAGTGCAAACATGCTTTTCCTGTCAAAGCAGTTCAAAAAAGTTGACCTGACCTAATGGGATGGCAACCCAACCTATACCATTTTTTCAAATAGGAAACATTAAATTTTATTAATAGATAATAAAAAAGAAGAATTACAAATGCTCTCTAAGGTTGATAAAGACATCCAACCCAAGAATAGTTGAACTCATACATCATAAAAGCAAAACAGAACAGAACATAATCATGCTACATTTTACAGGAGATTGTCCATCTCGTAGTAATACAACAAAGAGGAATGTTTGCAAACGTTTTAGACACCGACTGTCCAAAAGAAGCCGAGAAAAACATCTGGTCCCATAAACATTCCACCTCTTCGCATTTGCCATAAAAAATCTTCGCGTTCCTTTTCAACCAAATAACTCAAATAGTACGAAAAAATGTATATCGCTAAAAGGGTCTTCATCTTTTTGTTTCCTACCCAACCCCTAGCATTCAAAGCAAGCATTGAAGACATAGTGCCACCCAACATAGTCGCACAAAACTAAACTTGTTCCAAAGCAAGAAAGCTGTTGGACAATGCAAAAAAAAAAATTATTCACACTCTCACTGTCATTTCTACACATTACACATTACAGAGGGAGACAACGAGTCTTAGGTATTCTTTGAAGCATGTCATCAGTTTGTTCTTACCATGATCAATAAATCATGCACACAGTTGCACAGGCATATTGGCTTTCCAAATTCTCAATGAGGGAAGAAACAATGGAATAGTGGAATCATCAATTAACAATTCAAAGAAAGATTTACTTGAAAACACGTCCGTTGAATCAATAAACCAACATCTTTTGTCAAGCTGATTTTGGGTTAAAAAAACATTACTGGGCATAGAGAGAAGCACCACTAACTCCAAACATTCTCTATCAGTAAGGCTCCTACAAAATCCATCACCTTTTGGATGATCTCAGACCAGCGGGCTTAAGCTCCCAGAACTCTTACTATGTTACCCAAATTCATGTAAACCACTGCACAGGCTTATGCCTATAGGTTAAAATTGTTGACGGAAGTTACCATGTGTCAAAGTGTTAGTAGTTTTGAACAATCGATTGGACCACTTGGAGTTAGACTGAATTTTTTATTTTTGGTAAAAACATGAAAAGAATAAGAACTAAAGTGGAACAGGATGCATACTTTAGAACCATTATGATAGAAATAACCACAAAAAGCAGCATACATATTTAAGCGGCCGTTGATAAGCAACTTCAGAGAGGGTGATATATAAACCATTTGACAATGACAACTATAAGAAAAGAGTACTCCTTACAAGCAGGAATAGTAACAAAATTCCAAAAAAAAAACCACATTTAGTATCTTTATATTGAATCATATGATTACACAAGACATAACGATTTTCCAATATAGGCAAGTGCCATGGAAAGAGAATCTACAGTGAAACAGCACATGTAGATTACAAACAATCAACTTTTAGACCTCGTGGCCGTGATTCATCCTTTCTGAATTCCTTTTTTCTCCCCCAAAAGAAACGATAAAAAGTCCAGTACTTCCTCCTACCAACAATAGGATCACAAACAAAGCGAGCATGTCTTGATAATTCATGTGCCGATCAATTCTCCATTCTGCGTACACACATCACTTGAGAGAGTATCTAAATTTCTGCAAATACTCTTCAGTCTTCCCATCTGCAATACTAGTTAAATATCATCACAGCCTTCTTGTTGAGCAAACAAAACAGCTTCGCTCGGTGTTTTTGCTGTCCGAGCATCATAAGCATGCTTGTCATATGCCAGCCACAAAGTGACTGCACTCATTTCTGAATTCTTTCTTCAGGCCCAAAAGCCTCCAGATTCTTTCCCCTTATATTCAATTCAAATGGTACTAAAGGCGTTTTAGTCTAATTGCCAATTGTGCTTTCAGTAGGTCTTATTATAGCCAGCTAAGAAAACTAGACTTTGATAATCAAAGGAGTTCTTCCACCCNCCAAGTTTCATCGCGTCACAAAATTACACAGATCAAATGGCCAATGACAACTCTGTACTATTAGAAACTGGCATGATGTTTAATAAATTGATCAATAAGTGTATGGTATAGAGAGCTTGTGAAGATGTTGTCATGAAATTCAATACATGATTGAAATTACTCACAATTTTGGACATCCCCCTAGTTGGGTAATGGTACCCACCAGAAAACCCAGTTGTGGCATCTGATCTCAAGTAAAGCATCAACCATGGATACTTAATAGAAGTCTTCAAGACATGGTGGAATACCCAACTACCTCTTCCAAGTTGTTTCTCCCAAGCCACAGAATAGTAAGAAATGTTCACTACCATTCCTTCACTTAAATCAGCATCCAAGTCCCATGACCCAAAAAACTTTCCCTTAAGTGTAGTCCTATTAGGCCCTTGTAAGGTTGTGTAGTTGTGATAAATCAATGGCTGGTTCATGCACCCTGTTCCGAAGCAAGGAAACCGATTGTCAGGCCCGTATGGCCTGACTTTCTTGCCATTTTTCGGGCACTTGGCGGCGGAAGTGTCCATGTTGCCATTCTTCAGCATGATCATCCAGAATTGCCATGGATTTGGTGTGTCTTGAACTTGGCATTTGGAGCCCAAGTATAGTTCTTTTCCTGCTGCATAAAGGTCTACATTGAGAAATTCCTCTGGTTGTCCTCCAAGAAAAGGTTTTCCCACACCAAGGTTGTTGTCTTCCTCTGTTACCCTGTGGATTAACATGTATGGAATTGAACTGCAGAGGGAGCAGTTGTTTTTTAACCCTGCAGAATTTCCAACATTGTTCAAGAAGTTGATTATTGTGTAGACATGCATGAATTGAACTGTATTTGGGTCGTGCTATATTCGAATCGATTAATTTGGGTTACTATTATGTTCTTGTCATTTTCGTATAATCTGTGAAGCACAAACCACAGGTCTAAGACCCCCTTTTTTTTTTTCTAAATCAAGTCCACCACATGTAGGTCCTAGTATATTAGAAATTTACTTGATCCACATCCTAGCAAAAGAAAATTAAAGAAAAACTATTTAATTCTATAATAATTCATATAATACTTGATCAAAAAAGAAAATATAAGTAAAAATCAAACATTTTATTGTTATAGTTAAACGAGTTATTCATATTTGATACTAACCTGACATTTATTATTGTGTCAGATTTATATCGCGTTGGACATTGTCATCCCTTAGCACATCTTATGTTATCTACATTCTTCTTTTTGTCTTTCTCTTAATAGGAAACAAATATTGGTGTCCAAACCAGAGGAATGGCAACAAAAACTCATCCAATAATAGCTCACCTTTTTCTAAAACAATACCCACCGAGATATCAAACATGACAGTTCTTATACCCAAAAGAGAGAAAAGCACAAAAAAACAAATAAAAATAAAAGATAGACATATATGTATTTGTCATCCTTGAGAAGGTGAATGCAGAAAGTGAGAATGAAAAACAGATACATTGGACATTGAGAACTATCTAAAATGGTTTTCGAGATGGTTAGCCCCATTTCGATGGAGTGGAGATCAACGGTTCGAATCTCCTATCTAGCAATTGTACGAATAATAGTTAATTGAAAAAAACATAAATTGGGCACTGACTTTTTAACTCTGGAAAAGCTCTATAAACATCAAAGCAATCAGCAGCTCTTGGGCTGCCCATGTTAGGAGCTTCATCTCCAACCTCATTGCACTGATTCCATGCCTCTATTGCCAATCTCAACCCATCTCTTCTCATCCCTGGATCACCCACTGCTGATATGTATTCTTCATTTCCATGGTTCATCTCCAGACCACAAGAGAGAGACACCACAACCACAAGCAGAACAAGAATCAAACAACAAGGGTTTTTGTGTTGTGCCATTTGATAAGTGTTGTGTACGTAAGGTTTGCTATTTATGAAAGCATGTGAAAATAAGATAGCTGTTGTTGAATGGGAGGTATATTTTTAAAAGTTCAGATATATTCTTTTTTTTTTTTCAATATTTTTTAACCAACAACTCTTCCTTTTGATTGCATGGATTGTATTCTTTCTCCATCTATATTATCATCCATGCTTACCAACTTTTATAATAATTTTTTTACATCAATTCAATGATTATGATCGTGTCATATCATTTACTGAAAGAGAATTGATGCACGCAATATTTTTCATGAACTATTTCTTTTATGTTTTATTGTTAATTGAAGTAATGTCGACCGGTATGACTGATAATCGAACGAGTTTGAACAAGTTCGTCTTTTTAAATAAGTCTAAAAAATTATTCAAGTTTAAGCCGAATCTAAACAAGCCCAAAACGAGCCGAATTCGAGTCAAACCCGAGTATTTACATATAAATGAGTTGAGACTATCGAGTTTAAATCGAGCTTGTCAAGCTCATTTCTAAACGAGTTTAAAAAATGATTCAAAACTCAGTTTAATCGAGCCTGAACCAAGCTCAAGTATCTCAGTTCGATTATCAACTTTACTGAAAGGAGATCTTAATATTATTCTCTATTTGGATAATGACTTTGGGTTGTTTGATGATCCGAATAGTTCGAGCTCGATTGGGCTCAATTCAATTTTGACTCACTCCAACTTTGTTCAAACTACAACATGAACTGAATTTAATACAATATGTAAGTTTGTTTTGCATCTAGGCAATGCATGGTTGAACTTGATTTGAATAAGTTCATTTCCATATATAATTCAGAAAACCCTTATAACGAAAAAATGAAGAACCCAAACTAATTATCAAGTAGCTTTAGATCATATATATGATGTTGATAATCAAGTCGAGTTTTGAGAGTTCAAGTTAAGTTTGTCGAGCTTGTTTTTTTATACGAGTCTAAAAAATTGTTCAACTTCAACTCATTTAGAAAATGAGTCAAGCTCTAGCCGAGCCCAAAACTAACTAAATTCAAATATTTTGACAAATTTACATATAAACGAGCTGAGCCTTTGTAGGCCATTTTATAAACGAGTCTAAAATATTATCTAAATTCGGCTTGATTAGAACTTGAGCCAAACTCTTATTCGAGCCGAGCCTTTTTAGGCCGTTTTCTAAATGAATTTAAAAAATTATTTAAATTCGACTTGTTTAGAACTTGAGCCAAACTCTATTCCGAGCAGAACCTAAGTAACTTGACTTAATTATCAGCCCTAGATGTACATCCCAGTTGCCTACTCCGTTTTACTACATTTTGGGGAAATTTAAATTTATAGGGTTTGATTTTATGATTGAATATATAGATATGAAGGATTTTTATCGAGAAATGAATTATTTTAATGTTGATCATTAAGTTTTAAGCCTTTAATTTTGGAAAGTTGGGTCTTTCTCAGCCTTTTGGCTGAATTCAATTTTATTTTTTTGGAGTTATTCTAAAAAATCGAATTCGTAATAGCTCAAATGCTTGTAAATTTTTCTCACGCTAAGTTTTACAAGAATTTAAGTTAGACAATTGAAATCGACTATGTACAACTGAACTAAATTTAAAATCTAAATATACTCGTTTAACAAGCTGGAATCGATTAATCCTATAACTTTGGGAGTAAGAAAATTGGTTTCTTATATTCAAAGTGATGCCTTCATCATATCTGAAGTAAGAGAAAGCCAAAGAATTTGACTACCCGATCCTTAGAGTGCAAACATGCTTTTCCTGTCAAAGCAGTTCAAAAAAGTTGACCTGACCTAATGGGATGGCAACCCAACCTATACCATTTTTTCAAATAGGAAACATTAAATTTTATTAATAGATAATAAAAAAGAAGAATTACAAATGCTCTCTAAGGTTGATAAAGACATCCAACCCAAGAATAGTTGAACTCATACATCATAAAAGCAAAACAGAACAGAACATAATCATGCTACATTTTACAGGAGATTGTCCATCTCGTAGTAATACAACAAAGGGGAATGTTTGCAAACGTTTTAGACACCGACTGTCCAAAAGAAGCCGAGAAAAACATCTGGTCCCATAAACATTCCACCTCTTCGCATTTGCCATAAAAAATCTTCGCGTTCCTTTTCAACCAAATAACTCAAATAGTACGAAAAAATGTATATCGCTAAAAGGGTCTTCATCTTTTTGTTTCCTACCCAACCCCTAGCATTCAAAGCAAGCATTGAAGACATAGTGCCACCCAACATAGTCCCACAAAACTAAACTTGTTCCAAAGCAAGAAAGCTGTTGGACAATGCAAAAAAAAAAATTATTCACACTCTCACTGTCATTTCTACACATTACACATTACAGAGGGAGACAACGAGTCTTAGGTATTCTTTGAAGCATGTCATCAGTTTGTTCTTACCATGATCAATAAATCATGCACACAGTTGCACAGGCATATTGGCTTTCCAAATTCTCAATGAGGGAAGAAACAATGGAATAGTGGAATCATCAATTAACAATTCAAAGAAAGATTTACTTGAAAACACGTCCGTTGAATCAATAAACCAACATCTTTTGTCAAGCTGATTTTGGGTTAAAAAAACATTACTGAGCATAGAGAGAAGCACCACTAACTCCAAACATTCTCTATCAGTAAGGCTCCTACAAAATCCATCACCTTTTGGATGATCTCAGACCAGCGGGCTTAAGCTCCCAGAACTCTTACTATGTTACCCAAATTCATGTAAACCACTGCACAGGCTTATGCCTATAGGTTAAAATTGTTGACGGAAGTTACCATGTGTCAAAGTGTTAGTAGTTTTGAACAATCGATTGGACCACTTGGAGTTAGACTGAATTTTTTATTTTTGGTAAAAATATGAAAAGAATAAGAACTAAAGTGGAACAGGATGCATACTTTAGAACCATTATGATAGAAATAACCACAAAAAGCAGCATACATATTTAAGCGGCCGTTGATAAGCAACTTCAGAGAGGGTGATATATAAACCATTTGACAATGACAACTATAAGAAAAGAGTACTCCTTACAAGCAGGAATAGTAACAAAATTCCAAAAAAAAAAACCACATTTAGTATCTTTATATTGAATCATATGATTACACAAGACATAACGATTTTCCAATATAGGCAAGTGCCATGGAAAGAGAATCTACAGTGAAACAGCACATGTAGATTACAAACAATCAACTTTTAGACCTCGTGGCCGTGATTCATCCTTTCTGAATTCCTTTTTTCTCCCCCAAAAGAAACGATAAAAAGTCCAGTACTTCCTCCTACCAACAATAGGATCACAAACAAAGCGAGCATGTCTTGATAATTCATGTGCCGATCAATTCTCCATTCTGCGTACACACATCACTTGAGAGAGTATCTAAATTTCTGCAAATACTCTTCAGTCTTCCCATCTGCAATACTAGTTAAATATCATCACAGCCTTCTTGTTGAGCAAACAAAACAGCTTCGCTCGGTGTTTTTGCTGTCCGAGCATCATAAGCATGCTTGTAATATTCCAGCCACAAAGTGACTGCACTCATTTCTGAATTCTTTCTTCAGGCCCAAAAGCCTCCAGATTCTTTCCCCTTATATTCAATTCAAATGGTACTAAAGGCGTTTTAGTCTAATTGCCAATTGTGCTTTCAGTAGGTCTTATTATAGCCAGCTAAGAAAACTAGACTTTGATAATCAAAGGAGTTCTTCCACCCATCTGAAACTCTCAAAAGTCACAAGATCTACAAAATTCAAACTTTTAGTTGTAAACCTCAATTAGAGACCAACTGCCCAAGCCATCAGGAAAAAAAATTAGAGTTCTAGTTCTGTCAAAGTGGTATCTGATTGATGGTTCATATTCTCTGGAAGTAGGCTCTCATTGCCCTCGAAAGAAATCATTCCTTCACCAGCTAAGAACTCATGAACAATTCCATCAACTTCAATCATGCTACAACCTGGCTCTTTAGTGACTCCTTGTGCCCGCATCTTCCTCCTTGCCTCCATAACATCATACCATCTTCCCATAGATGCATGAACATTTGACAATTGAACATAACCAGCACTGTCTTGAGGATCCAACTCCAAAAGTCTCCTAGCAATGCGTTCTGCCAATACGACATCACCATGCTTTCTGCAAGAACCCAAAAGAGACTCCCAAACAGCAGGAGCTTCTTTCACTGGCATTTTCTTCACAATTTCCTCAGCTTCTTCAATCAATCCGAACCGACCAAGTAAATCCACCATACAACCATAATGCTCAATTGTGGGTTGAATCTCATAAACGTGAACCATGAGATCAAACATTTCACGCCCCTTGTTTAACAAACCTGTTCGACTGCAGGCTGATAGAACACTCACAAAGGAAACCTCATTGGGCTTGAAACCATCCCCAACCATGTCATAGAAAATCTGTAATGCATGCTCTCCAAATCCATGAATGCTTAGTCCTGTAATCATTGAATTCCATGTGCTAACATCCTTCCTCAAAGTATCATTAAACACTTCAAAAGCCTTCTCAATATACCCACATTTTGAATACATGTCTACAAGAGCCGTAGCTAAAAAACCATTAACATCAATCCCATTCTTATCGATATAGGCATGAACCCACTTCCCTTGGCTCAAAGCTCCAAGATTAGCACAAGCTGATAACACATTCACTAGTGTGCAATTATCAGGCTTTACTTTAGCATGCTGCATTGCCTCAAAAAACCTCAATACATCACAAAATCGACTAATGTGAGCATACCCCGTGATCATGGCATTCCAAGACACTGTATTTTTCATTGGCATCTCATCAAAAATACCTCTTGCTTCATCAATTAATCCATCATTGACATAACCGGAAATCATAAAATTCCAAGACTCCAAATTCTTGTCAGGCATTTCATCGAACAATCCACGAGCCCAGTCCACCAAACCCATCTCAGCAAACGCACTCAACATCGCATTCCAGGAAATAACATCCCTCATTGGCATATTATCAAGCAAACTACGTGCAATTTCAAAACTGCCACAACAAGCGTACATGTGAATCAAAGTATTACATATATACACATCATCCCCAACTCCAGTCTTTACCACATGACCATGAACTTGTCGCCCTTCTTCAACACTGCGAAGCGTTGAACAAGCCTTCAAAAGAAAAGTGAAACTGTACTTATCTGGGGCAACACGGTGATCATATAGCATTTGAAGGAAGATAAGGAGAGCAAGTTGAGGGGTGGGACTATTGGCATAGGCACGTATCATGGTGTTGTAGATGTATGTGTTTGGGTGTTGAATGCGAGTGAATATGGATTGAGCGTAAGGGAGGGTGTCAGAGTTGGTGTTGGTAATAGCGGTGGTGATGAGTCGGCTAGCTGCAAATGGGTGGTGAAAGAGGCCAGTTTTGAGCATGTGGGCGTGAGCTTGGTGGAGCTCGGAGATGGAAGTGGCCATCTCTGTGAAAGAGACAACTGGTGGTGGAGAGAAGCATGTAGACATGGCTGGGTGAAGCTTGTTGGGAATAGCGTACATGTATTTGTTTTAAAATGAACATTTCTTTTTTTCACTGCCGAACGTTGGTCCGATGAATAAAAATTTATATTTTCTTGCTTAATGCTGTCATTCGAGTCTCCATAACTACAATAGTTCAGTGGGACAAAACCTATTCTTCAACATCTAAAATATGTAGTGAGACCTTTGCTTTGGTCCTGATCTAAGTGCGGTTGAGTCCCCTCTAAATGGATTTATGGTACTAAAAGAAAGTACTCTTTAATGAATATGTAAAATGGTCTATCTACAAATCTATTTTATTTACCTAAAAAAAGATTTTGATCAATTCAATAGGGCAGATAAATTATAGAAATTTATACAAGAATGTGACATGAATTCATCTGGCATGACTGATGGGTAGCCATGTTGTTAATCACATCTTGCAACTGCTGAATACGAACTCCCGCAAATGAAATGGATTAACATAATACATTCACATTGAAAACTCTCAACTCTCCAAGTGCACTCAAAGTCCAAGCAGCGCATATTTTACGAGAACAGCCTTCCATTGATTGTGTGTAATGAGCTGTGACACAGAGAAGAGGCTGCAAAGAATTCTTGTCCGGAGGAATCTAAAATTAGATGATAATTGTGCTCTCAAAACGAAAGGTTAGATTCTGTATGGCCTATTCAGAATTATGGTAAAATCAAACGTCGATTAATGATAAAAATGTTTGCATCAACATGTCATGATATGCACAACAAGAGTGAAATCAATCATGTCTCTGCGGGAGTAAGATGTCCAAATTGCTCTGCAAGGTTACTCACACTATTTCTATTCCAACAAAAGTGCCCTTGGTCAACAGGTTTGCTGTCATTCTTTCTGCTGTCAAGATCTTTTCTTTCTTGCTGAACTTCCGATGCAGCAGTTGATCCAGGATTCTCAGTAAGAAACTGCTCCCAGAATACATCATTGACCCCAGTAGACACAGTGACACCTATTTGCTCTTCTGACGCAGCAACCTCTGGAACAATGGCAGTAAAAGGTTCAGAATTCATGTCAATCCCAGAAGTTTTAGACCTGCCATCAACATTTAATTCTGTGTAAGACATAGTGGGGCTATCTGCACAACTTGTAGATTCATCTAACTCCAGGGATAAATTCTGTTGCATGTAAGCTTGACCAACACTGTGTATAATATTCTCCCAAAATATAAGGGAAGACTTCAACTTCTCCAACAATTCCTTGTTGAACACCGAAAGAGAACTACCACTTAAATTTTCTCCAGCCAAGATCTGGGAAGTTCCTTTTTGATTACGATCAATGCTGGCATCAGCAGTAAAATAATTGTTTCTTGGTAACCTCCTCTTTCTATCATGTATTTCGGATTGCGGCAGGAGATTCAGAGAAACTTCTGGTTTTTGTAAGACTCGAGCCAAGGCTGATAACATATTCATTTGCCGCTGTTCTACATGTTGCAAACGCTCAGACAAAGTCTGAGTTTGCAGTTCAATTCCTTGCTGCTCCTGTTCATGTCTCTGTAACTCCATTTGAAGGGATTCTTTTTTGCATGTCAACCTCTCAATATCGTCCTTATATCCATCTCTTTCTGACTCAGTTAGTGGAGATGAAGAAGCTCCTTGTCCATGAAGATTCTGTAGGGAATGACTATGAATTGGCTTGCGTCTGTGGATGTTTTTCAGAAGTTGTGGCTGACTTCTAACAAAATCATCATTAGCAAATTCCCATTGCTCAGGGTCAACTTTCCTAAATCCCTGTTTAACAATGCAAAGATTATGATACAAACTGTACAAAGTAAATGTAAACTTTAAATTAGAATGTCAAGTTAAAAAAGAGTCCTTTCAGGCATCCAAGGTAATTCAGTCTTATGGTTCTTCATTATTGCATATAGCCTTTTTTTCCTAGGTGCTCATTTTGTCTGGGATTTTAGTTTAATGTTTCTATTCAGTGGACGTGGTTATTGGCAAGAACTTATTGCACAAGGTTCTCGCCATTACTAGATTTGGGGAGGGCCAGATGTACACAGTGGAAAGGTTGTTTCTGCGACTTAAACTCTTCACGTGCAGGTCACAATAAAACAATCTTTAACACTACGGCAAGGGCCACACTCAAATTAGAATGTAAAGTATGGATTCAAATCATATGAAAGTCAAGAAGACGAAAAAAAAAGGTTGGCTTACATATGTATTGAGTTGTCTAATAAAGCTGGAGAAGTTATTGTGCTTGAAATATCTGCGCAGCAAAACCCTAGCAAATTCTGGTGGATTCCACACAATGAAGCTTTTATTATTCTGACTCCAAGAAACAATGGAATCCGTGGAGGGATCGTCCACCATCTCGTATGTCTTTGTGAGGAAAGGAGGCAACGCATTGGAACTGCATTGAGCTTCATCCATTGTATGTGCAACCCTTTATCTCAATTCTCAATCCCCCCTAACCTAATTCAATTCCCTAGAGCAAACCATAACCAGCATAAAAATAAAAATTGACAGAAACAATTTTCCCGTTCCTTATATATGTTCAAGCTTAAAAATTTGTTGACAAACTCTTAGATTCTCATCTGTATTCCCTCCAGTGTCAATCAAGTTAAATCCTTTTTCAATCACCAAAAATTTCCCCCGAGCAATATAA
The DNA here is from genome assembly GCA_963454935.2 of Ilex paraguariensis. Lineage (NCBI taxonomy): Eukaryota > Viridiplantae > Streptophyta > Magnoliopsida > Aquifoliales > Aquifoliaceae > Ilex > Ilex paraguariensis. The sequence continues at coordinate 1,843,294 of CAUOFW020002280.1, forward strand.
TTCTCAAGCTTCTTATATATCATCAATCTCCAAAGAAACTGTGCAATACAATCAAACTCTTAGTTCCATGTCCCATGGTGTGTATCCAAATTTCTTAACCAATACCATGAGATAGGCCAGAGCAATCAAATTCTCAGCTTCTTTTATATCGCCAATTTCCGGGCAATATTATCCAGAAAACAATTTTACAAGCTCTTTGTACATAATAAAAAGCCGATAAATTGGCACAAAACAGTAAAAGTCTTAAGCTTCTTATACAAGGTAAACACAAAATCACCAACNCACAAGGTTCTCGCCATTACTAGATTTGGGGAGGGCCAGATGTACACAGTGGAAAGGTTGTTTCTGCGACTTAAACTCTTCACGTACAGGTCACAATAAAACAATCTTTAACACTACGGCAAGGGCCACACTCAAATTAGAATGTAAAGTATGGATTCAAATCATATGAAAGTCAAGAAGACGAAAAAAAAAGGTTGGCTTACATATGTATTGAGTTGTCTAATAAAGCTGGAGAAGTTATTGTGCTTGAAATATCTGCGCAGCAAAACCCTAGCAAATTCTGGTGGATTCCACACAATGAAGCTTTTATTATTCTGACTCCAAGAAACAATGGAATCCGTGGAGGGATCGTCCACCATCTCGTATGTCTTTGTGAGGAAAGGAGGCAACGCATTGGAACTGCATTGAGCTTCATCCATTGTATGTGCAACCCTTTATCTCAATTCTCAATCCCCCCTAACCTAATTCAATTCCCTAGAGCAAACCATAACCAGCATAAAAATAAAAATTGACAGAAACAATTTTCCCGTTCCTTATATATGTTCAAGCTTAAAAATTTGTTGACAAACTCTTAGATTCTCATCTGTATTCCCTCCAGTGTCAATCAAGTTAAATCCTTTTTCAATCACCAAAAATTTCCCCCGAGCAATATAATTCTCAAGCTTCTTATATATCATCAATCTCCAAAGAAACTGTGCAATACAATCAAACTCTCAGTTCCATGTCCCATGGTGTGTATCCAAATTTCTTAATCAATACCATGAGATAGGCCAGAGCAATCAAATTCTCAGCTTCTTTTATATCGCCAATTTCCGGGCAATATTATCCAGAAAACAATTTTACAAGCTCTTTGTACATAATAAAAAGCCGATAAATTGGCACAAAACAGTAAAAGTCTTAAGCTTCTTATACAAGGTAAACACAAAATCACCAACCACCTAGGCAAACCAAAATCCAGTCCCAACTACTAACGTCAGTTGTTCAGAAAGCTCAACTCTTCAATACCCAATGTAAAAATTCAACCAAAATTCAACCTCAATTATCTAACCCACAATTTCCCACCACAAAACTGGCTGCTTCTGAACCCTATTCAACNCCCCAACTACTAACGTCAGTTGTTCAGAAAGCTCAACTCTTCAATACCCAATGTAAAAATTCAACCAAAATTCAACCTCCATTATCTAACCCACAATTTCCCACCACAAAACTGGCTGCTTCTGAACCCTATTCAACCCCTATTTTCTGCCAAATCACACAACCCCCAACCAATAACCCACCCAATTCAAAAACCCAAAAATCACTCCAAGTCCCACAATCCTCAAGCAAAACCCACCAAGCTCAAATTTTGGTAATCCTCCAGTATAATTCTACCCATATGTAAAAACAAAACAAAAAGGAAAAGAACAGTTCATTTTCTCTCAAAATTGCTAGCAAAACTAAAACATCAAATTCATTACAACAGCCATCTTTGTCCAAATCTTAAAGCAAAAGCATCAAAGAAAGAAAAGAAAAAAGTTATAAAAATACATACATGTATACATACACTATAGTTATATAATTGTATTTAAGGTGCTTGACGTTTTACCTGAGAGAAGGAAAAAAAAAAAAGAGTAGCAGAGAGAAGTCTCGAAGGGTCAACAGTTTGCTGGTTGGTTAGTAAGTTTGTTAATAGGGAAATTGAGATCTGTGAAAGTTCATCAATGGGGGTTTGAGAGGCTTATACGTTGGATTTACGAGGACTCCAAACAAGATTCTTTAAAAAAAAACACGAATGGAATAAATCTTTAATGTTGTTGATGATAGTTGTCGAATTTAATATTCTGAGTTGACCGCAACGATGTCGTTAGGACATTGGATTTACGTGCTGTTCATTTTGATATTTCATGGAATCTTCAATGCCTGATGGAAAAATCTTTCCTTCGGGTAAGTACAATAATGTTCAAAGCATTTTCGGTACCGTTGACGATCTCTGATATTGATATGCTTTGATTCAAAACATCACATATAACAATTCGGTTGAATTGCTGAAGACGTTTCTAGAATATTATTTTTAATCTTTTTTACTATTATATTTATAAAATTAATTTTGAGTTTATAGAAAAGAATGAACATAAATTCGATTAAGTGATAATAAAATTTTAAACATAAAATTAAACATTAAATTTTTTATTCGAGGGTTATATGACTCAACACGAATATGACATGAAAATAGATAAGTTGATTCAACATAACACAATTAGTTAAATTAGTTATATTATGATTGATTAATACTCGATACGAACACAAAATATGAATACGATCTGATCTGACACGATTGTCACCCCTACTTTAGAACATGTTTGGATGATTCATATAGAGGGGGATTGGATCAGTTCTAAGAAACCCCTTCGATGGATCTTTTCATGCGATTCAATCAAAAACTCAATTCAATCTCATGTTTGGTAGGTGACATATATGTAGGGTCTATATATCCATATCAAATCATATGACTCAATTTATTAAAATATCCATTATAATTAGGTGAATAGAAGAATAGTTTTTTAAGTAAATTTTTTTTTTTTTTGAAATCACCATAGATTTCATCAAACCCCTATATTTAACTTTTAATACACTTATTTGACCTATTAGAATGATTTTTCCGTATCCAAACTAATACCAATTCAATAAGATTCTAATCGATGAATCTTGAAATGAAAAATTCTTCACGGTAAACAAAGAAAATTAGACAATCGATCAAAATAAAATATGTTTTACTAGATTTATTTTTTCAGAGTTGCAACTATCCAGTACAAAGAATTCGGTTCTACAATATTACGTTATGGCATGAGCATTTTTGTCATTTTTTAAATGAACAAATAAAAAATAAAATATCTCAAACTCTTTGAAATTTATCCGATAACGGGTATATTTGACAAGCTAGCTTCGGCCACCAAGTCAATATAGTCCTGGATGTAGTTCAATGGGGTAAGGCATTTGATAACTACATGATCCCTTAAAACTCATTTATATTTTAAATAATCATTTATTATTCCTTTTCCTTTTTTTCAAGGGTTAATATCAGTTTTAGTTCTTAAATCATATATTTTTTTTATCAATTTAGTTTTTATTATATTAATTTTTTCAATTTAGTCCTTAAAGTTTTCAATTCATATCATTTTAATCCCTACATAAACAAATTATTAATTTTTTTGACAAAAGTAATCACGTGTCGTTTTTTAAGGTAACTAGTAATTACCCGTGCCTGAAGGCATAGCGTAACGAAAATATTTGTCCAAAAAAATCTAAACATGTCTATAAAATTTACAATTATATATATCACTACAATCATCACAACCATGTTTATGCAAACCACCAAAACAAAACCATCACAACCATCTATAATTAGTTAACTGTACAAAAGAATGAACACAAAAAATACACACATGCACAAATAGAGAAACACCTTCAACTTCATCTTCATATCCTTCCATGTATATCTGAAAATATTTGAAATATAACCAATTATCAAAATATGTGAGGCAAAATAAAATAATTGTAAATCCAAAAACATAAGACCTCTTACTTTTATTGTTAGTTGGATTCAACATAAAATTAAAAATTATAGCACTGTCCCAAATTTCGTCGCAAGTGCCACAAACACATTTTAGAGAAATAAGAAAGTATGTTTCCTAAAATATGAGATGAAAAATGCGAGTGATCTTGGTTAGTGAAAAATCATCTCACTCAGCAAAACTTTAGAACCACATATGACCCAATAAACCCACAATCTCTTTCCCAACTATCAAACAAAAACTAACTATTTTTTAGTGAATCATCAACAAAGTTGAGGCTTTAAGGGAAAAGAAATGAAATGAGAGGAAATATTGTCTTACTTGTGTAGTGGCGTCATGTGAAATTTTTAGCGGCATCTTTGCTGGTAATGAGTTCTTCGGCAACAATCGGTGATTTTCAATATGTAGTTCTGAGCTTACTGAAAAACTACTATCAATTTAGCATTCAAATAGAAAAAAATGAAACATAATTATTATTTTCAATTACTAATACTTTAGTTTTGATGTAATCTATAAACCCTCCATTCAAAACCCCCAAAAATATGGAAACTAACTCAACTGTCAAAATAAATTTAGTTAACAATTAAAAGAATTAAAAATTAATTATCTTTGTGAATCCCTCGATGGTGCTAGTATATATCTAATGAAGAAAATCATTATGCGTGATTAAACAACATAACCCCAATAAGCCCCTTATAGCCAACCTCTACCAACCCATGCCCCTACAATCGGTGTAAATTTTTTTGTCAATTTCCTCGGCTTGGTGCAATTATTCAATGAAAACTCATTGGACAAATTTAATGCAAAATACAGAATTAAAATGTCAAGCTTATTATACTGATAGCTTCCAACACTTTATAAAATAAACCAAAAAGCATTCCCATGACAATATATGTTACTTAGAATATAAAATCTAAAAGAGAGAAAATGTATACACCAGGCCTAACCTTGTCAAGTCCAATGCCGAAACAAAATTCCAAATCCAATAATACCAAATTTGAATTAAAGTTTCAATTTTGTTATAATATAAAAAAAGAAATTTGCAACCAAATCTCATCATTTACTACAACAAAACAAATATAAATTAAATTAAATTTTACCAAAATCCAAACCCAAATAAAAAAAACAGAGATAATATGCTTTAGTGATTACGAGCACGTCATACATGAACACTAACAAATGAAGAGCATTTCAAATCGACATCTCACACAACAATTTTCCTACTAAGAAAGAAGTTTGCTGATTGCATGGACCATTAAATACTAATAAAATTAATACTGGGAAAAAAGAGCCCAAGTAAAAAGGCTAAGATGAAAACAATTAAAAATAATGACTATCCCATGTAAATATTATTATGATTTTGTCGGCCATCATCAACAATTTCTCGACACCCGGTTCCAGTGTATTAATAAACTACAATCAATTAAAAGTAGCTCAAAATCATTAAGCACAATATTATGATCCATAATTAAGAAGCACATTCAAACCATCCGTTTAAGAATCTAACTGAACACGACAATTCAAATATATAAACAACCCAATACTATCAAATCAAATTTAACTAAACTAACCCTCGATCTTTTACCTCCTACAAACGCTCCGCCGACACTGCTCTTGGGACCACCACAAACTTTGATTCTTTACTTGGACTATTACCAATAAGCCAATAATCAAAGTAAACAACGTCATTACGATCACCACCACCTAATCAATCACTGCGTCTTCAATGAAACTCTGAACATCAATTCAACGAATATCACCAAATTGGGAAGATTCGAACTCATCCAATAAAGTAGATGCAAAGAGTAATTTTTTATTGCAAAACACATCAATATAGCAGAAAACCCACAGAAACACAATTAATAAAAAACAAAGTGCAGCAAAAGAGGAAAGGTATAGAGAGAGGGGCTCAAAGCTCACGTAAAAACTCTCTACTCTCTGGCAATTCAAATGCAAAGTCAAAGCATTAGCGGGTGAAGGAGACAGTAGTAAGGTTATTGGTATGGTGGAGTTGGGGAAGCGATGGAGGAAAAACAGTAATGGGACCATAAAAGTACATGTTTGCTAACAATAAACTCAAAGAGAATGAAAGAATGGGCAACTGTTCTGACACAATGCATTAACTTGCTTAACACCAGAACATGCCACATTCCCTTGTTATGGTGTCTTAAAATGCATTACCTTCTAAGAAAAAAATCTCAACAAAATTCGAAACACAAAAATCTTTCCACAATATAAAAAATAAAATAAAATAAAATAACTCAAAGCAAAAACTTGTGAATGAGTATCTGTTATGGTCTTAAAATTATGAGCATCAGAGCTATGGAGAAATGGACAAAAAATTTGGCATACACCAGTTCAAGGAACTTAGTGTCTAGGCATACGCCAAAAATATTGTAATACCAAGGATGACAAAAATAAATAATACACATATCACATAATTATAGTAAGAAGACAAACCTACAGATTTGTACATGTTTGCCTGGCTCGGTTTAAGGAGCATTGCTAGATTAATTCATGATATGAATTATGTTCTCAACATGGAATTTTTTCCAAAATACTGCCTCCCCATTTTATATGCAAAATTTGACTAAGCATCTACAAACACTAAAACCAAACTGATGCCAAGATCTTTAAAAAAAAAAATAAGTATGCTTAATAACTAAAAAGATAATTATGAAAATCATTATGTCAATGTCTTTAAATCCCATAACATGAATTCAATAAAAACAACTTGGCATACTTACTCTATATGAATCCTCAAAAAATCGTACTTACTTTAATCCTCTAAAAAAATTACTCTGAATTAGACGTGAGATTTGAATTCTCTCTATATGTATTTTGAAAAATTAGTCGAAATCTGTGGGTGAATTTTGATGGTAGTGGTGAGAATGCATGATAGAATAATTGTTCGAAAAACCTCTCAGTCTCTCTTCGACATCAAATAATCCAACTTCTTCTCTTTTGGGTGTGTGTGGGTGAGTGGGTGTGGGTGCGTGTGTGGTGGGTCTGTGTTGGGCGTGTGTGTGATGGGTCCGGGTTTGTTTGTGTGTGTGTGTGTGATTTGTGTGTGGGTGATGAGTGTGTAAAAGAGGGCAGAGAAGAGGCGGGGGGGATGGGTGTGTGTGTGTGAGTGAGAGAGATAGAGAGAGGGGGTGTGGGTGTGGGTGTGGGTGTTTGATGAAAAATGATGTGTGTCTCGGTGTTTGATGAAAAATGATGTATTAACGTTCATAATTCCTATTCGAAAAAGAGTGATCCTACTTGGAAAATAGTTTCCAGGGGACAATGCACTTTACCAGTGACACATTACAACAATCTCAATAAGTAGTTGGATTACATTTTCAATTTTTTGTATTTTTTGGTATGAATATGTAGGAAAGATATGAAGATATGAAAATGTGCACATAGCAAAACAAGCTATCAGAATGGGCTGTTGAGTGTTGAACACTTGCCTGCAATACCTAAGTCACTAATCGGGATTTTCATTAGTCAATCTCACATACAGCGGTTAAATTAAGTAGATAGAAATAATTGATTTTTGATTTTGGAGTTGCATCTTCTTCTGTAAAAACTAAATGCTTATCAACTGGAGTGTGGTCAAACCTCACATATAATGGGAGGTAGTAAGTTAAATGTGCTCATACCTCACATAAGAGGAACATAAATCCCAACTAAAAGATCAGGATTGCCACCTAAATGCCAAGTGAACACATCCAAGTATAGATGAAAATGTAAATGGTCATTCTGAATTACCTTCCAATATCAGCACTAACTTTCAACCCTGTAATAGCACCTTCTGCAAACTGGAACAATTCTTCTCGCTTCACCTGGAAAAGACAAAAAAAAGGTAGTTAACTTGCAAGTGAACGAATAGGAAGATCAAGAGTGAAAAAAAAACATAATATAAAAACAACTTCCCAGACCACCTAAAAATAAGAACATTAATTGGATAGAAATTGAATAAGAACAGCATGCAAGCATAAGCAAGTACAGGTTTGTGCATGCAAAATGAAGGTAATGAATGTACCAGTCTCCAAAGCGATCTCATTTTTTTTTCTTTATCTTTTTTAGTAGGTATGAACATGGAAGATCACATAATTAATTTTGATTTGTACTATAACTTCAAAGCTAAATTAAAATACATTACGGGGATTTTGTTAAGTACTTAAGAAATGTGCACACGGTTCAAGTATAAATTATATACTCCCATAAAATTGAACCACACATTCAAATTTTGCTCTAGTTGTGCATGGTAATGGGAAAGAATACATTTCCCTCCCCAAAAGTCCACCAAACTATTCATGGATCTAGCATAGACTATTTCATAAACTGGAATCTTTTTGCTTTTCTTTTATATTACAGGATCAAGTTCAGAAATAAGAATCATCAAATGTAGCAATATCCTCCAACAGTGGGATCAGATATTTCCCTAATTGTGTTGTGTCATGGGAAATGATACATTTCTGTAAAAAATTAATTACCTGTTTTAAATTTGGACAAACTACAAAGCATCTTTGACCTTTTATAATAAACATCGAAGAGGATAAACCTTATAAGCATGAAAATTGTCAAAACAAACTACTCATCTTGAAACTATATCGAAACTGCATAATAAAATAGGAGGATTAGAGAGTCACATTCAGCAATAGAAAAGCACAAACTTAACAAAAAAATCGTCATAAATCAACATGTTCTAAGCATTGACATAATGATACAATTATTAAATTAAATTAATTTTTAAATCAAAATAATATTACTCATACTCATAAGCTATTTCTTCTCTCCCTCTCTCTCTTTGTGAAATTGATGGGATTCCAACTCCAACCAATTAATAAAGAAAGTGAAGGCAAAATGACTGTTATACCATAAAAAGTGGAGGGAGCAACTGGATAGGAACGTGGACCTAACAAATGTAGTTACATATTTATTCTTTTTGAGGATGAATGCATATGTTTCTAACAATTATAATTTTTGAAACTCAATTATAAGTTTTTGAAGTACAAATAATTATAATTTCACCTTACACTATTATAAAATGTAATTTTTTATTTAAAAATAGTAACTTTTAATTCACTACCACAGTGCTATCCTACATTTTTAAATACTAATGCAATTATAATGGCAATCATCTACCTCTGTAGCTAAAGATTAAAGAACCGGTTTATACAAAATAAAAATCATAAAATAATTTAGTTTCTCAAACGTCAAGGTGGGCCAAGGTTTTCAATTGACTTAATAGCCATTGTTACACTTCAAGATTGCAACATTGAACCTTATATTAGTGTATGACAAACAAAAAATATATCAAGTTGGGTCAGATATTATGAGGTTCACATCAAAAATTAATGAATGAAAATTGCATTGTTCCGCTCCAAGACAAAATATACTAAGATAGTTAGCTCATCATTATTAAGAGCCCGAACTATAGAAAGAGCACAAAAATAGTACAGGCCTCTCTAATCTCCCACCAAGAACAATAACAATAGAAAGAGCACAAAAAGGGTAAGTTGCATTGACAACACCTTAGTTTTGCTCAAATAACATGGCAAGGCCTTAACATGGAGGAAGCCCTTGACATTTGAAAAATTAAATAGAGGATAAGAGTTTTTGTCAATGAAACAGTCATTTTACCTAATTCGACTAATTTAAAACTGATACAATACATCAAAAACTGGGACAAATATTAAACTTAAAGATTAATTTTGGTCAATACATACTTGATTAGGTGCTCCGTTTACGACAAACAAAACACAATTTTTTTTCTATGACCATGCACAAAATCAGTTGTTTCGTGTATTTTCGAACTGTCTTTCACATCGTAATCGTTAAAATACTTTTTCAAAACTCTTCTTGCACCATAAACTCCAAAACGTAGAAATATTTGACAATAATGACAGCTTCTATTTGAACAAAATAGATAAAGACTTACCAAAACTTCAAAATAACATTACATATCTTGAAAACCAAATCACTTTAGGAGAACTTGCCATGAAGCTAGCTAAATAATACTAACTTCCACCGGAAGCACTACAATCCAAATTCATCTTCAATTTCAGGAAGATTAATGGCATGAGGCATAAATTAGAAAAGCACTCAAGAAAAGCGAGGAGGCTATGAGAAAACCTTCTGGTGTTAAAAGCTTCCAATATCTAGTGTACTTTAACAAAAATTACAAGGCCAGACCCTCTAGCATTTGGTCAGTCATTCCAACAAACACTTGGTGTCCAAAGTGTGTGGGTTGTTTGTGATGTGTTGGGTGTGCTGGGTTTATATCCAAAGTGCAACAAAATCCAACAGGTTAATGGCAATGAGCATAACCACCATCTTGAAGTAGCTTAAAGTGCAACAAAATCCAAACCCAAAAGAAATAGAGACATAAATCATCAAACGGAAGTGCCAAAAAAATTCTGTGATTGCGTGTGTATGTGACTGTGATTGCGTGCTCTGGATGGGTGGGGGTGTGTTTGTGTTTGTGTTTGTTCAACTGTGTGTGTGACTGTGTGTGCGTGCGCAGAGAGGGAGGTGAGAGAGGGAGAGGGAGAAGAGCTTACTTGGTTGGATGGGGTGGCCAGTGAAGGGTGAGAGGGAAGAAGAGACAAATAGAGAGGCGAAGAAGAGAGGCGCTGGTGGTGGTGTTGCTGACGAAGTAGCGCTACTGGTGGTGGTGTCGTTGGGTGTAACACACACAAAAAGATAGAGAGAGATAGAAAGAGAGAAAAAAAAAAAAGAAACAACAATGAAGGAGAGGCATGGCTTGAGAGAAGTAGGGGGAGACTGCATCTCTGACAGATGAAGTGGTCGAGGGTGGTCTATTTTGAAAAATAATAAGTAAAAAGAGATAAATTTTGGGGGAAATGAAAGAGTATTAATGGCCGTTGGATGAATGGATTAATTTGAGGCCGTTGGATGTTGAAGCCGCCTTGTTTTACATTATAGATATCACATATCCAATACGTGATCATTCTGTCAAAATTTTAACAGTCTTTCTATATAGAGATTAAAATAATACGAATAAAATATTTTAACTTTTTTTTTAACTAAGTTTAACTCGATATCGAAAATTGATATTGAAATATTAAATCTCTTTAGATTGAGCTCAAGTGGTGTTGGGGGAAATCCGACGAAGAGCCGACTGTGTGAACTAACTATGCTTATGCTATCAGCTTCCTTGGACTGGGCAAGTTGAGCAGTCCAACTTTTCAAAACCGACCAAAATTAATCAACGGAATTGTGACCAGATGGTGTCAAGTTCAATACGCGCAAAACAAGGCGTGGAGTTCACCGCCCATAAACTGGTGCTTTACTTTTGTAGTCCTATATAATGAGGGACTTGACAACGATGCAGCCAAAAAAAAATTCGGTACCGTACCGTTAAAAGTAACTACTTCAAATAATATTTTTATAACTTTTTGTTGGTTATTTTATAACCAAAATATTTACTATTTTTGTGGTTGATTTACCGCCTTAATGAGTATTTTTACTATTATTGTGAATATTTTCACTATATTTGTGATAATTATTTTTATCATATTTTTTAAGTATAAAAAAATTATTATTTTCGTGATTGATTTATTATATTTGTGAGTATTTTTATAATATTTGTGAATATTTTTATCATTATTTAGATAAATTTTTTTAGGTACCACAACACCAGTAAAAACCACCACAAATGTGGTAAATCTCTGTATGGTACTGAAAAGTTTGTGGTATGTACCGAAGTCTACTCCTATAATGAGGGGCATAAAACCGCAACCTTATCAAGGATCTACTCTGGTAAAGGATACAGTTGCTTTCTCCATTTCTTAGTTTCATTTGTATAGTCGGTGATTTGTTTTCCTGATGTAACTCAAATATTTGTGTCTATTGTAGGATTTGGTATTTATCGATGGCCGAATTAATAAGAACAACTTTCTTTTATTGTGGATGAACAAGTTTTTCTAAATTGTTTAATGTTGCTTTCATTAATATGAGATTCAATTTCTCAGAAGGACATCACAATTCTCTTTCACACCATATAATTCTCGTCTTTATTGTACCGGTGATCATCAACATCCACTAACTTGAAGGATAAGACATTTCGCCCCTAATAAAAAAAAACAATGGTTTTCGATTTACTTACTCAACTCAATTTGAATGGAGTCTGAACATATCAAAATGCAAAAGGGTTTACTCCTTTCACATTCCTAATGTAGCCTCACAAAAAAACTGGATTCTTATAATTGGGTGAAAACACACCCACGGTGATGGATGAAGTTTGAACTCAAGACTTTACGGTTTAAGAGTAGTGGTGGTGATCATTAGACCAACAATTAATCTCATAAAAAAGTAAAATTATTATAAAACCAAATATACGATGAAACTTGAGAATTTTGAAATTTTAGAAAGAATAAAATAATAGTTAAAATTCTTTACCTATACAATGCAAATCCATAGAACTTCAAGTTAATTTGATTAAAAAAATTAATTAAGAGATAAATTTTGGTTTAATGGTAAAACAATGTTTTTTTTTTCCAAAATTTATTTGGATATAAAAAACCTTGGAAAACTTGATTCTGGGGTGGAATGACAAAAAAGTGGGAGTTGACTTTTTTTTTATGGTTATCATTCCTTCATTTATCATATTTGTGATTGTTTTTGATGATGCATAAATTGATATTATGTACCAACTGTTGAGTAATTAGTAGTTAATGCAGTAATTAAAAAGAAAGAAAGTAACGCAAGTAAGATAAAGATGTATAGTGGTTCGGTCAACGTGACCTACTCCACTATGAAAGATTAGGATGACATGGTGTTTTATTACTTTGGGGAGCAAAAGAGGATTAGGAGAGAGCAATGGAGGTACAAGCTATGAGAGAGAGAGATGAGAGTGACAGCCGATATGTTTGATGTCCCCCATATATTAGCGGGACTTACAATTTATAGTGTCTCTTAACAGACTGAGGCGCATTTTTAATAACTAAGTAACTAATTTATGGAGCTGGCGTTATTCTCTCAACGACTGATAGTTACGTAGCTCCCTTTAAGATCAAGCCAAAGGATGACGTGGTTGATTTTTTCTAAGGTAGCGTGGTTAAGACTCTTGAAATGGCGCTGCTTACTCATTGGTGATGTAGCTTCTTGAATCTAAATGAGCCAAATTGGGGGTGGGCCTCCTTTGAGTTGGACTTATTGAGTTTCATTTGGGCTCTTTATTTAAACTGGGCTCATAATTTGAATTGAGCCCTTGGATTGACCCATCAATTTCTACCACATTTATGAATACTTTGATCATTTTTATGGTATCAAAAAAATGGTAAAAATAATTACCACAACTTTGATAAAAACATCTATAACAGTTGTAAAAATATCGATAAATGTGATAAAATCACTCACAAAAATGATAATTTTCTTTTTGCAAAAAATGGTAAAAATAATTACTACAAACGTAATAAAAATATCAACAATAATGATAAAAAAATAGCAACAAAAGTGATAAATCACTCACAAAAATAATAAATTTTTTAGTTATAAAATGATTTACAAAATTTATAAAAATACCTATTAAATAATTAAAGTTAGAGGGATAGTACCAAAATTTTATCATCGGTACCATATTTAAGTCCAAAAAAATGTGGAATAGTATTATTAAATGCGTTTTCAATCACATTAGTCCCCAAAAACATAAGAAAAAGAAATGGACCAAAAGTCAAATGTTCTCATTTAGCCTTGCAAGCCTAATCATAGCATGACCTGGTTCTTTCTTTGGCATTCCCAGCCTTATTACCCTCACCTTTACAGGAAAAAAGGGTAAACTATTATACTTTTTCCCCTTCCATATAGGTGTTACTTGCAATTAACCCCAAATTGTTTCAATTACAACATATATTTCATCAAAGTTTGAATTAATCCTTCTCCTCAACTGTTGATCATCAAATGTGAGGAAAATTGATCACATGAATATCACATGCTCCAATACTTATCCAAAAATTTACAATTATCTATCATTTCTTAACATAAAATCCCCTCTCCATGACTAGTTCCCCAAACGAGCACATTGCAATCACTTAATTTTTCTCAATTGCACAGTCACAACCAACACAAACCCTAAAACACTTAGCTACTCTCTCCAATATTGCGATCATCGTACATATACATCGAAAGTAAATAAGATATATTTATCATTCTCGTTTTACTTGTATGTTTTATCGCATGAACATATAAAGATATGCTTCTCTTTATGTGTCTACAATAGGAAATATACGACATGAAAGACTAAAGGGTACCAAAGTGATATTGAAATGTCGATATGCCCATTAGATAATTTGAACAACCTTAAACTTTAGGGGGGGCTCATTTAATGGAAATGAAACTACAAGAGACCGATTGCGGATGATCCTAAATGGAAGGGTGAAAGTGTAATTTAATCACACCAAACGTATTATATCTATCTATATTCATATCTATACTACTAATAAAAATACATTAATTTAAAATTTTTTTGAATATCTATTTTACTCTTATAAAGGATTGCAAAAAACATTCGATTTTTTTACAATTAAATATATAAATTATCATTATATCATTATATATTTAAATCTCTAAATTATCTATAACATTTCTTTTAACTGTCCATTCTCTATGTATCAATTTTTATGAAAAAAATTGATTGACTATAATACCCTTAAAAAAATACGTTATTATATTTTTAATAAACTATTCAAAAATTTCATCAATATAATATTACTTATCTTAACAACGATAACATTACGTTTACATATGTGTATTTTATTTTCATTAAAAAGTTTAACTCTTTCAATTCTAAAATAAAAAATAATCGTCTATACAGTTTGTTTTTATAAATCAATTTATGTTATATCAATATAATTCTATAGTTACAATAAACTTTTTAAGTTGAATTAAGATTTTATGAAAAAATAAATATTGTATTGTATTTTTAAGTAAAATTTGAATTTTTTAAAAATTTTAATGTGCTTGATAATATTTATATAATAAAGTAAAATACAATTCAAATTTCAAAAGATAAACAAAATGACTTTTGTTTTTTACGATTGAGATCTCTTTAAATTTCACTTTAAAGTTAATCCGACGGGTAATATTAATACCTCAAATTTAATAGAAAAAATAGCTCCCTAAATTTGTGTTTGGGGGTGACTTTTTAAAAGTGATTATAAAACTTATAACTTCTTATAACTACTTTTAAAAAAAAAAGTAGTGTTTAGAATCGCCTCACCACCACCACTATCACCATCAGCACTACCACCATCATCATTACCACCACCATCGCCACTTTACCTCCACTACCACCACCATCATTTTTACAATCACCATCACACCCACCGCTGCTACCATCCTACCACCACCATTATCATTGTCTTTGCCACGACAACTACCATCGCCTCACCATCACAACTGTCGCTATCACCACCACCATCGCCACAGTCCCTATTACTGTCACCTTACGACCCACCACCACCATCCTTACTACACCCACTCCCACTACCACCACCATCCCTACTACTACCACCGACATCCTTACTACTGCACTCCCACCATCACCATCACCACCATCGTTGCTGTCACCCTACCATCATTGTTGTCGTCCCACCATCACCACCTACCACCCCCACCCCTACCACCACCACCACCCCCATTACCCCACCATCACCACTATCGTCGCCACCCACCCACTATCATCGTCATCTCATTCTTATATCTATTATCACTACCACCATCATCTTACTACTAGCGTTGTTGTCCACCACCACCCGTCGTCGTCCACCATCGTCATTAGCCATTATCACTCACTCCCACCACACTTACCACCACCGCTATTCATTATCACCCCATCACACTGTCGTCCAGAAACATCTGTCGTCACCCACCACCACTATCACCACTACTACCTACCACCGCCACAACCACCGTCGTCACTCTACGACTACAACTAGCAACAATCATCACCGTTGTCCACCACCACTCACACCCATCACTACCACTACCGTCACTCATAGTTGTTATTACCACCATTATTGCAATCACCCACAGTTGACACCACCATTATGGTTGTTGTCACCGATCACAACCATTATCATCTCCTACCACCACTACTGTCGCTCACCACCTCTCACTCTCACTACAAACGGTACTTAAATTTTTCTCTCTTTTCTCTATGTTTGTGATTTAATTTTGGGTGTGTATACAAATATATTTATTATTGATCATTTTTTTATTATTATTATGTGTTTTCAGGCACAGACAATAATTAGTAACATATTAAATCTTATCCTAATTGACCTAACTAATTCCTAATTACAGTAAGGTTCTAATGTGATTAATATATTGACAATTACTTTTATTTTATTTAAAGAATTATAAGTAGAATCCTAATTAAATAAATTTCAAAAAATTTAATTTCTTATACATCACTAAAAAATTATTTTCAATCACAAAATTTTAAAAAGATAGAATTTTAACTATTTCTTTTTTTATATAGTTAGAATAAAGAATTTTAAAAACATACATTTTTTCATAATTTTATAATAAAATATGAATAATAAAAATTAAATTTAATAAATTTGAAATAATATTTATTTTAAATACAAATATATGTAATACATTTTACTAATTTTTGTATACAAAAATCATTCGCACACTCATGCGATGTATTGCTAGTTACAAAAAAAAAAGTCCTTATTCCCCCTTTCCAAATTATTTCCTAGCGTGTCCCCTCCTCTCTTCTCCATTTGAAAAGACTAAACACGTGCGCCACCCCCCACATTTACAGGAGTGGAAAAAACCGCGAAATGGCACTCTCGTAATTTACTCTTCATCCATGGGCAAACTCAACCCACACCCATATTTAGCTCAACTTCCCCGACACTAAACCCCTCATTGATTCAACTCGTACATCGGTCAACTCGGTCCACCACCGGTTCACTACCAATCAATACGCCACCGGCTCGTCGAATCCAAACCCGGTTCTTCGATTTTCCGACTGAGCAACCCCCCAAAACGGCGTAGTTTTTTGTTTCGGTATGACGTCTGGGACGAGGCTTCCGACATGGAAGGAGAGAGAGAACAACAAGCGGAGGGAGAGGCGGCGACGAGCGATCGGCGCGAAGATCTTCGCTGGACTGAGGATGTACGGTAACTATAAGTTGCCCAAGCACTGTGACAACAACGAGGTCTTGAAGGCTTTGTGTAACGAAGCTGGGTGGATTGTTGAAGAAGATGGTACTACCTATAGAAAGGTAAGAACCGCTCAATTCACCAATTCTCTCTCTCTCTCTCTCTCTCTCTCTCTCGATTTTGTTCGCTGGTTTGAAGTGCGTCGTTTAGCAACGAGTTGGGTATGGGGTAGAGAAATTGAGACGGCGATAATGGATCTGTAATCCTTTTTCATTTTTTGGTATTTGATTTGTTTCCTTCGAAAATAAATAGAAAAGTAGGTGATATTAAGGATAGCTGTGGATTCATAGTTTTATGATTTTATCAAACTCCAATATGCTAAAGTGCGCTGGGTACATCTGGCGTATGCTATCGCTAGGAAGATTTGCATAGATAAGCTTTTGATTTGCAGCACTGAGAAAGTCCCCTCTCGTTTGTGTTGCGCTGTTTGATAACGTGCGCGATGCATTTGGCGTATGTTAGCAGGAGAACGAATCAGAGGTGTGAACTGTAGGTATTGAAAAGTAAACATGCGCGATCGTCTCTGGTGAGAGCATCTTCATGCTGAGTTGACGGTTCAGATCGGCTGAGTCTTTTGTCCTCCCGGCGTACGATAGATCAGTGGGACTGTGATTTTCTATTGAACGCACGAAACACAACAAGATTCTCTCTGCACGTGTAAATAGCAATCCACAGTCCGAGAGAAACTAAACTGAACCACAACGCGGGAGATTGTCCAATAGACAACATTGCCTCTCATCATTTCCACAATTCTCTTCCCCTAACCCCCACCGGAGCTTGTACATTTGTAATTCTATAGGGCTAGTTTTGTCATTTGAAGTACTAATTCATCTCCTTTCTTACTATCTCGGAAGTGCGCGTGTGTGAGAGAGAGAGAGGAGATTAAGGTCTGGTTATGGCATCCAAGAATAATTTTTTAGCATAATACCTTCACTTTTTAATAATTAATTTTTTATAACTTTTATTTTATTATCTTATATTACTTATTTATTTTTAAGATCAATGATTATACATCAAACCAAGATCAACAATTCTTGATTAGTTTTGATATACCGACCAAAAAAAAAAAAGATTAATTTCAATATGCAAGTGATATTTATATTTTTGTTGAGGTTCTGTATACTTATCCCAATAATAATTTTTTTTTGGGTATTATACCTAAAATAATTGTAATTATAAGTTATTTATAATTATGACAATAATAAAGCAATATTATAAAATTACAAAAATTATTTTTTGGGGCTTTGTAGTGAAGCATGGAGTGTGGGCCCTTGCTGTTTTCTATTGGGTTTTTGTTAGTGTTTTTTGTATGGTTAAAGCATAGAAGAAAGAGAAAGTATGATATCAAATCTTTGGATTCCCCAACTTTTTAACGTTTTTTTTTTATGCCGTAGAACGTGTGGGCTTAATTTTGAAATTCAATGAATTGAATGAGGAAGCTGTAGCTAATTGGTAGGGGAGGTAACTTGTCGTGGGGAGCAATATAATCATGGTTGACATTATTAGCTTCCTTTTTAAAAGTTTTGTGTAGGCTATAGTTGACAATAAGTATTTTTTTTTAGTAAATTGTATTTTGGCCCCCTTAACTATGACCATAGTCTCACTTAGTCCCTATCAACTACTTGAATTGGTTATTCATTCACCCAAATATCAAAACTTTCGTCATGTTTGGGATGGAAAATGTCTACATGTACAATATGTGTTTTTAATGTCCTAAACATAGTTGGTGATGCAACCTGAGGAATATGATAGTTGAGGGGGCAATGTGGGTTCGATGATAAACCATCATAGTTGAAGGGGTAGTGTGAGATAGGGAATATTTTCATTGGAGGGGTGTTAGCGGAGAACTAGAGTTATACACATCTACATTTTTTGTCAGAATTGATGATTTTAGGCTTTCCACACTAGAACCCTGCTGTTGTTGCATTATGCATCAGAGATTCAGAAGTTTAGATTTTGGTATTCAGGGTGGCTTCCATGTGGGCCTCCAAAAGTGCTGAACATTATTTGTGATGAAAAGTATCTGGATTACTGTTTTCTCACAGTATGATAACCTTCTGCAAAGTAGTGGATGTTGCGGATCATGGCACATCAGTGTTTGATGGATTGAGATGCAGTTACTGATGGATCTTACCTGGTATTGCTGACAAAAATGGTTTGTTGGTTTCATGCTTTTGGTCATGTGAATCTAAACAAATTATGTGGATGCTTATATGGTCCAAATAATTGGGAAGATTTGTGATGGCCTAGTGGTGTTACCATGGGGAACATCATGATCCATGGTTGTGATATGAGTCTCCTATTCCCTCTCTCCGGGTGTGCAACTCCTATATTATAAAGTAATTTGTAATCATTCCTAATCTCTAACAATAAGAAAAGAAAAAGTGACCAAATACTCAATTCCTCCTTTTATTATGGTTGATTTCCTTTTGTGGGATCCATTAGATTGTGGGATCCCTTTTTATTTATGTTGATTGGCAAAGTTTTAATGAACTAGAGGAAAGCTGCAAAGCATGAGTTTGCTTGACCTTCACAGAGCCCGATTCAAATGGTTTACACAAGGGGGACCTTGGCCTGTCAGCAATAAGATGGCTCTATATCGACTTTTAGCTTCAATGTGTAAATGCTTGTGCATTGGTGGAAGTGAGCTTAAATCCTCTTCTCTGCCTTTTCTGCTTATATTGATGGGATATTATTTTATTAATCTATCCAACGAAGTTCAAGGCAGAATTGAGCTAACAATTTCATTCTTGTCCCATACTTCGTATGTATGAAGCCAGTACCTGGGGATTAGTTTCATGAATGTTTCATATTCTTCATAATTGAGTTATACATTAGCAGAACTATTGTCCAGTAATAAAGTGGTTAGTACATTGTGGTTTATGATTTACTAAGGGCCATTCTTTAGAACCAATTACTTTTGCCACTCAAAAACCCAAGGTCTTATGAACAATTAAAGAGTTTTAAGAGTGCATATTGAGTCTGAGAGTTTTGTATTGCAATGAACCAAGTGTTATGTTTCGATCTAGTTGAATCCTACTAATAACAGATTAACAGTGGCCAGTATAAGAAGGAAAATGTCCAGACTGTAAGCTATTCTGATTAATCATGAGGCCCATATGGCTTGATTAATTTAGTATTTTTGTTTTGATTGTTGCTCATCATATTTATTTTCTGCAGGGATGCAAACCAGTGGAACGTACTGATATTATGGGTGGTTCAGCATCAGCCAGCCCATGCTCATCATATCAGCCAAGTCCATGTGCATCTTACAACCCAAGCCCCACAACATCGTCCTTTCCTAGTCCAATCTCATCCCATTATGCTGTCAATTCCAATAATAATGCTGATCCTAATTCCCTCATTCCATGGCTTAAAAACCTGTCATCTGGCTCATCACCGCCTTCCTCCAAGCTTCCCCACCATCTCTACATAGCTGAAGGTTCTATAAGTGCTCCTGTTACCCCGCCATTGAGCTCTCCTACTGCCCGAACTCCCAGAATGAAAAGTAATTGGGATGATCCAACTGTTGGCCCAGCCTGGGCCAGGCAGCACTATGCCTTCCTACCTTCTTCCACCCCACCAAGTCCTGGTCCTCAGACCCCGCCTGATTCAGTGTGGCTTTCTGGTGCTCAAACTCCCCAGGATGGGCCATCATCTCCTACATTCAGCCTTGTCTCATCAAACCCCTTTGCCTTCAAGGAGGCGTTATCAGCTGCAGGGTCTCGGATGTGGACTCCTGGGCAAAGCGGGACATGCTCTCCAGCAGTTGCAGCTGGTTTTGACCCAACAGCTGATGTTCCAATGCCAGATGTGATTTCAGCTGAGTTTGCATTTGGCAATAACACCAAGGGGCTAGTGACGCCATGGGAAGGAGAGCGGATTCATGAAGAATGTGTCTCCGATGATCTTGAGCTTACTCTCGGGAACCCTAGCACAAGGTAAGTGGGTATAGTTTTGTTGCCAAATGTATGCATCATAGTTAGATCATGGTAAATGTTGGTGTCGCTACTAATAATATGTTTTCGTATTGCAGATAGAGAGACAAGAAGTAAGGAGAGAAAAACAACCATATATTATCTATTTGGTTCACATCTTTCCATTGTGCGACTTCAACTATTGACTTCTTACTGTGTTGATACTTCTGAATTTGAGTTGGTCTGGGTGGCAAATCCCAGCGAAGTTTAAAACCCAGTATAGGGTTTGCTCTTTCTTTCAGTTTTTTTTTTTTTAAATACACAGTAAAATTATAAATAGTCCATGTGGTGTTTTTTTTTTTGGCACCTTTTTTCAGGAATGTTTTCTTTTATTTTCTTGAGGTTTTTTTCATTTTCCCTCAAAATTTTCCATTGCAGCACGGAGAACGAATATTGATTGCGTGGTTTTTTTTTTTTTTGGGAAATTGAAATGAATTTTTGGATGCCAAGATCAGCTGTGGGTTTGTGTTTCTGGTCACCCACGAATGTTTCTCTCATTGCTCATGTTTTGATGTCCTTACTATGAATTATATGTGGTTCCCTATTTGTACTTCATGTTTTCTCACTAACGTTCCTTAATTGGGATGGAAGTTGGCAAGTCGGATGAGTTCAAATATTGTTCCATTTTTTGTGGCCCAATATTGTTCAGACTGCGCAAGGAGTTGAGGAACCTTGATATGGTGGGAAGTGATTAAAAGAGAGGGGAAGAGGGATGTGTCGGTGTCAGTGGTGGTGTAGGTAGTGGCGGGGGAGGAGGAGGAGGTCAAGCCCCTGTTTTGTAGGAAGTGAATAAAAGAAAGGAGAAGAGGGATGTGTCGGTGTTGCTGTTGTTGTTGGTGGTGGTGGTTGGGGGCGGGGGTGGGGGAGGAGGCCACGCGAAGCCAATAGAGGTACGTGACTAGGGTAGAAACAGGAGAGTAAAAACTGATGCAATGGCTCCCACAAATCTTTACTACCAATTGTGTCTCAGAAGATCCATTGGAGAATGTACTCATCAGCCAATTCAGATTATTCCACAACCATAATTTAACGCACAATATTGCTTCGGGATTTAACTTTCAATGTCAAAATGCAAATTATTACTGCATGTCACTCCTCTCCTGTTGACGATTAAAAAACGTAACTTAACAGAAAGGTATGATCGATTATCGTCTAATAGAAAAAATAACTTGACTCGTGACAAATAATAAAGAAAAAAAGTGATTCATACAATCAATTTTACCATCCTAGTTGGTAGTCTAATGGTAAGCTCTACCCATTCAGAATTCTTCCTGACTCTCACTTACATGTGATTATCAAACAAAATTCAATTCACGAGAGTAATGCAATTTTTTACTTGACTTTGGTGGTAATGTGGTGACGGGCTGTTCTTCCAAAATTAATAACTACGGCTCAAATCGAACATTCCACAATGAGAAGATCCTCACCTCATGGTGTCACGCCCAAAGGAGTTACTATCTAATAGTTACCCCTCTCCTGTTTTCTCTGACCAAAAAAAAAAATATATAATGGATTCAAATTTCTTTTTAAGATTCTGTTAAATTGAGTTGTCTGGAAATGAAAGTGTCCAGAGCAGAGTTGACATGTAAGGGTAGATGGAAATGAAGAGCTTGGAACCATTAATCATTCCATTCGCACTTTGCACTTTTACCTAATGCAATCAAACGAAATGCTGCACAACAGTTTTTATATCAAAATATTTACATGAAGAAATAACGTGAACACATTTTCAATGACATTGCCTGTACAGTAATTCGTAAGAAATATTTTGGATACTAACAGGGATCCTTCATGAGAATGCCTCCTGACAATGTGTCCACAGGTGACTTCCTTCATTCTGGATAACTTGTAGAGTAACGTGTATTTGAATCGTTGGATCATGTTTTAATCTTCTGATATAGATCTGCTAGTGCACGATAGAGGATGGCAGCTGCGGGTGGCCTAGGCAATGAGCCACGAAGAATATCTGATGCATTTATTGATTGGCTGCCATAGAACCGGGAGTTTTCCCTTGCACGGGTTGTGACAATACTCCCTTCTAGTGAACATCCAACGAATGCACCTGCATCCAAAACAACATTTACATTAAACAAAACTGATAAGAAATGAAAGCAACAAAAATTATCACATTGTAAAGAATGATTGACCTATAGGTTTGTAGCAACTAAAAAGAATGGTATGCAAAGTAAATATGGAGTAGGTGAGACAGAACCACTGTTTGAAAGACACAATAAAACAACAGAAAAGATGTTCATATAAAACCAGATCATTTTGTTATCATCTGTTTTCAATATTTACTACTCTGTTGGCATAACTTTATAATAATTTGAAAAATGAAAGGCCTTCCCTTAATGCATGCCACTCCGATTTGCACCTCACCTTCAAAACAATGCATAAACTTGAGGTTCCATCCACAGACATTCCAATAATGGACATTAAAGAGTTTATAGATTTCAAACACTTAAGTAGCTCGAACTTTTGAGTTTTGATTATACAGGCAATTCATTCATCTTCCTCAAACATCAGCATGTTACTTCAAACTTTTCTCAACATCAAAAATCATTTTTTATATCCTCTATTTGATTTATGTAGCCATTCTGATTCCGATTTCAACTTATTTTTTTATGGTAAACTTTATACACAATTTGCATCATATATCAACAAAACGACGCATTTCAAATATAAGAAAAATCTACAAAAACCAATAGAGTGGGAGGCTTATTATGCTTTTAGGCAATCTTGCATCATTTTCAATTATGTCTCACACAAAAACAAGGAAGCAGAATGAGGGAAAGGCAAAAGGAAAATGAAGTGTCCAGTAGTACACCTTCCAGATTAAGACAATATAGGGGGATTAATTGAGGTCATCTTAGGTAAGGTGGTAGGCTATAAAAATCCTCGATTCCTTTTCTATCCTCTTCTCATTTTTTAACCATACTGTCTCTTTTTTGACTTGGCAACAGGGACGACCTAAGCATATGGCGTTAAGATTAGAGGGAAAAGCCACCTACCAGGCCCACAAGACTGGTATGTTCACTAGTTCAAGACACCAAAAACATTCTGTTTTAATGGCATAACTAGGTACCTTTACTGCAGCTATACGTATAACAAGCACCATAGCCACCAGTACCAGCTCGTACATCAGCTTCAGCTGTCCGTCCAACAATGCCAACAGCTGCGCTCAAACCAGCTCCAATAGAGAGATGCATATCACCACTAAAGGTCTTGATAGCATCATGAGTTCTCAAAATAATTATAAAGTCTGTCAGTTCTCCTCCAGCCTGCAAAGAACAATATTTAATAAAAGCAGAAAAAGAAAATAATAACAAATTTTCGATTCTGTCCAACAAAAATATTGCACTTCAACACCTTATGATCAAATTGCACAAAGTGCGCAAGTCACTAGAAAGTTGAACATATGTAAAGTTTCATAATTTAAGTTAGGCAGTCCACATTGAATTGCTGTTATTTAAGGAAAAAACATTCAGTCATCCCAAGGGGCCCCCACCGAGGCCTGAGGCTGGTGGAGATTCCAAATAGTGTATAGATACAAGGAGACGTTGAAAACTCAACTTTGCTATTTGGGTCACAAGACAAAGTATACCACCAGATTAAAAAAAATGTTATTGTAACTACTCTTATATCCTCCACATTTACTTCAAGATATGAGTTTGAGTAAATAAAGATAATATTCATCACAAGAAAGGCTCTCCTTGGAAAATGAATTACTTCACCTGAGCTCCCCATCCCACGCCAAAAGAAGAAATGGCGGAGGGCGGAGACCAGGAGCCGTCCTCTCTACGAGCAATCACCAATCCAGTTCCAATATTGTATGTAACCATCATCCCGACTTTTACTACAGTGAGGATTGCAAGGCCTTTTGCTTGTCGGAGGATAGTATCTGGAATTGACTTTTCAGGTCTCAGTCTACCAACCTGAGCATTTACATGCACAAAGTCAAGAATCACATGAGAACTTCGTGGATTAAAAACAATAAATTTACCAGCAGCATACATTTGAGATAATTATTCGCTTAAATGAAGCAAAATATCCACAAGTTTAGTCTCCTTCAAAAGCCATAAGCTGTGCAACATACTGTAAGTATCCAAACAGGACAGAGGAACAACCAAAGATGTAATAATGTTTTATCCACAAATTCAAACTCTGGACGGTTTTTTGTTGCGAGAGAAACTTTTACTTATCAAACCTCATTTTTAATTCAAATAGGAAATGCTAAAATATAAATACATGGCTTACAGTCCAATATGACAAAAATCCTACCGTTTCATAACCCCGAATGGTGTTTGCGGCTTTGTAAATCTCATATTCCATGGATTGGCCCCACGGAAAATTTACCCAGGATCTTAAAGTGCTCAAATCAGTCAGATCATGGGTTGGCATCTGAGCAGCATGGCTTACTTGATCCATTAAATATGGCTGGACAGACTCAAGACGCACACAACATACATCACAGACTCGTAGTGGGTCTGCAACACGAAATTTTTCTGGCAACAAGCTCCTTCCTTTAGTACACTCACTGCAAAAAATTCCTCCACAAAAACGACAGTGATGCCTCGTGCAAATAATAGGGTGGAATCGCACACTACACAACATACAAGCAGAAGCTGCACTATCAGGCAACCATTTAGGTGGCTCAGCTTCGAGTAATTCACGAGTGTTACCAAAATTGGCCTCAGTGAGAGTTTGAGCCATCTCTTTCCAAGCTTGCTCCATTAGCTGGCCAGATATCCATGAAATTTTACCAATATCACCCGAAGCAAAATCATTCACTTTTCCACGAGCCACAAGTAACAGTTCGGCTACCACATCCCACATGGTTAGTTCTTTATCTTCCCGACTCCACCCCATGTCTCCTAGAGGGAAGTACCCTCCATTTGAGCAGAAACCTCTAGCCCATTCTTCATGCTCACTTTCAGACATAGGAGGAACAGAAACAGGTATCCAAACCCCAGTTTCTTCATAGAGTGGTGAGTCATAATAGAAGTATTTTCCTTGTTTCTGATGGCAGGTATCTGATTCTATCTTCTCATTCATGTCCTCCTCTGTGTGTTGAGGTAATTCAGAACTATGTTCTTCAGTTTTTGTCATTTGAGGGGTCATGAGACCTCCTCTGTCATTATTTTCTTCACTTACGCCTTGAAGTAATTGAGTGTCGTACTCTTCAGGCTTAGCCATTTGTTCGCCCACAAAGCCACCATTCTCGTCATATGGCTCCCTTTTGTCTTGAGGCAATAATTCAGTATCACACTCTTCACTTTTAACAACGTTTTGACTCATGAAACCTCTCTTCTTATCATTTTCCTCAGTGTGATGATGTAAATAATAGTTACTTTCTACACCTCTAACCATTTGTTGACTCTCGAAAACACTATTTTCATCATTCTTTTCTCCCATGTTCTGTGGTAATAATATGGTATCACGGATCACACAATCTCTCTTCTCACCAATCTCCTCACTTGCTTGTTGAGGCAATTCAGGACCATGTTCTTCAAAATGAGCCATTTGTTTGCTGAAGGAACTAACCATTGCTTTTACATCATTGTGTTTCCTTTGTTTCTCAAGCGCCCCACGATCCTGATATCAAATTAAAGCAGACAAATCATGAAAAATGTTTTTATAAATCCATAACTTAATTATCTGGCTTCAAAAACATACAATTCTAGCTATCCAGTTAATGATTTGCAAAATCTAACTCCTAGAAGAAATATTAGATGAAAATTGACTGATGGAAATACAACAGCAAGGACCAAAACCTGATGATAAGGAGTAGGGAGGGGGCAGAGGCGGGAGGGAGGGAGCATTCAATCACCAAATAAAATGCTAAAATTGGCCTTTAAAGCTTTGCTCAAGCACTTGTTTTCTGTTTTCAGAGAACAGGAAAGTCAAAAGCATTTTGCTGAATTGCATGGTTAACTATGGTACCGAAACTCTGTTAAAAAAGGAAGATTATGATTTTCATGGTCACAAAAATAATGATGATAGAGGCAATTGTAGGGGAGTGGATCAGCAAACACGAAAAGTTCCCTGCAGAAGTTTCTCCCTCCATGTATATTTTGGTATGAGTGACAAAATATTAAAGAGCAGCATTCCCCCATCCGATGTAAATATATTTCCATAACAATTATCGTGTTACCCTTCAAAGGATACCTACAGAAGATATTTGGCATCCCAAATATCATCCTTACATTTCTTCCCCATGTGCATTGCATATCTATAGTACTTTAGTAAATAAATTCATGAGAAATACAGAAAAAGAGAAACCATTCATTCCCAAAAAATAACATGCATAACAGATATTAGGGACATGTGAAGAATGGCTCTCTGGACATTTTTTTTTTTGGGGGGGTGGGGTTGTTATTCTAATAGACAATTGGAATCAATGGTGCTGTGATTCAAAATTCGAGAATTTCTAGTGGAAATTGAGAATGTGGAGTGAACACTCAGTGACTTTAATGTTAAATCATATGCCTCTACACCTTTTCAGGCTTAATTATGCTATTTTCAATTTGCTTTTACAACCCCATTTGGTCTCCAATACCTGAGAGAGGGTGCTAGGAGAGATGGACCAAGTATAGACATAAGTTCTGACCGTTAGTTGCTGCGCTCTGATTTGAACCCAGAACATCAACCTCACCATTATCTGCGTAATACTTTTACTACTTAAAACTCAAAATATAGTCAAAATGGTGACCCTACACTGCTATATCCATAATTTCGTGATTTCAACAATCTAGAAATCACAGAAACAATCCTTATGTTATCATCCTACAGGAAGCAGCTCCAATTCCATCCTAACATTAATATGTCATAGAATTTGATATCTCCCTAGTATGTCTTCGTGTTTTTATGACGTTTTTTGTGTGGAAAACAAGGGTTTCTGTAGATGTAAATCAGCATATACAAATGCAAACAATAAACATAATTTACATCAAATTATTTCAAAATTTTGAATCTATCAAGCGATTACTTGAAAAAAAAACTCAAATAAAAACAAGTAATTGAACAGAAATTACCAACTGATTGTTCAAATTCGGGTCTCTGGTATCGTCGCTTATTGATAGAGTCGAAACCCTAGAATCCAACTGCTCGATTTCTCCTTCAGCTTGAGATTTCAAGTTAGAATCATATCCCTCCATCGATTAGGCATCTGTTTCACAGATTGTTTGTAATCGCAAGAAAATCAATGAACGTGGTCAATGGTTGATGTATATATGTCTAATTAGTTTTTTTTTTTTTTTTTTGAGTTTTTTGCGGCGTGAATATATTTATTTAAGATTTATTTGAGATGAAGTGTATGAATTAATATTTTATTAAATTTAATTTTAATAAGGTATTTTGTGATTAAATATAAAATTTATATGTCATTTAAATTTTTTTTATTTATTTACTTTTTTTTAAATTATACATAATTTTTATTTTTTGACTCCCTCACCCCTATTTATTTTCTATTTCTCATCTATTTTTTCTTTCTATTTCTTATTGATAATTTTTTTTTCTTCAAAAATGTAAATATTTGATTTAATTTTATAAACTTTCTCCTCTATTTTTTCTCTATCTCTTCCTCTCTTCTATTTTCTCTCACAGTTATTATCTCTTGTTATTTTCTCTCTTTATTTATATCAACATTACAACAATACAATTACACTAATCATTTTCACCAATAAGTTATAATTGTAATATAATACACCAAATACATATTCTAGTAAACCAAACATTTACTTTGCACATGAAGAGACATCTCTATACATATTTTACACAGCTATTTCTGTCATAGCTATCTATAGCTTACCCTTACTCTATCTTTCTCTCACACACCTTCTACTTTATTAATAAAGTTCTCCCGCCATCGTCGTCGCCTTCAAAGTGGAGTAGGTCATCCTAATCGAACCACTAAATATTTGTGTGTCACCTGTGCTGATCTCACCTTTATATGTACTGCATCTATTACTTATATTAATTACTCGATAAGTAGTGCATAACTATTTTTGTGCATCATCAACTGACATCATGTATTCCGTTAATTTTCTTAACGGATTTAGACAGAAAGGGTCTATGTGAAGCAAATTCAAATGACAAGGGGAGCTCATGTGAATTTTGAAACATCAGCATGTGTTCGTAAAATATTGTCAAACCTCATATGGTGTCCGTATATTTTATCTTAAATATTTTTTGTCCTAACCAATAGAACCCGTGCATTGCACGGAAAAATACAAAAGAATGTGACACACTGATAGTCCTATCATTTATTGAAATATGTCAAAATCCTAAAAACTTGTTCCAAGTTACATGAAGTTTCTATCTAGGGATGTCAATGGACTGATGCGGGACAAAAAGTGAAGTCTTCATTCTCATATCCACTTAAAAAAAGTTCGTTCATCCCCCGTCCACTCCTGTTAACGGGTATAGTTTTCTTCCCATCCCTGTCCGTGGATAAATTTTTAATCTCCGTCTCTGTCCCCGCTTCTCCCATACAAGCCCAAGCCCAATGATCATAATCTAAAATTCTAAATAAATTCAATATTTTAAATAATCCAACAACATTTTAACATAGTCTAATACAACATAATGTAGATTATAAAATGTAAAAGTTAAAACAATGTAGTATTCTATTTAAAGTGTCATTAGACCACAAAAAGAGAAATGAAACTATTAGAGAAAAAGGAAGAAAGAGAAAATAAAATTGAATTAAAAAAACGATAACACTACACTTGAAGTTTTCTTGAAGAATTTTTGTTATTACAGTTCATATTACAGTCAAAAAATGTTAAAAGATGAAATTTAAATTTCGCTAATTTAATAATTCTCCTCATTTCTTACTTCACTCTAGCAGATAAAACTCAGCAACCTTCATTCACAATATTTCTACACACGATAAAATACAAAACTATTTTACTCTCTCTTATCTGTTTTTAGAGCATGGTCAATCCAAACTCCTAATAATTTCAATCAATGAGCACAAATACAAAAAAGAACAATCAGGAAAAAAAGTTGAAAAGATTACCACATAACAATGTTATTTTTTAATTTGATTACCATATTTCTAGATTGATAGTTACAGTAAATATGTTTAGTTAGAGCTTGAGAGTATTTTTATTTATATATAAATATATATTTAATGGGTAGCGGGGGCGGGGAGAGGGTAAGGGTAAGTTTATCCCAGTACAAGTTTATACGGGTATCTCCGTATACGTCCATCGTCCAATATATATAGTCTATTCCCGGTCCAAACAGAATAAATTTGAACAAATACTCATTTTTTTTCGATCCACTGTCATCCCTACTTCTATCTATAGTATGTTTTTATTAGGGGTATATTAGCTGGTCCATTCCATTGGAGCGTCCGCATGCTCACCCGACCCAATGTCTATACAATGTGTCGCATATGGGCAAATTTTCGGTATCCTAACGAGTTTGCAGTTTTTTTATTGTTGCCGGAGCTATGGTATGGTTCAGGAACTACCCTAATTGAGTGGGACTCTTAAAAGTTTCCTTTTTTACCCCCACAAAGCCATTAAAAATACTGAAATGGAAAGCTTACAGCACTTGCATATTCTCTCTCTCTCTCCTCTCTCTCTCTTATGCTACAATGGCCATTGCCACTGCATTCAGGTTCTCCTTTTTCTTCCTTCTACTTCTCATCATCCTCGGAACCTTTCACTACAGACCGTCTTACGCTGTGGTTTCCGGTAACTTTCAAACAATTTCTTCAAATGATGGTTCAGATCGGAATCTGTTATCAGTTCAGAGTAACAACAATCAACGTCCAGACTGCAGCGAAATAGCGTCGAAGTCTCAGTGCTTCCACAGCCCCAATTGCCGGTGGTGCCGGAGCCAAGTTCTCGATGACATGTGCTTTTCCAAGTCCGAGGCCTGGCGATTACCATCTCAGGTCTTTTCTTGTAATTTGGGACAAAGCTAAGGTTTTTCTTTTGCTTGTTGAGAGTTTGTGTTTTGATCGATTGTGAATGGATGATATGATTTTCATGAATTCTTTCTGCAATTTCAGTATTGTTTATTTCATGTTTTGGTGTCTTGCATCCGTGGATTGGAACTCATTGAATGTTAACTCATGCTAATTGAGCTTATGAACTATGATGCAAATTCATTGAGCTAAATTTGGTGATATTATGGGATTTCAGGATTATTATGATGTTAATTGAGTTTGATTAGGTTCGAGAGGGTCTTATGCTACAATATGAGCAGAGTACATATAGGGTATAGTCCAAGTAAACCAAATCAGATTTTGACGTGTACCTTTTATTGGAAACCTACAAAGTTGCAGTCCTTTTTTTAAAAGCTGCTTATAGAGATATTGTGATCTTTAAAAATGAATCAGAAACACTAAGACAAAGAGCATGACATTTACTTGCACCATGTTGGAGCATTTTGCAGTAATTTGGCACCTTGTTTGTAAATAGTTCTCATTCAAGAATAATCAAAGAGCTTCAATCTCTGTAAATATACAATGTAACTTGAACAAGAGGGATCCAATCCCTAATATTGGGTTGTGTGACTTTTGCTGCAACAGATGTGGCATTTACAATAATAATTGATCAGGACTAAGCTCCTAACTGGATGGTTAAGGCCTTCCACAATGGAGTTGCAAGTTGAAGGTTCGATTCCCTTGTAGTGTAAACTTATCGTTGCTTATCAAAAGAAAAAAATTACAGTATTAATTGATCCATAACTTACAAGTTTAGGAAATTTATTTGAGAGTTCCTTTTGAACATTCTTTTAAAGGTTGAGATTTATCTGTTGTCGCCATTTACTTCCACTTAATCTTTCTTCTTTTATGGTGAAATTAAAAAAGAGAAAAAAATAAAGGAAGAAAACAGGATATATTCTGCAGGATTGTTAATAACTGCCATTTTAGTGATATATGTACTTCTCTTTATAAATAGATAACACTAGTCTTCACGGATAACTTATATCGTGGAGGGAGTAAATACTATTTTTTTTTTTTTCATTTTTTCTCAGGCATAGATGTTAATTCATTGAAATGTTTCCCAGGGAACAATTTAATTTAGAGTGCTGAGAAAGGATTCTCAGTTTCTAAAGTTTCATGGTTTTGGAGAAGGCAGGGTTTAAGTGGTTGGTATCTACAACTGGTCCGAGAAGTAAACTGATATATGTATTGACACTGGATTGTATGATTTTAGGTGATTGTCAATCTTGCCGGATACTTTGATCAGGTGGTAGATTTGCTGCAATGGCTTTACTGATAAGTTGATGGCTTAAAGCTGGTGTTTGGTTGAGGATAAGTTATGGAAAACTTGGCTTTCACATGCAGATGTTACATTGATCTCTTTAAAACCTTAGTAATGTTCCTAGCAATATTTTTTGGCGGTTTCTAGCTATATATATGCATGTCACCATTTGTTGTCGAAGGTTAAAGTTGGTTGCTGTCTGAGAGGATCAAGGTATGGTTTTGATTCGTAAGTGACCTAGTCATAATCGTCCGATGATGTTATAAGTGTCTCTTTCTGGCATCCATTCTGCATCCCACCTCCGGAACAAAAATATCTAACAGGATATTTCTGTGCACAATAGGAATTTTGAAATAGGTCAAGATAGCTGGATAGCTGAAATGTAAAGTCAACGTACCTTTATGTCCCTTGAAATCAAACCTATCCAATTTTACAGAGCGATGGTTGACTATTCACAGCCATGCTGATCGAGTCTCCAACATATGAAAGGTACATTGAGGATTACAATGTTGAATGCTCAATGCAACGATGCTCATTCAATCAAGAAGAGTCCCAAGTCTTTATTTGCAAGAATTACTTTTAAGCTTTCTAGAATGGAAGTATGAAATACATAGGCAGTATGGTGATCGGAGTACACCTTGATACGTCATAACTCGTTTCCCATGGAGCATACATCGCAAGAGCTTAATAGACGGGAGGAGAACATGTCATAGACAGCACAGAGGGTTTAGCTCCGAGTCTTCCAGCATTATCATCTGACATTTTGGGTATACTCCTATTTGTTTTGGAGTTGGTTCTCAAGTAGTCGAATCGTATGCTAAGAACAGGAGGGTATCCACCCCTTGGATGGAAAGTCAATCCATAAGTAGAGTAGGAGCTTTGCCAAAAACTCCCTATTACAACTTTTCTGTCCCTTGTTCTGTTTTTGAATTATGCATGTAGCGTCTTAAGCCTACTCAACAAAGAGTGAAATATCATCAAAACAACATTACATGGATGGACCACATTTGGTATTCAACTATTCGATGTTTCTTGGCAATGATGCTTGCTGTTCTTTTTTGTTTTTTTCAAAATGTCCAAACTAACTTAAGCGTACTTTAACTAATCCTCTTTCCAATATGATCAAAAATAAATCATTCACTGAGACTATGATAATCATGAAAAATAAAATCCATTTTTATCCCTCGTGACTTAACTATAATGAATTACCAAAATTTGAACTCTGAACATTTATTTTTATAACTCATCATTGTTACCACTGGAATTATACCCATAAGGTCGAAGTTTACTGTTCTTTGCATCTCTGTGTGTGTGTGTGTGTGTGTGTGTTTTTTGCTGCTGGATCCAGCTTTGTTTCTCTACTAGACATTAGGGTTGACTACACTAGCAGTCCACGGTTGTGTCATTTTGGTTCATCAGTTTTCAGTTGTATCAATTCGGTTTCTTACGTATGAAATCTGATTTTAAATGATCCCTCCATTGAACTACGTTTAAACTAGCAGGAATATTTCTTTAAACATGCTAAGAATGACAATGAGGACAACTGATACAGCAAAGTTGTAGTACCAAACCATATATACAGCAGAGCGGGCTATCTTTGAACTGGAGTGCCAGTGCTAGGAGAAACATCCCTCAACCTTACCTTTGGCATGATCATAGCTTTGCAGCAGAGTAGAGTAAAGAACAGTTCCATTGAAAGCACCATCAAGCTAATCCATATAAATATCGATTTCTTCCAATACCATAAAACCCTTTTTAGCAGGGGAGGTTCCGACTCAACTGTTAGAGATGCATCATATATCTCAGGGATACCAGCACCACTCTGAAATTCTGCTCTTTGTTCCATGGTCACCCTCAAGCAGGCAGTGGGCTCATGACCTCTTAAGTTAACCTTCACACTCACTGTTTGGGATTCTGATGAATAACCAGTGACAAGAGAAGTGATCTTTAGGAAAGTCAAGAGAAGGTGAATCGGCTGGCTTTTGAATTGCAACAAGCATGGATGCCTTGAACTTGCAAGGGCTTTGCCATCAGTAGAGAGCAAGTCTATCCGGACCTTCAAAGAAAAACACAAAGTAATAAGTCCCATAAACTTTCATCATTCATAAAATTTCACAATTATCTCTCCAAGTGAAAAAACAAACCATTGGTGACTTATAAAATTTTAAAGCGTAAAGTTCAGCATTTGGAAACCATCGAGAACCAAGAAACCCAGGGAATCTTGTAAATATGCATTCTTCTCTGCCAACTTCGACATTGGCAGAAACCCTCCCATGGCCATGCCATCTTGAGAACATGACTTGGCCTCAACTCAACGCAACTTAACTCTAGTAAACTCAACAAAGTCTTGTCCCAACAGTTTTAAGGTTAGTTATATACTTGTATGAATCCTATTTCCCCATTGTGCCTAGTAATTTCTATGCACAAGTGCTGTAGGTGTTTACATCGGTGTAATGCATTCTGATAAAGGGTCCACTAGATATCATCCATGAGAAACCACTCTTTTCTTTAGCACAAAAAATATTGGCGAATTGCAAACAGATTCCAGAAAAAGCTTCGACAATCATGGAAACAAGCCTACCTCATAAGTAGTACTGTGACACATTTGCCAAACCATTCCTGATAACGAAAGTGTTTGACACCAAAAATCAGTATATAAGAACACCCATCACAAAATTCTTTTGGGAAGTGTCACGTTTCATATGTTATTTGAAGATTTTCAGCCATCTGCTGTCTACTTATGTCAGCTGCAAGTCATCTTTTCTCCAAATTTTTGAAAAGAACTGTGTTTTATCAAGTCTTGAAGCAACAAGACAATATTTTACAACTTACAAGGATATAAGGCTTCCCAACATCAACTTCCTATGATGCAGAGTAGTTCAAGTGTTCGGGAATACCAGACACATCAGGAAGTTAATAACCTTTACAAACTGAATAATTTACTGAATTGCACAAATAGAAAAATTATCAGCACAAACGATGTTTTACTTGTAAGGGAGGACATGACTAGTATAAATTCTTGATATTTCACTTATGAACTCTTAACATGAATTATCCTGATTAGAAAATTATTGCTGCACTTTCAAACCAAACAAATTTTGATCCAGCTTCAATAACATAAACAACATACCTGGAACATCCCAAGCTTTCTGTTGTAGTCTGACTCCGGTAATGTCAATGAAATAGATACATGCAGTTTATGATCAGGCGGTATCACCTGCGAACCCTCAACCTTCCCAATTCCAACCTTTTCTCCACCATTCACACCACAATTCACACCCAAATAATCTGATATTGGCACAAAAGCAACGGGACTGTTCTTTGTATAATCAAAATTCAAATTCTCCTTCATCTGAATCGGCTCTTCCACTAAATACCTCATCACAAACCCACTTGACACGAATGCTGACATTAGCAAACCAACCAAAACAACACACACATAAACTGACCACAGGAATCCCCAACCAAGCCTTAAAACCAACTTCCAGATTGATTTATACTTTTTCAACCATTTATATACAATCGGCGAAACACAATTGCATCGTAAACCCGATATTCTCAAGAGTTTCCCAATCACATACTGTTTAACACTCCTTACGGCCCAAAAAGGATCCATCACAAACTGATATGAGCAATACAATAACCATATTGGAACCGCAAAGAAACTAAATAATAAAATTATTTGAAACCCAACTGCTTTGATCACTAAATTAGCCACAAAAATTAGAAAGTTCGATGAAGTATCAACGGTTTCAGCTGAACGCGACTCAACTGAAATAGATCCATCAATTCTTTCCTTATTCGCCGTCGTAAGTGTAGACTTTTCTTTATTTTCTTTATTTGGCTTAATTGAATCCGAATTTTCACTTTCCTTCTCATTTTCTTTCAAAATCCGTGAAAATCCGTACTTTATCTCTCTAGAATTAATATCGACAGAAGAAGTATTCAATTCATTCACCTCGCGATCTGCAACATTTACGGAAGAATTAGTGCTTGGATCCTTCGAATCACCAGTCTGATTTTCCTCCAAATTTTCACTTTCCTTTAAACTCTGGGAAAATCTGAACTTTCTCCCTCCAAAATACAGAGTACTTTTCAAAATTACCGAAGAATCGGAGTCTGATGGGTCATTCCCGCCACTGCCCTGAATTCCTTTGCTGCGTTGCGAGAGGCGTCGGCGACGACGGAGATTTGCCAGAGATGGATTTCCCGGCGTTGGTCGGAAATTGGGGTTGAGTGACACGTCAGATTCGGAGTCCAATGAGTCGTTTGTGGTGGTTGCGTCAATGCAATCGTAGAAGGGTAAATCATCGGAGGCGTCGATGCAATCGTAGAAGGGGAAATCATCGGAGGAGTTGAAGAAATGGTCGCCGATGTCGTCGTTTTGGCTGGTGCTTGTTTCAGATTCTTGTTCCATATGCATAGGTGAGAGATTAGAGCTACGGTTAGGCCCCTTTGGGAATTTGTGGGGATTTGGGTTTACGTTGTGACGACGAAGATGAAAGGTTTGTGGACGTCATATGTTGATTGTCGACGGTGTAAGGGTGTTAATTGAGAAAATCTAGTCGGGTATTATTTTGGGTCGATTCGAATAAAATTCGGCTCGGGTTCGATTCGAATGTTAAACAAATTAAACTTGAACAATTTTTTAAACTCATTTTAAAAAAAAAAAAATATTTAGCTTCACTCAAGTTTGCAAAATTTTACTTGTTTATATATAAAAATGTCGAGTTACTCGGTCTCAACTTGAATTTTGAGTCGAAATTAAACAATTTTTTAAACTTATTTAGAAAAATAAGTTCGTCAGGTTTGCACTCAAACTCGTAAAGTTTGGATCAATTAACATCCTTACCACAGTGTATGTGTAATATTGCTGAGACTACAATTTTTAAAAATCAATTAGAGATTATGACTAATTGATCAATTATGGAGGTTATATATTTATTAAAGACACTCGTAAAAAAAATATAAAGAGAAGAATAAAAATCTTTATATGGTGTTTATAAATCTTGAAAAGGCGTATGATAAAATGTTTATAAATATAATATGGAAAGTGCTCGAGAGAAAATGAGTGACAAATAGGTACGTTGAGGTGATAAAATAACATATATGACAGGACTATAACTATAATTAGATCGTCTGTGGGAGAAAGCAAAAATTTTTCAATCATAATTGGATTACACTAAAGATCAGTCCTAAATTCATACTTATTTATCTTAATTATGAATGAATTCACTAGGCACATTCAAGATGATGTCTCAGAGTGTATGCTATTTATAAATAATATTACCTTAGTAGATGAAACTCGAAGGAAAATTAACAATAAACTAAAAATTTGGAGAGAGACGCTCCAGTCAAAAATTGTTTAAAATAAGTAGGAGTAACATCGAATACATGCAATACAATTTTAGTAATAAAAAAAAGTAGATGTAGTGCAAAAGTTAAGATTAAAAATCAAGAAATACCAACGAATAGACGATTTAGATATCTAGAATCGATCATTAATAAAACAGTCAATGACAATAAGGTAAATATTGGGTCAATACCCAAATATATAGTGGTTCGTTCCGAGTGACCTTCTCTACTTTGGAAAACGACAATAATGGGCGGAGAACCTTTATTAATGAAGTAAGGTGAACGAGAGAGAGTGAGAAAGAACAATTGTTAGCTCCAGGAGGGGTACAATAACTAGGAGAGAGAAAAATTATGTGAGGGCTGTGTAGAGAGCTGTAGAGATATATCTCTTTCAATGGAGAGAGCTTACATTTTATATGCACAGAGTCTTAATTAAGGCGGTCACTTGAGGGCAAATATATTAGTTCTTTGGGAATCTACAAAATGTAAATACAATTAAAGATTGCATTGATTTTTGAGAGTTAGTATTTCGATGATTGCTCTCCACGTGCTCTAATTTTCTTAGACTCCTTGAATTATATATTGGGTCAAACCAATGAGTTGGGCTTGGAGGATCCTTTTAGCTGATCTGGGATCACTTGATTTATTAAACTTGACCCAGTTAAATCCGGGCTTGTCAGGTTTGAAGTTTTTTACCCTAACCCGATTTGATTTGACTACCCAAATTTTTAATTTTATTTTTCATATTTAGGTATGATGTGTCAAATTTATGATCATAAATCGTTAGTAATTTGAATATTGTTTGTTTAATGGACCACATAGAAATATATTCATTATTTCAGAGACAAAAATAATATAATTAAAATATTAGAGATCAAAATAAAATAAACTCCATATTTTGAAGATCTCTTGATGGACCAAACCCAAATGACTCAACTCATGTTAAAAGCCCAGTCTTAATTAAGAGTTCAAACTTATAAAGATCCAGTATCCAGCCCAAAGGGGTCCACACTCGATCAAGGTCACCAAGGGAATAAGTAGGATCTTTAGCAGCCTTATGCACGCCGCCTTAGAAAAGGTCAACCCTCACATTATTCTTTGACCACATCTTATGGAGAGCACTATAACTGTCTCGCCTGTTGAGAAGAGGTCGTCAGTTCCACCATATTAGTCACTTAGTTACTGATAACTCACACCAATTTGTTATGAGGCGATTATAAATTGTAAGCCCTACTAACACTTGAGGGGCAATACACTCAGTCGAGCACATCTCTCCCATCTTTCTTTCTTTATTAGGTTGCATCTCCTTGCTTTCACTATACACCTTGAAGTAATAGAATACCCCCACGACCCCAACCATTTAAAGTGGATGTAAATTACGTTGACTGAACCACTATAAATCCTTGTCTTCCTTATGTCTCTATATCTCTCTACTTTACTACTGCATTTATTACTGCTCATCTGACAGGTGATGTACAAACCCAATTTGTGCATTATCACCTCTAATGCAATTAACCCATAAAAATATAATATAAGTGACCAGTTATTTGATGAAATTGAGCTAATATTCAAATATAATATGATTTAATTTAATCCTAATGTTTATTTGATGAATTTGATCCAAATACAATCGGGCCTAGTTTTTGGTTTTCAACAAATTCATGAGTTGGGAAAATAAATTTTTTAAGATATTGAAATCGAATTTTAATTCAAGTTTCTATCGAAAGCAATGATATTGAGATTTAAATTATTGACATCATTTGTTAACTTAATTAATTATAACAATTGGATTGATTGAGAGTCTCATTAAATGTTGAAACTTGAAGTTAATCCAATAGTTCAAATAAAACCACATTATTAGATCAATAAAATATCTAAGTTTTTTAGATCTAAATAATATTACTTTTCTATCAAAATTCCCATTTTGTGGAAGAACGAAGGAGATACTAGGAATTAATTATCAATTTATCGTAGTTTGAAACAAATTTATCTAAATATGCCATTTTTGAACTAATTTAGTTAACTACGACACTTTTAAAAAAGCGGGATTGTAACTGTTTTTAAGAATAAATTCATTGGGCTTAACATCCTACTTTTATATTTGATTGAAACACTGAATATTCTTGTCCGACTAAAGATAAAAAGTGGGATCAATGATCTCATTTTTTAAAAGTATCGTAGTTTAATAAATTAATTCAAAAACGTCATATTTAGATAATTTTGTTACAAAATTGTCTTTATACTTAATTCGAGATACTCCCAAGTTGGTCGTTGGACAAGAGAGAGAGAGTGAGATGGGCCATGCTTATATTTGAGTTGGATAACACTACGTTTTAATATTCATTAATTTTAACTCAATTTTGTCCGTTATTATTATCAACCAAACACAATCCAATTACTAAATAAGTAATTTAATATAGATTTTATTTAAAAACCCCATATGCCTCAATGAAACTAACGTTCTATAAATTAAAATTTCACTCGATCTAATTATTTATACAATCAAATAAAAAACTTCTATAGTGGTTAGAATTAAATTATTCATATTTGATATTATTATAAATTATTTATTAATCATATTAGTGACTCACGTCACTTTCGAGCTTATATTGAGAATTAGTCGACCATAATTTATTAACTTGGTTTCAGAGTCTTTTGATATTGAAAATTGTGGTGGTCATTTTTGTTTCTTGTTTTATATTTAAAAGATGTAATTTTATTTGAATTTAATTTGTTAACTTAATGACTCTCGAATTGATAGTAGATTTCACTGTCGGTCGAGATCCGCTATCGACCAATAACTATAATGTACAAACAACATCTATCTAATATTACAGTTAGGAAATTAAATTATCTATTTATAAAAGAATAACAAAAGTCAAAATTAATTTAATTTTATTTACTTTAATTTAATTGTATAAAATATCATTTTTCCTGTATGATTCCTAATATCAACTAATTCAAATTTACAGACTCAATCTTATTAATCCATACTTTATATCTTTCTTCTCTCTCCCGTCTCTATCTTATTTTTTATATGCTAACTTTAATTTTAAATTATGTTATTTCAAAAATAAATTATTATTTAAAATAGTAAAAGTATATGATTAATATTTAAAATTTGATATTATAAGAGTATTTTTAGAGAGATTATTGCTACTTTTTTTTGAAAAAAAGGGTTAATTGCACTAGAGGTCCCCAAAATTTGAGATTTGTCTCATTTTAGTTATCAATGTTTCAATTACATCATGTTAGTCCCTAAAGTATTGAATATGTTTCTATATGGTCCTTTAAGCAAACAATATCTGAATTGCTAACGATTTTTTATCATAAACTTGTCATGTAATAGCTAAATATAGATAAAAAATAATTTTGATAGCTCTTAAACAAAATTTGGGTAACGTTTAATAAAAAAATGTGTAATATGAGTAACTTTTGACCAAAATTTGGATAGCTTGTGATAAAAATTGTGTAATTTAGGTATGTATTTAACCAAAATTTAAATAAAAATTTGGTCAAGAGTTATCCAAATTATTTTTTTATCCATACTTAAGTATGATGTGATAATTTTATGATAAAAAATCGTTAACAATCTGAACATTGTCTGTATGAGGAATCATATAGAAACATATTTAATATTATAGAGACCAAAGTGATATAATTGAAACTTTGAGAATTAAAACGATACAAACTCCATAGGAGACTTTTAGTGCAATTAACTTTTTTATAAAAAAGGAAAAGTAATGGAATATATAAGCAATAATACACTTTTGTTTTTAATAAGAACCAAATTTGTGATCTCGCATTAAAATTATGGACTTTTGACTTGATTGGTTCGGTGAAAATTGGAGAACGGTCAAACAAATTCCCGCCGGCGGTGGTGGAGGAAGGTGTTAGAATCGAGGATCGACGGCTGTCTGGTCAACCTAGAATAATCCAAAGACAGAGACAACGCGTTTTATCGCCATTATTGTGGTCAAAAGCTTTGAATGAGCCACCATCACCACCACCAACAAGTCCAAAAGTCCAACCTCTGACCCACAAGCGAAAAAACTCAAAACAAAATCACCCAACCCACCCACCCACCCACCCACTTTCCCCGTTCAAAATCACAGTTAATTGATGATAAAACCCACATAATGCCTCCTTCTCTTTCTCATCAGTGAAAGATCATTCCTCCATGGAAGAATTGAGGAAAAGTTTGAGCTCAGATTCTTTGACCACCACTCTTTGTAACTCGGTCCAAGCACTGGGTAGAGGTTTTGATGTCACTTCTGATATAAGACTTTTGTACTGCAAGGGTGCTCCTGGGTCTCGTTTGGTTCATCTTGATGAAGAAAATACTAAGGATCTTGTAATCTCTGATGGGGTTTTTGTTCCTAAGGTGTCTGTTGATATTGAGTGCACTAGAGAGAAGAGGACCACTGAGATTACTCCTGTCTGGAGCTTCCATGAGGTTGGTTTCTGATCCCTTTTATAGGCTTAATTGTGGTTTGGAAGTAAAGTTATTATCCGGGCATGTTTAGTTCTTCATTTCTGGTGATGTAATTTCCTCTTGGGTTCTATGGTTTTGTTGATTTGATTATGGTTTGGTGGTCAGATCGTTCTAGGGGTGTGTTATAGTTACTGGGACTTGTGGGAATTTCTTGATTGGTGGTGTGTTTGGAAGATGACATAATCATGTGGCGGATTGTAGCTGAAATCAATTTTATGATTCTTGTTGGGTTCTTGGTATTGTTGATCTGAATGTGGAATGTTGCTTTTCACAATCTGTGTATATGTTGTTTCTTAAATTCTGGTATTGGCCTCATTTGGATTTTTTGTTTCTGGGTTTCTGTTCCTTGGTTTGGTTCTGGGTGAAATTTTCAGTCATCTTGAAGTAGCAATTTTTTGTTTGGGATTTTGTTATTGTTGGTTTATATTTATGGAAGCAATTATTTTGCAATTCATTATGTGAATATGTTTAATTATCCAAGTCTGATGCTTCATAAGGTGTTTTGATTTTCAATCTGATGTTTTAAATTTGGTTTCTGCATCTCATCATTAGCAAATTGTAAATAATACACTGTTCTTCTTGTATAGGCATTTTGTAATAACCTATTTGTCAGGTAATGGTGTAAACACGCCCATGTTTGCAGTTTGGGAGGACCTTTGTGTAATAGGCACATGATTTTCGATCTTAAAGAATCCTTGGCTCTCTATCATCTGTCTGAATGAGAAATATTCTACAGTATGTGTTTCAACCCGAGAGTTTGATGTTGAAATTGTAACTTATTGCAAAGTGAGATTTCAGACCTTACATAAAAATTTTCAGATACTGTACCTCCACTTGAATTGATAATAGTGCTGGCCTCTTGATTTGAGTTCACTCTTGTAAAGTTCGTATGGAATGTAGTTAAATGGAAGTTAGAAATTGAATGGAAGTTTCAATGAAACTTATTTTTTGTTGATAGGTGAATACAAATAATGATTTCTTCAAGAAACCATTCTAAGCTCTGAAAAGTTATACATCATGCTGTATGGAGGATTTAAGGTGAAATAGTTAGTTATTCCTTCATCGTTGATCAATTAGTTCAGGAAATTGTTATTGGATACTTGCCAAAGTTTGGTCTATAATGTCCTGATCTTTCTTAGATGTAGGAGGGAAAGAATGGCTGCTTCAGGGATGGACAGTGCTTCCTATTTTGTTGTAAAATTGGACACCCTATTATGCAACCTTAATCTATGACAGAATTTCAAGAAATCACTTCTTTCTCTTAACATGGGAGCATGTCAAAAGTCAAACACTATGTTACTGTGATATTCATCTCACAACAATGACTTTTTCACTCAAATAGCCCCTCCATTGGCTACTTAGAATCAATATCACATTGATGTGTTATTACTTGGTACTCTGAGGCAATTAAGGATTGGAACAATTTCATATTGTCGGGCAAGCTTTGATTTAGGCTATTGTTCGCAGAGGTAGGTTTGAACAAATAGATTGTGAAGGTCATTTTGGACTCATCAGGTGCTCGATACCAATGCATCTTCTTAACCATTGACACTTTCTTTTAGGGATTCTTAATGCTAATTCATCATTGATCTCTATATTCACAGGTGGATTTGTTCCCTTGAGGGAAGTTTAAGGGTCACCTCCTCATATACTTGTCTCATTACAATCATATTTGGCATTGCTAGGACCAGAAGTTTGTGCTTGCTTCTAACTTTTCCTTGAATTTTCATAAAAAAGGACAGTCCAGTACACAAGACTTCCACCACTGCGGGGTTTGGGGAGGGTCAAATAGATGTATGAAATCTAACTCAGCATGCAAAGAGGTTATATCTGCGACTCAAATCTCTGATGCCACAGTTATAGTAGAGTAACCATACTGTTACACAAATTTGCCCTTGAACATTCATAAACTTCTATAGCTATCCTCAACTTTTATGCCAAGGAAATAATGCGTATTGTTAAGTGTAGAAGATTAACACAATATTAGAGAGACAGAGATAGGTCAAAACTTAACATAGCCGTCATACATCACTTGTATTTATAGGTAACTTATAACAAGAATTACACATACACACCCTCTTGTATTTATATATAATACCCTAACACTATTAACAAATTACATATACTACCCTAATACTCTTAACACTCTCCCCAAGTTGGAGTATATATATCATATAATTCAAACTTGGTATAAATCTCTAGAAGACGTGTATGACTCAATGCTTTGGTAAACATATCTGTAAGCTGATCTTCAGATTTCACAAATGGAGTCGTAATCTCCCTAGCTACTATCTTGTCCCGAATAAAATGACAATCAGTCTCAATATGTTTGATTCTCTCGTGGTTGTCACAGAACAACTGTAAAGGAGGTTGAACTGGAAACCCAATTTTCTAGAAAAAGTGTAGTAGCCAAGTTAAGTCACTCATCGTATGTGCCATTGCCTTATACTCAGTCTTAGCACTGGATCTTGCTACCACAGATTGTTTCTTACTTTTTCATGAGACAATGTTACCTTTTAAGAAAGTACAATAACCAGTAGTTGATCTCCGATTAGAAGGAGAGCCAGCCCAATCAGCATCTGAGAAACCTTCCACTCTAAGATGTCCATTAGCTCGGTATAACAGTTCAAGTCCAGGAGCTCGTTTAAGATATCACAGAATACAAGTAACTGCCTCCCAAT
The DNA here is from genome assembly GCA_963454935.2 of Ilex paraguariensis. NCBI lineage: Eukaryota > Viridiplantae > Streptophyta > Magnoliopsida > Aquifoliales > Aquifoliaceae > Ilex > Ilex paraguariensis. Next base: position 1,888,054 of record CAUOFW020002280.1, read on the forward strand.
GTGGTACTCTAGGACACCCCATGAACTGACTTACTATATTGACTGCATAAGAAATATCCGGTTGAGTAATAGTGAGATAATTAAGCTTCTCAACCAATCTGCGATACTGACCTGGATTCTCAAACAGTGCACCATCATCCATCAATAGTTTCAGATTTGGATCCAAACGAATATCAATCGGTCTGCCACCCAACAAACCTGCTGCCTCTAGCATATCAAGTACATATTTCCTCAGTGATAAACAAATATCCCGTTTAGATTGAGCCACTTCAATTCCCAAGAAATACCTGAGTTTTTTCAAATTCTTAGTATAAAATCGATCTTGCAAGAAGATTTTTAACTTAGCAATCCCCTCAGAATCATTTTCAGTATTCAAAATATCATCTACATAGACCACCAATAGAATATATCTAGCATCCGTCTGTCTATGGAACACAGAATGGTCTGTCTGATATCGAAGAAAACTAAACTCTAAAACTGCATCTGAAAACTTACCAAACCATGCCCTCGGTGACTGCTTCAAACCATACAAAGATTTCTTTAATCGACATACACTCTTACCATACTCCCTCTGAGCAGTAAACCCAGGTAGCTGCTCCATGTATACCTCTTCAACCAAGTTACCATGGAGGAAGGCATTCTTGACGTCTAACTGAAACAAGGGCCAATCAAGATTAGCAGCCAAAGAAATCAAGATACGAATAGAGAAAATTTTGGCAACGGGAGAGAAAGTCTTCTCATAATCAACACGATAGGTCTAAGTATTTGTAACAAGCCGGATTTTGAGACGCTTCACAGAACCATCCGGATGAAATTTAACAGTATACAACCAACGATAACCAACAGTTCGTTTACCAGGGGGTAAAGGAACAAGATCCTAAGTCCCATTATGATGTAAGACATCTATCTCATCCTCCATAGCTTTCCTTTAACTCGGATCAGATAATGCATCCTGTAAATGCTTAGGGATAGATATAATAGATAATTGAGAGGTAAAACAAGAGAAAATAGGAGATAAGGCATCATATTAAACAAAATGATTAATGAGATGATTAGTAACATACGAACAAGTACCTTTTCGAAGCGTTATAGGTAAAGAGTCTAAATTACCTAATTGACCAGGATCAGAAGGCGGCAAGGAAGACGGTACGGACACCTCAGTCGATGATCGAGAACGACAAAAGTCTACACGAAGAGGTAAAGTAGACGTTAACACAGTAGGCAGCGGAATATCTGAAGATGAGGGAAGGGATGGTGGTACAAGAGGTGACCCAAAGTCTAGATCCAAAGGCTGAGAAGGTGATGGAAAATATGGAACTGATTCCTCAAATGTGACATCAGTACTAGTAAAGTATCACCGCAGAAAAGGATTGTAGCAACGATATTCCTTTTGTGTGCGGGAATAACCAAGTAATACATATTTGTTAGCTCAAGGATCAAGTTTATCAAACTCAGGACCTAAATTGTGAACATAACAGACACATCCAAAAACCTTAGGAGTTAGAAAAAATAAGGGCTTACCAGGAAAAATTATAGAATATAGACTTTGCCCATTTAACACAGAGGATGATATACGATTAATAAGGTGACAAACAGTGAGTACAACATCACTCCAAAAATATCGAGGAATATTCATCTGGAATAACAGGGCACGGGTGACTTCCAACAAATGACGGTTTTTGCATTCAGCAATACCGTTTTGTGGAGATGTGTAAGCATAGGAAGTCTGATGAATAATGTCAGTTTTACCAAGATAAGCTAAAAAAGGATCAGATTCATATTTTCGAGCATTATTAGAACGTAAAATACGTATACGACAATCATACTGAGTTTTTATTTTCTTACGAAAGGTCTCAAATATAGAGAATAATTCAGACTGAGCTTTCTTAAAAAACAACCAAGTCACACGAGAATAGTCATCCACAAAAGACACAAAATAAGAATATTTATTAGATGAAATATTCTTTATTGGATCGCATACATCAGAATATACCAACTCAAATGGACTAGACATACAATTTTTGACTCTGGACTGAAATAACATACGGTGATGCTTACTAAATTGACAAGCTTCACAAGACAAAGACGACACACAACTAAGATTGAAAACTTGGCGCTTCAGATTCTAGAGAGAGGGATGTCCAATGCGATAATGCCATTGAAAAGGAGACAACGAGGTTTGTAGAGCCCGAGTAGGTGTATCAAAATCAAAGTAATATAGGCCACCAGTTTCATGTCCTGTACCAATTTTTCTCTTCGTCTTAAGATCTTGAAAGACACAATAAGAGGGATAAAAAGTTACAGAACAATTAAGAGAACGAGTAATCTCACTAATTGAAAATAAACTAAAAGAAAACTGAGGAACAAATAACACGGATGATAGGGACACATCAGGACTCAAGTGAGTAGTCCCCAGACCTGAAATTTAAGAATACGTACTATTAGCAAGAGTAACACTACGTGTGGAAGTAGCAGACTGATAAGTAGAAAAAACATCAGACGCACAAGTCATGTGGTCAGAAGCGTCAGAGTCTATGACCCAGGGACTGCGAGTGGAGGACAATAAACAAGTGGAAGCAGTACCTGACTAGGCAAAAGTAGCAGTGGAGGGAAATGGAACAGCCTCTTGCTGGACAGGAACTGGGCATACTCTTCTCGACCCAGTGTAATTGTAACTGACCCAGTCTGGTGGAGCTGACTGATGTATGGAAGTAACAACTGAGGTATCATCCTGATAAGAAGCCTGATTAGCAGCACTAAAAGATTTTTCATGTAAATCCCAACAGAAGTCAACAGTGTGTCCTCCACGATCACAGTGAGTACAAGAATGGGATCCACTACGGCTCCCATGACTACCCGTACGACCTCTTGTACGACCATCTCGATGATCATCATTATGACTACTAGGAACCACAAGAACTGAGCGATCAGAGGAGACACCATGATCAATGCCTGAAGGAGAAGATAATGTAGCACCCTGTAAACGAGAGAAAACCTTGAGCAGTGATGGAAGACTAGAACGGCCCAAAATCTGAGAACGGATAGCCTCATATTCAGGTTTCAATCCTACCAAAAACCTAACAATATTCAAGTCCTCTTGTTGCTTCTGCCAAGCGGTTGCATTAATAGTAAACGGATGATAGGTCTTCATCTCTTCACAGACTGCCCGAACATGAGAGTAATAATCTGCAAGACTCAGAGTACCCTGCTCCAATCGGTAGTACTCCTTGCACACCTTATATGCATGGGTAAAATTACCTGAACTAGAATATATAGTGGCCAAGTGATCCCATATCTCTTTGGTAGTATCAAGATAGAGTAGAGAAGAGTTAATACTAGGCTCAATGCTATTCAACAAGAGATAATCTGAGCATCCTCTTGTTCCCACTTATCATATCCAGGAGTGTCTTCCTTAGGTTTAGGATTCATCAAATATTTCTTAAACTCTTTACCTCGAAGAAAGACATGAACAGATCGAGACTATAAAGTGTAATTAGTCCCATTGAGTTTGACAGAGGTCATGAGACCATTGATAAGAGTAGGAGGAGGCAAAGATGGAGTAAGGGACGTGGTATTTTGCTTGGGTTCCATAATAGTGTAGCAAATTGCAAATAAGAAGTGTTGCAATTCTGAATCGGGATGGAAATAAGGGTTAGACCACTGAACCGGACCAGTTGAGGAAATAGGGGCTGGACCATTGAACCGGGTTGGAAATAGGGGTTGGATCACTGAACCGGACCAGTTGGACAAGCTGCAATACTGAATGGGGTTGGAAAATCGGGCTAGACCACTGAACCGGACTGGTTGGGCTCTCCAGATCACTGAACCGGACCGCTTGTGCTCTCTGGACTGCTGAATCGGCCTGAACCGTGGGTTGGACCGGGATTGGACTTAAAAACAATTTAAGACCCTGGCTTGACCCGATCTGATCCAGACCTGATTCCACGGGTTGGATTCCTTCTTTCTTGCTGGCTGATTAGGGTTTCAAGAGAAGCCTCTGGTTCGACAACACCACACACCACACACCACACATGGCAACAACAACACCACCACAACCACCACACACCACGACGAAGTTGACTGCCACCACCACTATAGCAACCCAAGACACAGACCACCACCACCCCCAACGATCACCACAGGCGACTGCCACAACCACTACAGCGACACACACGCAGACCACACCAACGATCAACACAGTCGACCACCAAAGATCAACACAGACCACCACCAACGATCAACACATACCACCACCAACGATCAACACAAAATTAATTTATTCGAAATATATATTTATCAACACAAAATTAATTTATTTGAAATATATATTTATCATCGTAATGCTCTGATACCATGCTTAGTGTAGCAGATTAATACAATATTAGAGAGAAACAAAGATAGGTCAAAACTTAATCTATCCTTCATACATTACTTGTATTTATAGGTAACTCATAATAAGAATTACACATACACACCCTCTTGTATTTACACATAATACCCTAACACTATTAACAAATTACATATACTACCCTAATACTCTTAACACGTATCAATATTGATTGTTTTAAAATCTCTATTTTGAGCCTATGATATCTCCTTTTGGTCAATGGTTTACTTCTTGCTTAGGATATCCTTGCCCAATTGAATTTGTTGAGGGTTCAAGTCATGTTTACATTTGCTGAATTGTTATTTTTCTCTCTTTGCTGACAAATGCATCCATCATTTTTATGTTGGATTATCATCCACATGTCTATGTTTCGGTTTCCACATTCCCAATTTAAAAAAAATTCACTTCAAAATTTAAATCTAGTCTTGTGGTCTAGCAATTTCTGATGAAATGCCTTTAATGCTTGAACTTTTAGATGGCAAAATACTTCAATGAGAAGTCCAATATCTCTGGAATTGTCCCACTCGGAAGCTTCAATGCTATGTTCAATTTCACTGGCTCTTGGCAACTTGATGCAGCAGCTACAAAATCCCTTGCAATGATTGGATATGTCATTCAATTATTTACAGTGGAATTAGTGAAATCAAACTTAGTTTTGCATGATGAAGTCAAGTGTGCTGTTCCTTACTCTTGGGATCCTGCATCCTTGGCAAGGTAACAATTTGTGAGATCATCTCTGCTACTTTCAAAGTTACTAGACTCAGATTCTTGCTGCATAATATATGTGTGCTGTGTCTTTCATTTATAATGTTCTTGAATAGGAAGCCTTCAAAGGCAGGATGGGAGCATGTCATATGTGGCAACATCATATTGTGGCATAATTAATTTTCCAGTTCATATGGGTCACCATCCATGTTAGTTTGAAGACCATGTCGATTTCAAGTTCCTCTTTAACACTTTGGGAATCTGGTGCTTAATTAATTTGGGTCCTTGTTTCCTATAGATTTTGTACCGGACACTCGTGTACTTTGTGATGCAGCAACGTATGAAGACTCAAGCTTGTTATACTCTAGATATCCTCGGGAATAGTGGCAAATGCATGCAATTATCATGTCCAGGATTGAATTTCGTGCTATTGATACTTGGTATTAGCTATTTAAGAGAGAGGAGACCTTAAGCAGTTAAGTGCTCCAGGAGCACTGTTCTGGCATGATTAACAACTCCTAAATTGCAAATCGAGTTAGCTAGAGTATATGCCACTAGTCTGATAGCTACATCATTTGGAATTTCGATGAGAGCTGGTTTCTTACTTGAAATTTTCTCTTTTCAGCTTTATCGAAAATTATGGCACCCATATTGTTACCTCAGCAACTGTTGGTGGAAGGGATGTAGTTTATGTCAGGCAGCACCAGTCATCTCCTCTGTCTGTGTTAGACATTGAGAATTATGTGAAAGACATTAGAGATCAGAGGTTCTCGGACTTGAAAAGCCAGCCAAGTGCTGGCCCTTTGAAATACAAAGACAAGGTTAGCTAGCAATACTGGTCATGTTTTTTTTCCAAAACACTTGTTCGCTATTACTTCATCTCTTTGGAGAGATGTAACCATGGGTCTCAATGTCAATTTACTCTGGGAAATCTCGTTAAACTCTTGGTTCTTGGTCCTCGTTAAACACTTGTTCACATACCTTTTCCTTGCAACAAGTATTCTGTTAACATTGGATAAATCTGGGAATTCATTTTACTTAATGCAGGATGTTACGGTCATATTCAGAAGAAGAGGAGGTGATGATCTTGAGCAGAGTCATGCCAAGTGGGCAGATACTGTGCAAACGGCACCAGATGTTATCAATATGACTTTTACTCCCATTGTATCTTTGCTTGAAGGCGTTCCGGGAATAAAGAATTTAACACGTGCAATTGAGTTATACTTGGAGTGTAAGATCTTGTCTTATGTTTTTTTTTTTCAAATTTCACTAGTTTGAAATATTGACCTATTTCTAGTACATCCTATGATTTTGTTGTACAACTTCCTATATAAGGTTTATCAGCTGTGACATCTTTATTTGCAGTAATTTTACAAAATGGCTTGGAAGCATTGTAAACACTATTTCCTGACTGCTGCATACTACGATGGTAGTGCTTAACTTGTGGTAAACAAACAATGAATTCAAAATAACTAGAAGGTTACCACTGACCTATATTGCCACGGTTGTTTTAACATCATGTCGAAATATCAATGATTTGGATGACATGCAACTGAACCTATTTTGGTGGTATATGCCCTTGAAAGTTTCACACAAGATCTTTGAAGGTTGGAAAGTCACATTTAGAAGGAAGAAGGCTAAAATCATACTCTATTATCATCTGATTGATAGTTAGTGGACTTATTCTCTGAGATCGTTCTATGAAACAGGGCCTTTGTTCTTGTTAATACAATACTAAAAGATGTTTCTTTGATATTGATAATCAATTACTAATTATTTTTCATTTTTATGAAAAACATCAGACAAGCCACCTATAGAGGATCTACAGTATTTCTTGGATTTTCAAATTGCTCGAGTTTGGGCTCCAGAACAGAGTAACCTTCAAAGAAAGGAGCCCGTGTGTTCATCACTTCAGTTCAGTTTGATGGGTCCCAAGCTTTATATAAGTCCAGATCAGGTATTATATGTTAACTTTCTACATTCCTTGAATTATGTGACATGACTATGATTTAGACTATCTAAGCTGTGCATATTCAATAGAACCATATATGTCTGGTTTTTTCAAAGTAGTCATGGCCTTGTCTTTTTATTTCTTTTCGTTTCTTAAGTACTACTCTTTGCTTACTGTGGGACTAAGAAAAGAAAATATAGGGTTTTTTAGCTGTAAGAAAATATTAGATGCTTGATGAATGAGATAACAACATAGCAGATATGTCGATCTGCCGTCTGTGTGCTGCAAACTGCTGCTTTCTCTCTCCACATATGTAGGGAGTTGGAACATTTGATGATAACTAGAGCTACTACAAACTTGAAGACTAATGTTTATGCTAAAATGACCACCTGCTTGTTAGGGTGTGTGTGCGCGCACGAGTCGATATGTGGCTTTGTAGTTATCCATAATAATGTAGACTGATGTCCAACAAAGGGATGTCAGCCCTTACTTTGAATTTCACATGCCACTGGTACTTCCTTTCCTGCTGGGTTGCTGATCTCTCTCTATATGTGCAGTTGCAGCAAACGTAGCAGAACACATGAAACTTCGCCTCAAACTATCTAATTGTTGCACTTAAAAGAGTTTTCTTCTACTTGTCCAAGCTCATGCTATAACTTAAGCATAAGTAATTCTGTTGGATGGCTAATTCAAGGCATTCTCCTTTGTTGCAGGTGACAGTTGGGCGTAAGCCAGTAACTGGACTTAGGCTCAGCCTTGAAGGCATCAAGCAAAACCGGCTTGCTATCCATTTGCAGCATCTAGTATCTCTTCCTAAAATTCTTCAACCCCACTGGGATGCACACATGGCGATAGGAGCACCCAAGTGGCAAGGTCCTGAGGAGCAAGACAGCCGATGGTTTGAACCAATCAAGTGGAAAAATTTCTCCCATGTCAGTACTGCTCCGATAGAGCATACTGAAACAAGCATCGGAGATCTCTCTGGTGTGCACATTATCACGGGAGCTCAGCTTGGTGTTTGGGATTTTGGTGCCAAAAGTGTTCTACATCTAAAACTCCTCTTTTCCAAAGTACCTGGTTGTACAATCAGGCGATCGGTATGGGACCACAGCCCTTCCAACCTTTTGACTACACAAAGGCCAGATGGTTCTTCTACATCAGTTTCAAATGAGAGAAGCTCCGATGATAGAAAAGGGGACACTTCAGGCCAACATGGAAAACTGGCAAAAATTGTGGACATGTCAGAAATGTGTAGGGGACCTCAAGATATTCCAGGTCACTGGTTGGTTACAGGGGCTAAGCTTGGTGTAGACAAGGGGAAAATCGTTCTACGCGCAAAGTACTCATTACTGAACTACTAAAAGATCATTATGTAATTGTAGTTTTTGCCCTCCACCACCACCCACACCCCCACTCTGGCATAGTTAAACATTCTTTAGACAGGTGACCATTTTTTTTTGTTCTTTTGTACATTTTCTCTATTGTAATTGATTTTTTTTCTTATTATTATTATTATTATTATTTTTGCAATCCTCTGTTGATAGTCATTCTCCTAGTTCTTTTCCTGATTTTGATATTGACTTTTAGTTGGAATTCTGCTTATAAAGCATAGGGGCTTTGGTGTTGATTAATATCATTCATGTTCAATTTCACATATAAACAGGTATTTTGTACTTACTGCAAAAGCTTATGATTGTGTCCACTGTCCAGAATGACTAATTTGCATCTGTTGTGGAAGAACCATGCTGCTTATAAAAATGTCTACATTGCAGGTCTACCAACTTCTGTGAAACAAAGTTGCATGGCCAAAATAACATTGCTTTTGTGATGTGTCATTCTGTATAATAATGGTAGACAAAGCTCCCCGGCCATTGCGACTCTAGAGTGTCAGATTTACGTTGTCTTACCTTGCATGTGGAGATAATATTTTCGTGATTCAAACATCTGACGTTCAAATCATAATAAAATAATCTTTTGTTGCATCTAGTACTGCCATAAAAGGTGATAGGAAGGTGATTGGAAGATGAGTACAATTCCTCCCTTATCTGGAAACTTTGAGTACGGTACATGAGGAATTTTGGTGCATACTTGACTGATCCAGGGGCCCAATTCATCCGCACTCTTCAGACCAGTAGCTTTGTTCAGTATCTTCTGTCGATTGTCAGCTTGTTCAGGCGACTTCAGAGGATTCAGCTGACCTCAGAGGATTACAGTATGCTTCTTCTCTGCAGCGATTACAGTCTGTTTTCTAAGGTCAAATTACTCTAAAACATCAACAGTCTAATCTAGTTGTTTCCTCAAACGTGACATACACATAGAATATTTTATTTATTTTTCAATTAATAGTTATAAATTATCTAAACCAAAATTTATAGTAGTCTCATCAATTTCGGCACGGTACCTCAAGCATTACCGAAGCACTAACGCTGACTAATTTTCGATGTTTCCAATTCTACTGAGCACATAAACAAACAGTTATTCTTTTCATGATAATTGTGGATGAAGTGCTTCTATTTGGAGCTTTCCAATTAGACGTTCTTCCACCGTCACAAGCTTTGGCTATTAATAGAGTTCTTGGGTTTTTTTTTTCTATTTTTTTAAAATATACATAAATATATATCTGTATTTTAATGAATGATGAGCAAGCACAAGCACACAAAAAAGGAAAAAAGAAACCCGAAGACGGGCACGATTAAACTCCCAAAGAAGGAGACATTTCAATAATTATTTTTAAGAAGAATTGATTCCTCACTATAAGAATTAGAGTCTTTTGATACAATTTTTTTGTGGTGGCAGTGTTTATCGTTACAAAAAAATGTGTTTTAGAGATTTTTTTTTTTTGTAACGATAGTACTGTCATAAAAGATTTATTTGTTGCTACAAATACTATTTGAGACGACCTTTGCCGTTTAAAGAAACCGTATTATTGCAACAATTTGATGCAATACATATTGTGTGACAATAATTGCCACCATTGTTGCATTAAGAAACAAGTGTTTTTTCTTTCTTCAATTGAGTAATTTCAAATTTGTATTGAGAACAATTAAATATAATTTTATAGATTCAATTTATAGTATCATATGTGTTGAACTAATCTAACTTATTTATTCTTGTATCGTGTTCGTGTTAATTAACATAATTGTTATTTAAAAATTTCAAGTTTAACCAAAATCGTCGTTCATAATTTTTCAGATTAAGAATTCACTAAGTTTATAAAATCAAACAAACAAGTAAAACGTTTATTTTACAAGATACATGTTAATATTTGATCAAAAAGAAAAAACATCATACATTTATTCATAATCGATGATTAAACTGTTGTTTGTAATTTTCAATTATAGCAGAATAACTTATTGAAATATCTTATTTGTGTCATCCATTTAGAATAAAACAGTAATAAGAAAGAATAAAGCAGTAACACATAAATTTATAATTAAACAATATATAAACTGATATGTTTGCAAATCAAAAACTATGATTGAACTTGCGGTAGATCAAAACTAGTATTTGACAATATGTCCTTAAGACAAATTTCACCCCAACATTTAGTGCTTATTAAAATTTGCCTCCTAGGATACAATAATCTTCATGCAATTAAAATTAGCACTTCAATCCAAATGCTCAACGAACTAAAACTGTGTTGTATACTCTTAGATATACAGATTGCTAATGTCAAAAATTTTCTATGTAATGACTACATTAATTCGTAATTATGTAAGTGCAAAATGCTAATAAATTTGAGTTATTTATAGACGGAATGGTGACTGATTCAGACAACCATTATGCGAACAGATGCAACCCAGAAGATACCATTGATGTCTGCCTATTGAGAACAAACACGAAAATCAAATTTTGAAACTGGAGAAAAATTAAATTTGAACCAATGCGAAATTTTGAAAGCCAACGGGTAAAAATTTAAATTCGGGTTAAGAATTTCGTACCCAATTCGTAAATGAATTTTTTTCAAAAAGATAGAGTTGGGTCTAAACAAAGCCAATGTAGGTCGAATTGAAGCTCATTTAGGTGCTTGTTCTACTCAGAAAAGTGTGGTACCCATTGGAACGCTACCCATAATGCAAACATGGGATATATATGCAGTTTTTGTTGCCAAACCAATGTGGAATTAGTGTCAAATATTACATTGCCCAACCTCTATTTTCAGGGTTACTTTGAAGCCTATTTTCTTATTCATTTCTTACTCAATTTAAACAAGTTAATATACTATATTATTCTCCTTACGGAGAAGAATACAAATCCACAAAAGTTTACTCGAAATGACGAGTGAGTTTCACTTTAATTTAAACTCAAAATCGACAAAAAAATTAATTTGAATTCACAAAAACTGCTTTGATTCCAACAAAATGTGCATATGATATCATTTTCAGGTAATTCATGCCGATGCAAACCCGACTTATTTATTACTTTTGTTAGCAAGTTTTGTTATTTTTGAATTTGTATTGAAAATTAGTGAACTATAATCCGTTAACTTCATTTTGTGTCGGGTTGAAAATTATTCCTCTTATTTGCAAAGTTCTAAACACAATTATAGGTTTGATAGTTTACAGAGCAATTACACATTTGACAGTTGATAATTAACTACAAATATAGTTTTTTTTTAAACCAAATTGGTAGGAGGATGAAGAATTCATTATTCAAAATTTTTAAAAATTTAAAATATGAGAAGGAAGGCTTCTTAAGCGCTCTCCATAAATTTGTTTGGTTTTATCTATCTATCTATCTATATATATATATAGAAAAGTTTGTCTTGATCTTTTTGTAGCTCAGATCATTTAATAATTATTGATCCGATGGTCCTCATGAGAAATTATTTTAAGACATCTCCCATCTAACTCCTTCTCTATATATCTTATACTCTCTCTCTCTCTCTCTGACATTATTATCTTATTTTTTTTTTCTGTTTCTCATGTGTTATTTTTTTTTATTATTTACTCCATAAAACATATGAAACTATATGTTATCTAATTATTTATTTCATAAAATTAATTCAAAGTTTTTATATATCTAACGTCATGTATTTTTTCACTTCCTTCTTAATTAGTTGGTGTACACGTGCATTGCACATGAACTATTTTGAATTGTATTTTTTATTTTTGTTGTTTATTTTGTGCGATATGGATTTTATATTTTTGTTTTTATTGTATGTAATGATGTTAGATATCAAAAATATTTTTATGTTGTTCTACAAATCCAAGACCAACCAAGCTCAGCAAAATATTTAGAGATGCAGAAGATATTGTTTAGGCCGGCTTTATTTTGTAACAACTAACTTTTCGAGAAAATAAAGTTGCAACAAATAAAATTTTAAAGTATGCAAGAAATGTTGTCCACTCTATTTGTGCAATGATCTTCTCTGTCTTTATAGGTCTTTGCCTTATTGATGCGTTCAAACTCTTGGCATTTTGCGTAGCATCTCCTTTATTACAATGCACTAGAATCTGTTCAAAAAAATTTGGAACCTACCAAATTTCATACTGCAACCTTTCTAACTAATTATAAAGCCTCAACCATGCAGAATGAATAAAAAAAACAATTGAGAAGAACAAAGAACAATAACACACTATTAACATCTAATCAGAACCCTCAAACAAAATAGGTTTTTTGTATTTGTATGTATGTGTGTGTGTGTGTGTGTATATATATATATATATATATATATATATTCCTTTTTCTTCTGTTCCTTACTATTTTCACTTCACCAAAAGAATAAGAATAAAATTTACGGAGAGGGAGTAAAAAGAAATAACAAAGATTTGGGATTTACTCTATCTGTTTTTTTTTTTTTTTGGAAGGGGATTTTGGGAGGGGGTTTGAATGTTTGACTTCAAGAAGACAAAATTTTTACAAGGTAAGGAGTACCATTAGATCAAAGACTCATTGGTCCAATGAACGCATCCTCTATTTATAGGCAACTAAACAAGAAAAGTTTCACTAACTGGGGTAATTAAGTGGGTATAGAAAAAGGTCTATCTCTTTAGCTTCTCAAAGTGGCGGTTGGAAAAATTAAATTGTAGAGAAAATGTTAATAGATAAAATTAAATTCTTTTTATGAAATTGTGTAAGAAGAGTTTGGAAATTTAATTTTTTTTTATAATTCTTGACGTGATAAATGTGAAGTTACAGCAGTATTTTATGATAGATTAAATTCAAAATTTTTCTACATTTAAGTCAAAATTTTGGTTTAAGACATAATTATTTTTGTAAGATCATTAATTATGATGGATAAGTATGACAGTTGTATTACAAATTATGATGGATAATGTCACACTCTTTTTTATGGACAAAATAGGAGTGTGACATTAATTATGATGGATAAATATGACGGTTGTATTATTGGGGGGTAAAAGTGAAAAAAAGTATTTCAACTATGTTGATATTTTAAAGTAGTATGCATAATTTGTACATAACACTTAATATAAATAAAAAATAGTACACATTTGTTATGATTTGATGCCTTTTTTATCTGAGTTCAATAACTTTGCCTAAAATTAGGTCTTAATTGATTTAGAGTCTAAATTCCTCAAGAATTTCCATTGACAATGACTTTTATATAGATTATTTTTGTAATTTTATATAATTTTGGTACTAAATTTTCTTAATTTTTTTAAACTATCAATTTTTCAATTTTTGTTTGTTAACTTTTTAATTTATTTTTACATATTTTCAAGTGAACTAGAGATTTTTGAGTTTATCAAGTGAAGGTGAGCGATTCTTTTAAAGAAAAAAAAAAAGAAAGGGAGTAAACAATTAGTTTGGTTTAAGTATGTGCCGTCAAAACTAATTTTTTTTTTTTTATCAAATGATATAGTAAGAGGAAATACGTTATACTATATAATTTAATGTCAATTTCATGTTGCTTTAATCAACACCAAATAATATTCAACACGAAATGAACCTTAAATTGTAAATTAATATATAATTTTATTAAAAATTGACATTTAATTTTGTCCAATTTATATTCAACTTTGTCAGATTAATATCAAATTGATTTTTATTGTTATAAAATTAATATTAAAATCTATTTAATCAATTTTTTTGGATACTAAATTATCAAATCTTATTTCATTTTATTAAAATTTTAATATTTTTGGGTACTAAAGTTTGAGAAAGGCAATTGTAAAAATAATAAAAAAATATGAGGTGAAATCATCATTTTCCGTTAGAAACATTGACAGAAGGGAGACAGAGGGGGTCTTTATACAATAAATTTCAAACATTAGGGAGTCTTCGTATTATTTATAAAATATCAAGGGATATCTGTATAATATAGCCAAAATTCAGGGGATGTCTGTATTTTTTAATTAGATATTATTTTATCTTAAAAACTTGAATTATTGTATTTCTAATAAAAACAGGTGTTGGTTAGAAAGGTTTGTTGGTAGCCAAAAAAGAAATGTGTAAGAGTGTGTTTCTATGTATATTTTTATGTGGAAGAGTGAATATTTGGTAATTAAATTTATAATTACATTTGTGCCATTTGGGGTTGAATAGTGATAAATTCGTGAGTTTTGTAACTGAATAAGATTTGATTAATTTTATTTATCGCTTAAAGATCGTGACTAAAAAAAAACTTATTGCTTAAAAATTGTGAATTTTATTGTATTCTGTTGGTTTTTTTTTTTGCTTGAGATATTTATTACATAGGGGATTGGGTAGATTGGAAATATGGTGGTTGAGTTTATAATTATATTTTGAATTGAGTGGTGGTAGAGGTAATAAATTCATGAGTCATATAAATGAGCGAGATTTTATTTATTATTTAAAGATTGTTATTTTCAATGAGTTATGCTAGTATTTTTGTTTTTAGAGGCATTTGTATATATGATGTTATTTTGGAGAGTTTTTATATATTTTTATGACAGTTCTATTAATATGGAGGATATAGTTAGTGATATATTTCAAGTCATTTTATAAGAAAAATTGATAAAAATATTTTTAGGCCATTTTTGTTTAAATTTAGACAATTGTTTAAAATTTTTTATTTGTTATATAGTGCCTTCATGTGTGTGCGTATATATATATACATAATAATAATAATAAGATAGTTAGGTCTTTGAACTTATGAGGATATATTTTTTTCCCAAATTTCACACACCCATCATCACACACTTTCTCTCTCAAATTTCACAACATACTCCACAACACATATTCCACATACACACACACACACATTATATATACACTCCAACTGTACACACACACTCCAATACATATATAGTGTCATAACTTAATATATAGTGACTTTAGTCAGAGAGTATTACTAGTATATATATATTCATTAATGTTATATTGACTAAATTTTGAGTTTAAATAACATGACAGTTGACTGAAGCTTATTTATTTGGTGTCATGGCACTTGAGCCCCAATAAAAATTTCAAATAATCAGTTATCATGTCATTTGAATTTTAAATTTAGTCAACGTAGCATTATTTATATATATTTATTATAATTGCCGGAATATTGAGCAGTCCACGTGTTGAATACAAGTGGGGTGGGAGTGTAAATAACAATTTAAGATGCGATTAAATCTTAGCCATTGAATCACACACGAGACACGTGTTTAATTAATGGGAAGGACAGGAGGATCTTTCCATACGTAGACAAAAAGTAAACTATTATAAACATATTTCATAAATATATAAGGGTGGTTCAGTGATTGAGTTTGATTTTTCGAAACTCAAAGGTCTTATATTTAATTCCTCTTACACCCGCTAAGGGTTAGCTACCCTTATACTTTTATATATATATATATATATATAGTGGCGTGATCATGAAATCTTTGTATCATAGTCTCTAGTGAGTATTTTTTATATACCTTTAGATGATGATTTAATGTCCATTAATGAAATAAACTAAAAATTTAATAGATAAACTTACCAAGCTTAGTTATGAACTAAAAAAGAAACTTCAATAACATATTAATTATGGGTTAAATGATATATGAAAACTATACTTATACCTATAATAAAATCAAATCTTCTAATATTAAAAATCTAAAATAAAATTGTTGGCTAAGAGAAGAAGGTTAAACAGAAACATCATTGGCCTTCACTTCGTTTTTATCCTCTTGGATTAGCCAAATTTGGGTGATTACAAAATGACATTTCATATCCAATAGTATATTATTGTCAAATACATTATTGTATCAGTAGATTTTTATTTTCATTATAGTTAAATACGTCTAAATAACATTATTTTTATCTAAAGTAAATTTTAATCATGTTGATGATGTGTATGCCCATAGTTTCAGTTTTGAATACCCTTTACAGCAATCATGTTGATGAAATTATAAGAATTTTCTTATTTTCTTCTTCTTCGGCGTTTCGTTTTAAAAGATTTCATTAGATTATAATGTTAAATATAGTTTTCATATATCATTTAACCCATAATTAATATGATATTGAAGTTTCCTTTCTAGTTCATAACGAAATTTGGTAAGTTTGTTTATTGAATTTTTAGCTTACCTCATTATTG
Source organism: Ilex paraguariensis (assembly GCA_963454935.2). NCBI lineage: Eukaryota > Viridiplantae > Streptophyta > Magnoliopsida > Aquifoliales > Aquifoliaceae > Ilex > Ilex paraguariensis. Next base: position 1,904,590 of record CAUOFW020002280.1, read on the forward strand.
GATGTTGGATCATGATCTAACGGATTACATGAAAAGTATACGTTAGAGTTACGGTAGAGAGATTTAATTTCGAAAAAAGTTAAATAGACTTTTCTTATACGACTAGAACTGTAATTAATCTATAATTGACATTTCTTAGTTGATGAAGAACTAATTTTAGTAAGTCTTGATAACTAATTTTGATAATATTTGTTTAATGATCATTAGATCATAATCAAACGGCGTACGTAAAAAATATTTATGGTGTAATATTACTACTCCCTCCCCATATATATATATATATATATATCATAAGTAAGCCGAAGTGCCGAACGTTTAGCCGGCCTATTCCGACATGTGACTTAACAATTGTTAATGAGAATATTCCCATTACTAGATGGTAAGAATGGAGCCCAAAATGGGGACAAATTAGGAGGAGCATTTGAGAGTATGTGTGTGGGCTTCTTCTTCCCTCCTGCCGACCATCTCATTTAAGATCAATTCCTGCATGCACGTAGAGAGGTAACTTTTATGATAGTATTCTACAACCATTTTAACTGCATCAATAATTTTCCAATAATAATAATAATAAAAAAAAAGAAGAATGAGTGATAATACTAATTAAATAGGTGCCAATTGTAATTATTTTTCAAAAATGAGTGATAAGACTATCAAAAAATTATTTTTTGTTATTGTATTGAAGTTACTAAGAAATAAATGAAATCATACAACTGAAGTTGGTAACGTTACAACAAAATGAGATTGTTGGGGATCAATCCTAATAGGATCGATTCTATACATTTTAGCATTAATTCTAACTTTCGTTGTAGTAACTTGATTGTGTCCTGTATTGCAGCATTACCTAGCAATTATATGTACTTTTTCACTCATATACGGTAGATAATCTATTATTAAAAAATTTAAATTTTTTCCAACCTCTTCTCTTGCCAAGTTTAGATAGAACCAACATATATAGCAACAAGAAACTTTAGGGTTGCTAATCAAATCCTTGATTGTCTATTGATTTTCTTGTTGATATCTGTGTTGCCACTAACGAGATGGACACTCGTATGGCAACAATTTGAACTTTAGATTCTCCGAAGTTGATGTAAGCACCTCATGTTGTCATTTTTATTCTTTTCCTATTTGTCCTCCTTAGTTGAAACCACTATCTACTTTAAAAACTTAAGTTATTAAAGAAGGGTGTAACATAACTATTTATTTAATACTCCCCCTCGTGTAAAAATGACAATCGTATCGTGTCGGGTCATGTTATCCAATCCATTTAATTAATCGTATTGTGTTATTCTATTTATTTTCGTATCGTGTTTGTGTTAACCTATACAACTTGAATAAAAATTTTAATACTCAGTTTTATTTCTAAAATTTTATTATTATTTAATTGAACCTATGCTTATACATTTTCTATAAACTAAAAATTAACTTAATAAATGAGTAAAAAATTAAACGTATTAATCATGACAATTTTGTATCATTTGTATTTGACACTAACTCAATCCATTTATTATTTGTGTTAGCAGGTCGTCTCATATATTGATTTCTGTCAATAAATAGTCAATCCCAATCTACTAATTTCGTGTCGATTTCAAGTCGAGTTTTCATGTTGGATGGTCTATTCACATGATTTTTATTTCCAAAGGGAGGAAACCTGGTGAAATTCAAACTCATGACCTTGACTCTCGAGTGTCAGACAATTTCTGTGTTATATTTAGAACCAACATTACATTTGTGTCAAAAACAATAACTTAAGTTACAAGACTTAGCGTTTATACTTGGTGAGATTGACCTATTCAAATGAATCAAAGGCACAAGGTGTTCTAACCTCTCGAAAAGCTAGAGGCATAAATACCTAGTCCTTTGGATTGCGAGAATATTCTCTTTTCGAGATGGATCTCTCTTGATGAGACATATATAGGTTGCATATCAAAATTTTTTAAATATATTTTTTTTTGTAAAAATCAACTGCAAAAATTATAGCACATGCAAACATATTTTTATGTTTTTTGTCGTAAAAAAGACGATGAACTGAAATCTACTATCTATTCGATAACAATGATTCATCAAATCAAGTGTTTAAGCTAGTTTTTTAAATTTATCTAACATTTTTCCGGTTAAAAAAAAGTATTCAAGATTCAAATCCAATAATAATCCAGCAAAAATGGTTTGTCATCATTAATGTTTTAATGTTTTTGACAACAAAAATTTTAAGAGCATCAATAAATACTAGAGACATGAACACCATAAATGATTAAGAGACTTTTTCAACTGCACCATCAATGCTTGAGACTATTGGGAATGGATTGACCCAAACGGTGTCTTATTAATTAATTGAATTCATGGTTGAAACTTATACCTCATATGTACAAAATCAATTGGAAACAACATGTATGGTAAGTTTTTTATATGATTAAGAGAGAGACTTGAACCAAGAACGGCAGAGTTTACGTTTTCATCCTCTTGTCCGACTACTGAATTTATCCATGCAACCAATGTTGTGATTACTTTTCTCTTTCCTTTTGTTGTTTTTTACCTTTGTTGACTCCTTCATGGGTATCTCTCTCTCTCTCTCTCTCTCCCCCCCCCCCCCCCCCCAAGTTGGCAACATTGTAGGTACAACAACACTAGAGTGGGAATTTTGGTCATTACAAGTGGTCTTCATCAGTCACTAGGGGTCAAAACATGGCACTGAATTATTCTTATATATACATAACACTCTTATCTTATATCTTGAACCATTCTCCAGAGTTATACATTATCAAGCAGCTGTGAAGAGCCCAAATAGCCATGGTTGGATACTTTTTTCATTTCGTGAAATTATCTTTCTGGGTTCATTCTCTATTTTCCAGTTGGTCCATGACAGTTGTATGATTAACTCCATTGCAGGAGAAAGCCGAGCTTGTTGAAGGAAAGGTGGACTGGAAAGGAAGAACAGCTCGAAAGGATAAGCATGGCGGACTACGAAATTCTTTGCTCGTATTAGGTGAAAAAACCCGATTCAAATGTTATATTTTTTACGATGACAAATTCCTATATATATGATCAATGTTACTTTCACCAAATTTCTCTCACATATGTTGTGGTTCGTTGACGACTGTTAGGTAGGTCTCATAAATCCCTCTACTAGTGGAGAGTATGTCATCATTTGTTGAGGGGAATTGGTGTACTAATGTTACACCAGCATTGATAACATAACAACTTCCTCGTGAATTTGTCTTGAATTGGAATATTTTGACTCAACTTTATTTTAGTTTTACTAACGGAGCAACTCCGTTTTTCACATTAAATTTGTTAAAATATGTAGACTTTCTTACTTTTTCGTGCAGAATTCTAATACTTGCAACAGAGAAAATACCTTCAATTTGTCCACTCATCCACTGAGTGGCTTGATCTTACAAGATCATCGATTCAATTAGCTACAAAAAGGACATCCTAGTGTATGAGTCTTTCTTCATTACAGGGTCATATTTAGAGAGTTTCAAATATATGCGCGTTTTGATAAAAAATAAAATAAAATATAAACATGTTCAAATACATAAATATTTTATCGTATAATAAAATACTTTTCTTACACCATTTCTGTCGGATAATAAGTTTTGGGTTAATAACACTTTTGATCCTTAAAGTATGCATTTTTTTTTATCAATTTGGTATTTAAAGTATTAATTTTGTCAATTTAGTCTTTTAAGTATTTAATTCATGTTATTTTAGTATTTACATAGGTAGACCGCTAATTTTTTTGATAAAATGATCATGTGTTGGTCACGTGATACTGTCTAATAGTATGACACTTTCGTCAATAAACTTAACGGTTCATCTATGTAAGGACCAAAGTGACATGAATTAAATACTTTATAAACTAAAAATATTATAAACCCTGAGTTTTTAGATGAAACCATAATTCATTATTATAGTCTATCTTACTCGCATGTGAAAGACTATTTTTGTAACTCGATCGAACACGTGAACGCAACTCATGAAAAGGTAATCATGATTGCAGTTAGTTTTCTGAGTAGTGTTGGTTCATAACTAATTTGTGCTGAGTTTTTGATTTGTGTTGCAGGAGCATTTGCTTTTGAAAACATGGCAACAATAGCATTGGCAGTGAACTTGGTGACATACTTCAGTGTGGTGATGCATTTTGAACTATCTGAAGCAGCCAACACCGTCACTAACTATGTGGGCACTAGTTACATTCTTTCCATCATTGTAGCCTTCCTTGCAGACACTTATATTGGCAGATTTAAGGCTGTTCTTATTTCAGCTTGCCTTGAGTTTCTGGTGTGTTTCTCAATAATTACTAATGCTATTTTTCATACTTAATAGAGATTACTAAACGGTGCCTCAATCTTTCACAATTTTACCCTTTTAAATACAATGTTAGAATGGTTTTCTAATAGTAGTGTTCATTTAGGGACTTGGATTGCTAGCATTACAAGCTCACTACCCCAAACTCAAGCCACCTCTATGCAACATATTTGAGCCAAATGCTCATTGTGCCCGTCAGTGGAAGAAATTCTGCTATCCTCTTTGTTGCTCTATATTTGGTTGCTGCTGGAAGCTCAGGATTAAAAGCTGCATTGCCAACTCATGGTGCTGACCAGTTTGATGAAAAAGACCCAAAAGAGGCAACACAACTGTCAAGTTTCTTCAATTGGCTCTTACTCTCTGTGTGCATTGGAGGTGTAGTTAGTTTAACAATTTTTGTGTGGATCCAAGATAATAAAGGATGGGATTATGGCCTTGGTCTTTCAACTCTTGCCATGTTCTTGGGTATAATCATGTTTGCTTCTGGATTGCCTCAGTACAGGATACATTCTGTTCAAGGGAGGAGTGCTATTACTGAAATTATACAGGTTGGTACAAATAATTCTGATATTACGAGATATTCATTAGTCTTTAATTCGTGTCATGTATAGACATGTTCGAGTCGTGTATATATCGTTTGTGTCGACTTATATATTAAGCGAGTTTGATGCATCAATCCGTTTACCATTCAAATATACTAAACTCGTCCTCTTTTCGCCTCTGACTCTCTCACTCCAATCGTTGCTTTCCTTCCGGGCGATAGGGAGCTAAAATAAATATTACTTTAATTCCGGTTTCAAATCCACTAATTTTTCTTTGATTTCACGTAAGGTTGGCAAGTTATGTCTTGAATTGTCGGCCTTAATACTCATCACTTAGATACACATATGTGCAATGGTTTTGTTGATTTATTTGTGTGATACACAGGTTTATGTAGCAGCTATCCGTAATAGAAAGCTTCAACTTCCAGAGGACTCAGCCGAGCTGTATGAGATCAATAAGGACAAAGAAGCAGCATTAGAAGTGAAATTTCTACCTCACAGGGATGTTTTCAGGTTGTCTTTGCCCTAGTTTCTGAACCAAATTTAGACAAAGCGATCACACAGTTTGAGAAAATATAATAGAACATAAATTTTGATTGTAAATATTTTTTGTTTAAGTATAATATTTTAAAGTTAAAGGGAGTAAGTATTATATATTCATAAGCTTTATGGGAGTTTAAGTGTAATTTATTAATAGATATATTTACAACAGAGGTCTAAGTGATACATGCGTATAAACTTTAAGAGACTGTGTGTAATATTTTAAACTTTAAGAATCTGAATGATGATAAATTTTAGAACGTCTGAGTATAATTCTCTCAATTATTTAAATGCGTGCGTTTGTGTGTGTGTGTGTGTGTGTGTGGGGGGGGGGGGGGGCAAATGACAATTATTATCGCTCTACCTGACACTATCTCGACAAAATTGTCTCCAGGTTCCTGGACAAAGCAGCTATTGTGAGATCTCCAACACCATTTGAAACACCAAATCAATGGAAACTTTGCACAGTCACACAAGTAGAAAATGCAAAAGTCATACTAGGAATGGTTCCAATTTTCTGTTGTACCTTTTTTATGACAGTTTGCCTAGCCCAACTTCAAACCTTCTCTGTCCAACAAGGTGCCACCATGGACACAAGGATCACCAAATCTTTTAAAATCCCACCGGCCTCCCTCCCCATCATCCCCATCGCTTTTCTGGTCTTCTTAGTCCCCATTTACGACCAAGTATTCGTTCCTTTCGCCCGTAAGATTACAGGCCACATCACCGGAATAACTCACCTGCAACGTGTCGGCGTTGGCCTCGTTCTCTCTTCCCTGGCCATGGCATCCGCTGCAATAATGGAGGTAATGTGGAAATTATTTTGTTTAGATAACATTTTATATCAATTGCTCGAGATCGAAAATGAAGACACGAAATTTTTTTCTTATTCGATATGTAATTCTCACATGTGATATCCCAACCAGGTGAAGCGGAAAAATATTGCTCGTACCCACAACATGCTCGATGCCATCCCTATGTTCCAGCCATTGCCGATCAGTGTCTTCTGGTTATCATTCCAGTACTTCATATTCGGGATAGCAGATATGTTCACCTATGTTGGACTTCTTGAATTCTTCTACTCCCAAGCACCAATAGACCTAAAATCCATCTCTACTTGCTTTCTTTGGAGCTCCATGGCAGTTGGGTATTACATGAGCACTGTCGTGGTGAAGACAGTGAACAGTGCCACCAAGGGAATAACCAGAAGTGGAGGGTGGTTGGCTGGGAATAATATTAACAGGAACCATTTGAATCTCTTCTATTGGATGCTTTCTGTACTGAGCTTGGTGAATTTCTTTGTTTATTTGATTGTTGCTATGAGGTACAAGTACAGGCCTCAGAGCCCTGAGGTTTTAAGTGGGTCTAATGTTCATGAGCTACAGAATGTGAATGACGACCAGAAAGTGGAAGCCACTTTGTGAGGTTGGAAGAAATGAAGATTATCATGTCCCCTTTTCACTTTTTTTTTTAACAAAAAAAAAATTATGTTTTGTGATAATGTTTGTGCTCTTTAACGAGAATCGGGCAAATCAAGTGCATTGCAAGAAATGGATTATACTAGCTAGAGTGAAAAAAAAAAAAAAAGTGGGATCCAAAAAGCGAACCATATGACTAGGGGTGGGCACTGACTCCAACAGATTTTGAACCATGAATTCCGACCTCCAACTACGGTTCTGACTTTCAGTGTCTCCAACTCCGATTCCGATTGGCAGAGTCGAACCAGAGTTTCGAATTTGGGCCAAAATTGAGCCAATTTTTAATGGAGATTTGGGGATTTAGGATTAACGGGAGAGAAACAAAGATAGTGATTAACAGACGAGAAGAATGAGAGAGATAGAGAGACAACGAGATAATTAATTAAATAAATATCATATGCCTCCCATATTACACCAATAAATGACAAATTTTATCAATTTAATTATTATCTCGGAGAAAATCATATATTTCAACACCAGTCGTAATCGTTGACTGGTTGAAAGAAAAAATGTCTAAGAACAAAAATATTAAACCACCGACGTCACTTTACTCTTAATCTGACTCTGACAGAGGAGGAATCGGTCCAAATTTAAATTCTCGGATAGTTGCATACCCCCACCAAGGGAATCACCTTAAACTCGTTGTCATGATTTTCACATGCTCCAATTTCTGAGTTCTGTCCTATCTATCCCCACACTGGCAGACAGGCGCTTATTTTTGTGATTCGCAACGTCTGTTTGAATCTATCGGTATATTCTATTGCTGGCTCTTAAGAAATTAATACGAAAATTTTAAATTTGTGAGAAATAAAAATAGAAAAAATACACGATAAATAAAAATAATTACACATATAAGATAATATTTACGTGATTCAATAATTTACATACATCCACAAAATTGCAGGACATATAAAATCTCCCCCAAAAGCTACAAACCCATGGGTTTGGGGTAGTGTTTAAAATCCGGCCCGGCCCGACGGTTGACCCGGTGATCCGGTCCCCTAATTGGGCCGATTTTGTAATTGGATCGTTTGAGCAAAGAACTCGGAATAAAATCGCTGAACCGGTCAAAAAACCGATAACCTGCGAAAATCGAACTGGGTTTACAAAACCGGCTAGTTTGTTCCTTTAGTATAAATATGTTTTTTTTTTTTACATTTTTGTGTCTTTTTCTTTTCCCCTTCTATTTTCTCCTAAATCCTAAATCATTCGTTCAGTGTTTATTAACTCAAAAATTAAGTGAATGCAATTAAGTGATTCAAGTTTGAGGGTGGAGGCTTGACTGTTAATTGAATGCATTGGTTTGTTAATTGAATGCAATTAAGTGATTTAGACTTGATAACTTTGTTTGATTTAATATATATTAAACATGTTATTTTTATAACTATTTTAATTTTTTAGTCTATTTATCATCATTAATAATTATTTTTTATTTTTTTATTATATCACCGGTTCGACCAGTGACCCAGTGGTTAAACCAGAAATTCATTGACCCGGTCTCTTCTCCGAATTGATGTCCGAGCCGGATTTTAAAACTATGGTTTGGGATCCATGCCCCCCACTCCCCCCCCCCCCCCCCCTCCTTCCTTTTTCTTGAACCAACTTAAAAATTGTAGTTCATGGCCAGAGAAAGAAAAAGGGAGAATTTAACACGATTAAAAGATTATGCGATTTTTATTGGTCTCTTTCATTTTATTTAGAATAATGTTATTTATATTTAAAAATCTAATCTAATCTGCTGACTGACTTGATAATATGTTTTTATTGTAGCTATTGAATAAACACAAAATTTCAATGTTTAATAAGGTCTACGGTCAATCCAATGACTAACATTACTCTTTTTATTATGACTATAGTCTTGTTCTTATTATGAGTAGTGTTATTGAAAGTTAAAATTTTAACATAATTTGTTAACTTAATGATGTAATTTTATTTTAATTGTTAAATTAATATAAAATTTTAATATTTAATAGGATCAACAGTCAATTTAATAACTATAGTGAATTACGTCAATAACCAATAGAAAAACAATCTTTGACATTGTAAAAGATTAATCCCTTGATCTTTCGATTGACATAATCTTGAAAAAATTAAATGTAACCAACTAACTACAATTAGTTGGATTATCGTATTAAATCTAAATAATATTTTCTTTCTAATAAAAATATCTTTCCAGCAGCTCCAATGCCCTTAATATCAGGCCACCTGGCAACAGCTTGTTAGTAATATCAACCACCTCACAATCCATGCAAGTATACGTGGCAACCAAATACCTCCCCACGTTACACTTTTCACCTATAACCCAACAGGAGAGAGGGAGAGAGGGAGAGAACACTGGATCACCGACGTTTGTATAATGTCTTCGAGTGATAAAACTCCAGGACCGATGCCGCCGGGAGATGGGTCGGTGCCGCCGGGGAAGCCGATGACGATGGGGCAGCAAATGCTGGACAAAGGAGCTCAGATGATGCAGTCACTGAAGCCCATAAAGAAGATGAGCCAGCATGTTTGCACATTTGCTTTGTACAGCCATGACATGACTCGCCAGATCGAGACTCACCACTACGTGACTCGGATCAGCCAGGACTTCCTCCAGTGTGCCGTTTACGATTCCGACGACTCCGCCGGCCGTCTTATTGGTGACTAACTTCACTTCATATTGTGTGCTCAATCCTCATCCCCGCCACAGTATTATGTGACGTACATCACTCATAAAATATTATACATTCTTAATTAATTGATATTGTTTGTGAAATTATTATTTTTTTTAATAATCAAAGTATTCAAATTAATTTACATATATTTATATACATTTTGATTAATTTTTTTTTTGATTTAGTCAAAAACAGACCATTCGATGTGTGTGCTAACACAAAAATATCAATAGTGGAGTTTTTTTTTTCAATTGATGACAGTCATATTTGATTAAAGGCTTTACTATGAGCTTCATTTCTAGCACTAACCATGAAAATAATAAACTAACGAGTGTGTTTGGGTACAAAGCAAACGCCTCTCTCGGCTCACGGCTCAAAAGTTTGGGTAATATATTTCAGGAGTGGAGTACATAGTATCAGACAAAATCTTTGAAACTCTACCACCCGAGGAGCAGAAGCTCTGGCATTCCCATGCTTACGAGGTTTGCATTCCTGTTTTCCTATCCACCATTTCTACTGGTATTCTTCAAGTTTTTTTTAAAAATTTTTGGAAGAGTGAATTGTACTTTGTACTCTAAAAAATTTCAAGTTTTTCTTTTTATAACCTCAAAAATTAAATTTCTCATATTATATTCTCAATATGTCAAAAGTATTATAATGTGATTATTTTGTTAACTTTCTATTAATTTTTCTGTTAATGTCAATGAGTTGTCTTTTGATAGAAAAAAAAATAAAATAACGTAAACTAACAAAGCCTACATTGCAATAATTTTGATAGGGTGTGGTGTGAAAATTTTAATTTTTGAGGGTATAAAATAAAAAATTTAAAATTTCAGGGTAAAAAGTGCGAAATGCTCTTTTTTGGAATAACATCGTATAATTGTGATAATTTCTGGGGTTCCAGATCTCATCAGGCCTTTGGGTAAATCCACGTGTTCCAGAGTTGATTCAGAGGATTGAACTCCAAGATCTTGTTAGAACTTATGGCAAGTTCTGGTGCACATGGCAAGTTGATAGAGGTAATCCATATCACCTTGTCTATTAATCAATTTGTTTATCTCAACATTTTATAAGGATGGGATTTTTTTATTTTAAGTGAGTTAGTTTCTCGATCAACTATCTCCCAAAGGTACTGTTATGAAATTCGGTCACCGATGACTAAGATTCTTTTCTCACTCTTAACTTTAGAAAGTTAACCTCGACTTTTTCTTGTGCGTTCAAGAATAAGTAGAAACTTTCGATAATCTTAGTCACTTATTTATTTTTTGACGCCATAAGTCGAAGTTGTAGGGTTGCAAGTTTGCCATTTGTAAATAAGTGGACATAATAAAAGGGCCTAATCTATAGTAAGTCTTGGGGATTAATTATCACGATCCATCTCAATGTTGTATAATTGTATAATATTGTCTATTTTGAGTGAGTTAGATCTGTATGACTTTAAAATATAATCAATACTATTAATAAATTTCTCATGAATTTTTTTTTGTTTTCCTATTTTGACCTTAATTAATCCTATAAATAAAATTTCATTTATAGACACTAGATATTTTTCAAAAATGGGATCATTTTTATAACCTCTAATTTCCTTTTTAACACTAATTACTATCAAAACATGATTTTTTTTTTCTTTTAAGAAGTAATAACTGAATAAATTATTGTACTCCACACTAAATATTCTCACTCTTGTAGTAAGTGATTAACTTTTTGACTTTTAGAGTCAATATTCTTATTTCAGTAGTAAATCTTTACTTTATGATTTTTAGATAAACAATCCTTCAACTAATAATAACTAATTAAAATTTTAAAATAATTATTCCATTACGGATTGAAACTTAAAACCGTTGTGTATCCGGATTTCTCATTTTGCCTTATGAATCACTGCTAATAATTAGTTAACTTTTTTATTGATCAGATTACTTTTGTAATTTTTAAAATTGATGAGGTCTCAGAACATAGTTATCAAATCGTAAATCGGAAGGTGTATCATTTTTTAAAAATAGTGTATCGTATCGTATCGTGTATCGTAAAATACGGTACAATTTTAAATAATTAATAATAAAATATATATGCTTTTGAAAAAAAATCATAGACTCATAAAACCATAATATTTCATAAATATTCCACCTACTATTCAAGTCACCAATACAATTTTTTAATATTAAAAAAATAATTAAGGGTATCAAATTAAATTAATGGTACTTATGTATACTTAAAATAAAAAGTTATAATGTAATGGGGTAGTAAATGTAATTGTTCTTTCTTATAACAAAAAAAAAAAAAAAATTTGCACAATCGTCTGTAAAACCCACGAACAAACACAGAGAGAGAGAAGAGGCGATGGCGATGGGCAATGTCGGTGCCACAGAGAGAGAGAGAGAGAGAGAGAGAAAGAAGAAGAAGAAGAAGAAGAAGAAGGCAGCTTCGATAGATGAATAGAGAGGTAGTTTCGATGGAAGAACAAAAAACACCCAGAAGTCGTCATCGAAGGATGAAGAACACCCAGGCTAGGAGTGAAAGACCAGACCAGCGAACACCCAAGCCAGGAGTCGAAGACCAGACCAGTGAACACCCAGGCCACGAGTCGAAGACCAGACCAACGAAGAAGGAAAAGAGGTATTTTTATTTTTTTTATAAACTCTAGCCACTGACTATGTCGTTCCATCAAAAAAAAAAAAACAGTATTTGCACATATCGTGCGTATCGTAAAAATGTATGGTGTATCAGACGATACAATGCAAAAATGATATAAAACTATGATCCGTATCGTTTTAGCCCTGTGTTGTGACATATCGTACGATACGTATCGCGTATCATATGATACTAACAACTATGTCTCGGAAATAATGGTTCAAGCCCGATTAACAAATTATTACATGGCTCAGTGAGTTCGATCGGATGTGTGGTTGATTTATAAATAATGGATGACTCAAAATATAAGTGGTTCACTTTAGTCGAAAGACCAATGTTACATCCACCTATAATAGAGTCTCTTGCTCCGTACGATCATGTATTAGAATCAGATGAGTATATTGGGATCGTTGGCATTGAGCCTTTACAGGGGTTTAAGCTTTGCTTGTTCTGTATCTAGGGCTGGGGAATCTCTTGGGGGGGAGAAGAAGAAGCTCCTGCTAGTAGGTTTACACTGTTCTATTTATATTAATTCTTCTTAGAGTTTTTGGTGGCTCCTTCTATCTTTTTGTTCATCCTGTGGGGACCTCTCGTCCTTATCTTGCAAAAGCCTCGGTTAGCCGGTGCTACTGTGGCCACGATCTTTGGATCGTTACGCTCCACCATCCTCTGCGCCCGAGAGGGTGTAATTGCCATATGTTTCAGAGATGGTCCCCTTGTCTTTTGGACGCGTGGCATGGAGGGATGCTTCTAGTGCCAAGACTTGACTCCTCTTTCTCGGATGGTCCTTCGGCTGGTATTGGACTGGGCTAGGGCTTGACTACTGGCCCTCTGGAGCCATTGGACTTTTACCCTTGCTACTCCTAATGTGGGCTAAACAGAGGCTCCTCTTTGGGTTTGGGTTAATATGCTCTGCCTTTGAATTCTCAAGGTGTATTGGACTCATAGGCCACGGCGGCCCATTCACAAAATTTCATCTTTATCAAAAACCATAATATATTGTTTGGTACTCAAAACAGTTCCATGCATTGCAGGTGTACACTAACTAATCTAAATAAAAGGTCCAATGATTTCAGTTCTCCGATGGTCTCCACACCCTTTATATGGTGATGTGGGATGGAGCCTATGCAGTATGCACCTCACAATCTCGACATAGGATCTACTCCACGATCTCGACGTAGGTTTCAATCTAATACCAAATTTGTTGCATGCCAACCTTGTTCCTATGCAATGTACTCGGTCTTCTGTTTTGACTTAGGTTCGTATAACTTAAAAAAGCGCTCACCTTGTAAGTATGCGTAACTTTAACGACACCCCTTGGATTAAATGCATCTCTAAAGCCGATTATTTTTCCAAATGGCTATGCAATTGACTGTGCATGCAGTGGATGTATGTTGAAACCCTGCATGAATAGCCTCAGAATTAATTGTGGGTTTTGATGTGATTCTGTGAATTAGGTGACAAGCTTCCACTAGGTGCCCCTGCACTAATGATGTCTCCACAAGGGGTGAACGTTGGCGCCGTCAAGCCAGAGCTAGTTCAAAAGAGAGATGAGAAGTACAAGATACCGACAGATGATCTGAGAATGTCAAGAATCTCTATTGAAGTACCGGAGTTGATACATCCCAATGCAGACTATTGGAAGGAGACTGGCAAGGGTTTTGCTATTGACATAGAGCGGACAGAGATAATATCTTAAAAGAGTCGTGTTATCTTCTCTTGTTAAACCTTGCAGTTTGTTTATGATTTCTTCAACTACTTAATAAGGATATTATTTCTTGCTTATTCCGTTTGCAAGCACACAGTTATAAGGTTTCAGTGGTTTCTCCAAAGAGTTTTTTCAGTACTATATCGAAGTTACTGCAAATTAGGAAGTGATTTATAACTCAATTCAATCAAGTTACTCCACAATGATTATTTGGGATCGATTTTAATATCTTTGGAATTGATTCCACAAAAAATTTTAGGGTTAATATTTATGGTTGAACTAAATTATTTTTTCAAAATACAAATTTGACCCTAAAAATTGTACTTTAACCTAAAAAAGTGATAAAATTTCGGTACTACCATTACAACATACCCATTTCAAAAAATACAATGCAAAAGGCAAGAAATTATGGGAATGGTGAAGATACTAACCACGTGGTAGTGTTATGTCGTGTGTCCACTCAATAAAAAGTTTTCAAAAAAAAAAAACTTGTGGAATATTCATTGGACATGTAAATTTTTTATTAATAATGTATACCATATGACACTGTCACGTGATATGTTAGATCCATTGAAAAATTTCTCGATTTGTGTAGAGATAATTGGCATCCACAGTGCCTCAGGTTAAAGCATTAAAAAGAAAAGAGGAACCTACTTTGAGAAGCGGGAAAAACCTGAGAGTCAAAGCATTAAAAGAAAAGGATTAGAAAATCTATGTTGATCGTTGTAGGATTTCAAAATAATTAAGCATTTAAATTAGTGTCCACAATTATCCAACTCAATGTGGCATATGCTATGGATTAAGAAATTTTTTATTATATTTTCCCTTAATTCAATAAAATAAAACTATAATGGATCTCATTCGCTAGCACCTCTTGAACTAATACCAAAAGATTAAGAGCAATGTTATTGAGATCTAAAAATATGACATAATTTATTGACTTAATTCACTGTAACCTTTGAATTAGTTATAGACTTCATCAAACATTGAAAATTAGTGTTGATTCAATAATTCCTATTAAGTCACATCATTATGTCAGCAAATTATGTTAGATTTTTAGGTTTAAATAGTATTACTGAAAGATTAATACTATTTAAATCTAAAAATTTGACTTAATTTATTGATTTAATGATGTGACTTTATTAGTGATAGTGTCTTTGAAATAATAGCCCAAGTCCAATCGATGAGTTGCTATTTGGATTTGTGAGTCTAATCGGGTTTGAAGTTGACTTATGAACAATGGAAGACACAGAGTATAAGTGATTTACCTTAATTGAAAGATTGAGACTACGTCCACTATAATGGAGCTTTTTGCACCTTAAGGTCGTATATTGAGATCAGGTGAGTATGTTCAGATTGTTGGCATTGAGCTTTTACGAGGGCTTATGCTTAGTTCGTTGTGTATTTAGGGTTGAGAAATACAATAGGAAAGTTTATTCTGGTAGGTTTACACTGTTCTATTTATACCAGTCCTTCCTTCTAGGGTTATCGGTGGCTCCCTCTACCTTTCTGTTAATTCTGTGAGGTCCTCTATCACTGTCCTGCAACAGTTGCTATCTTTCGGCACTACTGATCCTTTGGTGCTGTTGGACTCTCTCTTTTCAGCCCTCTCTACTCTTGGGCGTGGGTTGTTCGGAGGTTTTCTCTTTGGGTTAATAAACAAGCGAGGTCTTCTAGATTTATTGGGCTCCAAGATTATGACGGCTCAGTCTAAAATTTTGCCCTTATCAATTAAAATTATTGAATTAACACTAAATTTTAATATTTAATAGAATTCACAGTTAATACAAAATTCATAATCAATTAGATTAATAAATTATGCTCGAATAACAAAAAAAAAAAAAAAGAGAGAGACAACTCTTGAACGTGTCCTCAGCAGATAACTTCATCATCAAGATATTAGCCATCTGGCCAAAGTGGCAGTAAAATCAGACACCTCAACCCTATGCATTTCTATACGTGGACCTTTACGATCACCCACCTCCTACATTCACACCACCTCCATATAATACAAACCTCTCCCTAATCTCCCTCGTCTCAAAACCCTAAAAAAAACTGACAAAACTTACAAAGATCAAGAGAGGCAAGACCAATACATCAACTTTTTTATGGCTTCATCGGATAAAACACCAGCTCCTTCGCTGGCCGGAGGCGAGCAGATTCTGCCGGGGAAGCCGATGTCGGTGGAACAGCAGTTGCTGGACAAAGGAGCTCAGATATTGCAGTCTCTGAAGCCTGTGAAACAGATAAACCAGCATGTGTGCACTTTTGCCTTGTATGGCCATGACATGACCCGCCAGATTGAGACTCACCATTACGTGACTCGGATCAACCAGGACTTCCTCCAGTGTGCAGTTTACGACACCCACGACTCCACCGGCCGTCTAATCGGTAACTTACCCCCCCCCCCCCCCCTTCCCCCTAAGAAATGAATAACCTTGCTGCATGGCTATTAACTCATTTACTCGAGCGTAACATAAGTATTAATATGCTTCAACATCACGATATCTATTTTTTTTCTTATAGTTAGGGGTGACTCGATTAACTTGTTCGCATTGACTAATCTGTTATTTGGTCTGGTCCGATTTTTCATAGTTAAAAACATGTTGTCCACCTTAGATTAAGGTCTTCCCGACTTGAAGTCGGCCGGACTTCAAGCAATTGCCAAATAACTTAAAGAGGGGTTGATAACATCTCAATATCTATTGGAGGGAGGGGTTGATGATCAAACTAAAATAACTTAGAAAAGAATCCCCGAATTCAACGTAAATTAATCGGGAATTAATGGTTTGAGCTTAATTCTTAATGGGTCGAGGCGATGAATTGTAAGCTGATTAAATCCGTTTGAATTCAACTAGGTGACATATGGTAGACCCATCGCTCAAGGGAAGAATTCAACCCAACACGAACCCAGCTAGTGGAGTGTATTTAATGTTGGAGCTCACATCATAATCATTAAAATTTTAAATAATATCCTTAAATTATGTTATTTTTTATATGACATGACAGAGACATGGATATAGCTCGATCCATTACCAACCCTACTAATGATATGATGCTGTTATTGGCGTCTTGGGGTTGATCTGGTCTGTTATTTTGATCATTATTTGCAGGCGTGGAATATATAGTATCTGATCGCATCTTTGAGAAGTTATCACCGGAGGAGCAGAAGCTCTGGCATTCTCATGCTTATGAGGTTCTACCCTTCTCTTGATTAATCCTTTTCTTTTGGTGGAGGCTCTTACAGTCTTACTATTAGCCCACCTATATATGACTGTTAGTAATGAAATAACTATCCATGTCTCACTATGAAAACATTCGGTTGTTCAGATAAAATCAGGTCTCTGGGTATATCCGAGAGTTCCCGAGACGGTCGTGAAGCCTGAGCTTGAAAATCTTGCCAAAACCTATGGCAAATTCTGGTGCACTTGGCAAGTTGACAGAGGTAAGCTTGTAAGAGTATCACATTTCCAATGAAACTTTTGAAGATTAACCCGTCACTTCTTATTCGGTACTAAGAAATCCTGTCTTAACTAATTAACTGGACTATTGTATTTGAAATGTGTTATTAAGAGAAAGAGTAAGGAATTTCTTGGTTCGGGTACTCAGCTCTAACGACTCGTGATTCTTAATCAAAATTAGGAATTATAAAATGAGCAATATTACGTGGACTTAAAAATTAGACTTGATAATCTCAATCATTGATTTTATTGTGGGTCTCAATATTTATTAGGATTCACTATCTATTCAATGATTGAGATTATCAAATCTAATTTTTAAATCCATGTAACATAACTCTTATAAAAATCTTAATAAAATTTTGAATACATGCGACATAATTTTTGACACGTGACAAACACACATGTAATAGAATTCGAAAAAGAGTAATGTTTGTGAGACTTCAAAAATTGACCTAATTTTCTGACATTAAGTTATATAGCGTCCCAAAGAAAAAGTTTAAGAGTTATAGTCACTAACATTATTGGATCATTCCACTGTCACATTATTAGGTTAATTTTTTATGTCTCAATAGTATTATTCTTCGAAAAATGACAACCACTCAGCAGTAATTAATGAAATATAAATCTGAGTTGGTGTCTAGAACTATTTGGCTATAGCTAAGTGCATGTCAAAAAAAAAAAAGGTGTGGTTTAGGTAGTGTTATTTTGTTTTTGATTTGATTTTATGAGGACGTAGATCAAATAAAATTGTATATGCAAATCTTTGTCGTGGATTTATTTGAGAAAAAAGTTAACTTTAGTTTTTGAGATTTTCTTGTTCATGGATAATACAAGAGTGACATGAACAAGAAGAAGATGAACCCAAAAGAACACGACATGAACCCAGAAAAACACGACATGAATAGCTGATGTGGTCATTTGCAGGTGATAGGTTGCCCATGGGTGCACCAGCACTGATGATGTCCCCACAACCAGTGAACTGGGGCATTATCACTCCAGATCTGGTAAAAAAGAGGGATGAGAAGTACAATATATCAAGTGATAATCTGAAGATTTCCAGGGTGGAGATTCCAGAGCCAGAATGGATCAATCCGAATGCAGACTACTGGAAACAGGATGGAAAGGGTTTCGCCATTGATATTGAGCCGACCGAGATGAAAACAGGGGCACCCTTTCCATGAACATTCAATTTGGTGAAGAACATTGTCATCATCTTGGGTTGGCAGGTAGAAGCATGCCATATTGTATTTATGTGTATGTATGTTAATGTGGTGTTAAATCTTGTGTTAAAAGTAGTATTGGGGCACAGTCATCCAGTTTTGTATGTACAGTAAACTCTGAATTTATCGGATAAATGTTGGGTGTAAATTGAGTCAAGTTTGTTATGCTTGCTAAAATTTCTTGTCAAATTTCAACTTTTTAAAAGGGTTTTGCCCCACGGATTCGAATCCACACAAGCGGGCTAGAGGATGGGAAGTGTTTCACCATCGATATCAAGCCCCGACCGAGATAGGACAAAGGACACCATTTCCATGAACATGCAGTTTGGTGGAAGAAAATTTTATTACTCTAGGGTTGCAGGTAGAAGCATGACATGTATGTGTATAAGTTGGTATGTTTTGTGGGTGTTACATCATGTTAAAGTAGCCATGGAGGCATTGTTTAATTTGGTATGTTCAGTAAAATTTCAAGCTGTATGTATTTATCGTATTTTTGTGATAGTTTCATGGGTAACAACGGTTTGTTCTCAAGAGATGAAAAACATATCTGTTTATTGTAGAATCCCCAATTAGCCGGAACTAGGACAATCTTCTATTTTATTTATTTCACTACGAGAACATAACCCAAAGTCCCAAGAATTAAATTGAGCTTTGATGGATCAAAGTTAGCAGATTTTTTTTTGTCAAGCGACATTGGGTTTATGTGAAAAAGTTCCAACAATCAATTGTAGTGGCCAACACTAAGATACTATGAAATACTATGGTACTATGTTTCGTTTGCCCGAGTTATCAATTGAGTTTTACGCATCTTTCATTTTTGTAAATGCAAGGGTTCACCAATTGTGTTTTTGGATTCTTTCATTCTAAAGAAAATAGAACTCAAACTTAGTAGATTAATAAAGATTGATGCAAAAATTGACGACATCTTTTCATTGGTAAACAAAAGCAATGAATCATGTACTAAAGTTTTAGTTGTGGTCATCCTGGTCGTGACACTTTGTGCTTGCAACACATCACCAACGATTGTCACACATTCTCAACAAGAGCAGGCGACACAAAAAGTCCATTAGGTTAATAAGTGAGCAAAATCAATTCTTTTTTAAATGTAAATGTGCAGAGCAATCTATGGCCACCCACCACGTGTTGTTCCACTTTTCGATCGGGAGTAATGGATGAAACAGTAATGTTACGTTGATTAAATTTTTGGACTAAATTTAGAGTCTAAATGACATGACAACATATTATTTAGAGTCTTTATAAGACCCCAAATGACATGACACCAAATAAAAAAGTCCAACTCAACTGTCATGTCATTTGAGCTCTAAATTTGATTAATGTAACATTACCGTGATGGAAACATGGTCAAGTGGAACATTTTTATTCCGGTAGCACTATTATATATTTTTTTAATTATCTAACTCTATCAGAATATAATGCACTGTTATCATTAGAATAGTAGAAGGTAATACTATCGAATGAAATCTAAATCCGTTGTCCATCTATTGACGACAATGCATGATATTAATGATTTTTTTATTTAATATTTTTATTTTTAGATAATTGGTTTTGTGATCATCGAAATTTTAAAATAAATCTGAGAATGGTTTTTCAATTTTATATATTATTTATATTCTAAGTAAGGGTTGTGTTTTCTTCAATTGTAAAATATTTATTATAAATTTAAATGGAATTTATTATCTATAAATTAATAAAAATAATAAATAATTTGAATTGAATTTTAAGTAACACCCATTACTCGACACTCTTTGATGAGGAAAAATGTTATTTGATTCCAAGAAGTGCAAATATGGACACACGCACCGTGTTCGATACGATATGATTACAAGAATTGTACAAAATTTGAAAATACAAGACATGTTTATAGTAAACATATAATTAATTAAAATAATATTATATATTATTTTAGATAATAATAGAATTGTAATATATTAAAAACAAAGCATATTTTATAATAATAAAATCTAATAAATATTAATTTTTGATTAAAATTAAAATAGATCAAAATAAAAATTCACCATTTTCATCAATACATCGATCAACATTAATAATTCATAAGTTACATAATAAAAAATAAAATAAAATAAAATAATTCTACACTCTTCTAAATAATTAACCATTACGAGAGTTTAAAAAAATAAAAAATTTTCATCATATATTGGTCTTGTCTTAGCCGTGTCTTGATCATATCCTAATCGTGTTTGACTGACTTCTCTATTTAAGATACTTTGATTCATCTCAAACACCAATCTAACACATCCCTCCGAGGAGTATTTGTACTTTATAATTTGGAGTTAATAAGGTGAGCATTTGTATTTTATAGTTTGGAGTTAATAAGGTGATTTTAATTTATGAACTTAATTAATTATAAATATTAAATTAAAATGAAACTCTATATAATTTTAAAACTCACAACTAAGATTGAATTAGATCGTTGGTTAAATTTTTGGCTCGAAAATGAGATGACTTTTGCGTGAGAGTAACGGTCAGGATCAATAATCGACATGCAAGAACAGTACGCCTTAGCACGCAGCCAATCCCACCCCTCGGATATGCCTATACCAGTTTCATATCCATCCTCTGCCTTTTTTAAATCTCAAGCACAGCTCACTCAGCTCTTGATCCTCCAATTCTTCCCAAATCTTACCTTCCTCACAAGAAATCACTAAAAAATTATTTGGAAAAAAATATCCGGAAAATATATTTTCAAATCAAACCTTCAAACATGGGTTCTTCTCAATTCCTTCTCTCTCTATCTCTTTCCATGAATGTCTCTTCACATTTTCTTCATTAGATTTCTTGGGTTTCTCGGAATTCTGGGATTTTCTCTGTTTCTCTTCTCAATCTCAATGGAAGTTGATCAAGAGGTACAAGTGAGTGAATCAGAACAGGTCAATACACATGTTTATTCGGTGTGGGCGCTTCCACCGGAGGACCTAAGGCCGAGACTGAAGAAGTTGATGGAGGGTCTCAGATCGGAGTTCGGAGGGCCGGAGTTCGAGCCTCACGTGACCGTCGTCGGAGCGATTAGTTTGACGGAGGGGGATGCACGTGACAAGTTTAGGAAGGCGTGCGAGGGATTGAAGGCTTATTCAGCTACTGTGGAGAGAGTGGCGACTGGGACTTTCTTTTATCAGTGTGTTTTTCTTTTACTGGATCCAACGGCCGAGGTAATTTTCTGGGGGTGGATTTTGCAATTTACTATCTTTTAATTTGGAGATATAATTTAATTTAATTTTTTTTTTTGTCTATCAAGGATTTTCTTTATATGTTTTAGCTTTTAACTATGGTACACGAATACGATACTAAATTGACATTATACAAAATGGGAAAAAATCTGGCAAATTAACAAGAATAATTAGTGTTAGAATCGATTAACTTATTTAGATGGTATTTTAAGAAGAAAATCAAAATTTTTTATTTTTTTATTGATTAATCATGAATTTTTTTAGCATTAAATAGTTGGTTATTAAAACGATCCGAAATTAGGGGTGCAACTCGGACGGGTTGGATAGTCAATCATAGCCCAACCCTAGGTATATAATCTTCAACCCTAATCCTAACTCTAACCCTAACTCTAATCCTACCTCGGGTTGAAGAACTCAACCCGAATACTTACCGAGTTTAATTTGGACGGGCTCGGGTTGAATTCGGGTTAATGATTTCGAGCTAATTTCGGATTACTTTACAGGTTCAATTCGGGTTGAGTTCGGGTAGAGCCCAAAATATGCTTGTTGTTCTAAACCTAATACATATATTACATAATATTTACCTAAATTAACAACCAATAACTTTAACAAAGTTTTAACAGTGCTAATGCTAGAAAAAAAATGAAAATGAACAAGAGAAACAGAAAACGATAGAACAAAAATGAAACATTAGTGCTAATGCTTTATATATATATATATATAATTTTTTTTTAAAATTGTCGGGTTCGGGTTAAAATCGGGTTAGGATTTTCTAACCCAAGCCCAACCCAAATTAAATTTGGGTTGGGGTTTTCTGACCCAAGTATTAAAAACCCTTGCCCAAGTCCTAATTTTTTCGGGTTGGGCTCGGGTTGAAATCGGGTTGCCCAACCCAAGTTGCACCCCTATCCGAAATGATACCATTCTAAGTATGAGAATATAAATTAAAACCCTTCGCATGATTCAGTGGTTTGGTTGAGGTTGATCTTTATAATAACTCAAAGGTCTGAGATTGGTCTTTGTAACTCAAAGGTTTTAATTTCTTCACACACTCCAAAAGGGCCGGTCACCCTTGTTTGTTCTCCATGGACCTGCTATAACCAAGCTCAAGCAACGCCTGTTTATCTTGAGAAAGTAGTCGGTATAAATTCGGACACCCTGAAACCAAAAACAAAAAAAGTACGATAATTTGAAATAACATGACACATAATTAACACGATATGTCACGATTGACACTCGAATTGTTGGCCCTCAATGTCTGAATCTTTTTCTGCTTTGTCATTCATGGAGGTTTCTTTTACACAAATGGTATAAACTGGTGATGTGCAATTTTATTTTTTCAGGTGGTAGAGACCAGTGCACACTGCAGCAGTCATTTTGGTTACAAGAACTCCTCACGTAAGTTTAGACCCTATTTCTCTAGTTGTTTGATCTTCTATGACTTTAATCTTTTGCCACTTTTGAAGATTGATTGAAATTATTTACCTAGTTTTTTATATAACACCAACCAAAACCCAAAAAAAAAAAGAAAAAGCTTAATTTTTTTAGGATGTTCTATTGCTGTCAGATATCCTTGTGGTTCTAGGTAAATGTAAATTTAAAGTCAGTAATTGTTGTGTAAAATCTAAAGACCGATTCTTTTTACATGGTTAATGGCAAAAGAGCTGGAGCCAGAACTGGTAAACTGAGGAAGAGATTATATTTGGTTTATTTACCCCAAAAGTGTATGTGTATGTCTGCACATAAGTGGCTATGCATGAGTACTCAGTATCTCCCGAGCAAGAACGAGAAATAGGCGATGGGATGACGCCTCAGCAAAACTTTGTTTAAAATTTGTTTGCTGCTTTGAAAATGGGTTGCTATTTTGTTCCTTGAAACTAATGGGTGTTGGTGGTACTTCTCACTGTTGCATTCAAGAATTAGCAATCGTTTGGCTGAACACTGAAGGAATGATTTCATTGAAAAGGTTCAATTGGGTACATATCATGAGTTAAACAGGGTAGTTTATGGTGGCAAGTGGCAACATGGTTTGTAGTATATACAGACCAAAGTTCGAAAGAATATAAAAAATCGGAGGAAGAATGATGATTTTTGGGGAAACTTTGTGGTCTATATTTTATTCAAGTTTCTTAAACTTGAGAAGTAGTGTATGATCCAAGTGATGTGGACCAAAGGTTGCTCTGATACCGATCTGATGTAGACTGGGAAGGGAATTAGGGAAGGGACATAGATGAAGAAGGGGAAGAGAAGAAGAGAATAGGATAACCAAATGTCAAATGGGTCCCCTAGAGTAAAATGACAAATAAGTCCTAGACTCTACACATACATCCACTATAATGGAAGACAATATGATTCTCATCACTAAGACGTTCGGGAATCTACACCAGATTGACATATTTTTTGGAGGAAATGGTAAACAGAAGCTACCCTTATGATGATCAGAACTTGGGACGATTTCTAATGGAAAACACAAAGTCTGAAAGGAACCATGCAGGGAGATGATAAACCTGCAATCTAAATAAGTTATCCATTAACACCAACATAGACTGTAGGCCTAATGTTGCTCTCCTGATTTTCTCCTTTGAGCAGGGACAAAGACACAAGGTGTGGCCACCTATGCTCCAGAATAGTGCCTTATTTTTGTATATGTTTTGGAGTGAATTCTATTAAAACAAATTGGTGCCCCCTCCCTCTCCTCCCACCCACTGCCACCCCTCTGGCCAAAATCAATATACATGCCAATGCATAACAACCAATTAAACTAAAACAAATAATCATTTCAATCATATAAAATCTCAAGTTTTTTTGAAATATTAGTATTGACTAGTGATGAGTTTTTAGAAATTAAGAAAGAAAGAAAAAAAAAACTGGTATTCAATTGATACCTTAGGATATCCAATCAACTTGTTATTAGTTTTTATAAGGACTTTGGGAATTCTATTGATACCTTTAAGATTGCCAATCAGCTTTCTTTCTGCAATTGGAGAAACACTCATTAGTCAGTCAATTAAGGGGGGAGAGAGAGAGAGAGAGAGGGATGCGGAGTTCACAGTACACACTCAATAGCCAATGACAAAGGAAAGGCAACTCGCAAAGCTAGGTTTTAGAAAGAAATCTCAATGTGTGTGTTGGCTTTCCCAATTCCTTTCATCTTTTGAGATTGATCCATCTTCTTTTTACTCTTCCTGTTTCACTAGCTAAAGTAAATTTGCTGTTTCAGTCATGAAATTGTCAAAACCTAGTTTCGCAACAAGATGTGATTGGTAACTTGGAGAATACATGATTACATACATTGAGATAGAATTTCTAAAAGATTAGGTATTGATCCGATCATTGATAATTTTACGACATTATTAAATAACGTTGAGCACCACTCTAGTCGTAAGATTTTTCTGATAAAATTTTGTTAGCCCAAGTTTTTGGTGTAGAATATGGGCTCATTTCCCATTTGTATTTCTCTCCATTTGTAATGATGAAGTTGCTTTCATTCATGATTTATTCAATTTACTTTTTTGATATAAAATAGTACATTTACATTGTATCTAATCTATAAGGTTCCAATTTATCCTGTAATCTTTTTTGCGTTGAACACTCCAAAACCTAAGTTCCTGGCTGCATCCTCGGAGAACTTGTGGGCAATACCCAAAGGTTGATTTTTATGACAGTTTTAAGCATCTTGATCACTAAATCTGTAAATTTAGTTTCTCTGCTGACAAACATTTTCTTAGCTTGTTCTTTCTCTCAAATTTCCATGCATTTCATATTGAAACTGAGTTTTATGTTCTGTTGATGAATACTGTTATGGTTTGGCAGCTTATATGCCACATTTGAGCCTCCTTTACGGAGATTTGACAGACGAAGAGAAGAAGAACGCTCAAGAGAAAGCTAACATTCTTGATGAAGGCATTGGCAGCGTGAGATTCAACATACCTCGCCTTGCACTGTATAAAACAGACACCGAAGACAAAACACTTAAATCTTGGGAAATGATTGCTGAGTGCAACCTTGACCCCAAATAAGCTTTGCTGAGTACAATCTGGGGCCTAGTCTGTTACAAAAATGCTATCCTTTGTTCGTTTGCTTGTGTAATAAGTCCTACTTTGTCATAGGTTTTCCTTGCATTTCTGTCTAACTTTAAATTTTATTGAAGGATTTGGCAAGTCTATGAAGCTTTTTTGCTATAGTCATTTGGGTTCCACAAATTGTTGATATCTCCGATTCTTTGCATGTTGATACATGGCTCACACACACACACACACACAAAAGATAGTTTAGTACATCAAGATCCTGTCATTGCAGGGCTGAGGAGTATCAGATGGATGCAGCTTTAACCTGAATGTAGAACTGACTCGAATTCAGGACACCCATGTCATAACTGGGGAGATTTTCAACTAATTGTGGTTTTATTCATAAAAAGCTCATCCTATTCCATCTACATTATTGTCTTAGTGTTGTATTATTTTCTCTATAATGGAATACGTCATTTACCAAGCGATTTTTTGACCCATTTGCACTCATGTAGTTGAACAAAGTAAAATAGAGCCCACAAGATTTTAAGTGGTAGGTAGTCTTATTGTTTTTTTTTTTTTGGAGTATTGATTGGATAAACCTAATACATTAGATGAAGAGAGAAAAAAAGTGCAAATGAGGACTCAATCGTTTAGAAAATCATAAAAAAAAGTTCTTCATGCAAGCGAAATCGTTGAAGTAGAATTGCCAATGGACCTCTCGTTGTGTCTATTTGCTGCAAGTGAAAGAAAAGTAAAATGTCTTGCAAGGAGAGATGTCAGCTATGGAAGACAATGAGTTGCAACAAAGAAAATAGGATTAATGAACGCAATAATTAATCTAGATATAAGTAAGACTAAAGGTTAACAAGGATACGATTAGTCTTAATATTGAAGGAATATGAATAGAAAAAAGCAACCCAACGGGACATAATTCCCTATTATTTTAATGTAGTTATTATGACTAAAAATGATAATGTATGTATTATTTATTTTATAATGGTTATTATAGTCAATTAAAAGTTTTTCACTTTTGTTAATATTTTATAGTAGTACTAGTTATTTCCCGTGCTTGAAAATACGAAATAATAAAAAAAAATAGTCAACAATAAACATATTTATATCCACACCTTAAATTAAATCATAAACATAGATGAAAGATAAATAAATTTAAGCACTGATTTGTAGTGAGGGTGAGCGATGGTAGTGGTCGTAGGCAACAGTGGTGATGGTGAGAGATGATAATGGTTGTGATTGGTGGCAAAGACCGTGATGGTGGTGGCAGTCGTGGGTGGCAACGGTGACGGTGATGGTGGGTTTGGTGTGACGATGATGGTAGTAACAAGAGCAAGTGATGACAATGGTGGTGGTGGGCGGTGACGATGGTAGTGGTGGGTAACAATGAGTGCTTTTCTAGGTGACAGTGTGATGGGTGGTGGGGAATAACGGCGGTAGTAAGTGTGATGGGGGTAGGTGACAATGAGTGACTGCAGTGGTGGGCGATAATGGGTGGTGGTGGTAGGTGTGGGTGACAAGGCTGGTGGCAATAGTGAGTGATGACGGGTGGTGGTGGGTTGTAGTAGTAGGTGGTGATGGATTGTGGTAGTGGGTGATAGTGGACAACAATGGTGGTGAGTTGGTGCTAACAGTGAGCGACGGTGGTAGTGAGACGGTCGTGGTAATAATAATAAATATAACAATAAGATGACGATGGTAGTAGGTGGTGGTGGTAGACGACAATTGTAACAACGGTAATAGGTGGCGATGGTGGGGTAGTGGCGGTGGTGGGGGGTGGTGGTTGTGTGTTGGCGATGGTGTTGGTAGTTGTGATGGTCGTTGGGGTAGTGGTGGGGTAGTAGTGGTGATGGTGGGACAATGGCGATGGTGCCAAAGTACGACAGCGATGGTGATGGTGGTAAGGTGCGGTAGTGGTGGTGGGGCGATGGTGATAGTGGCAGTGATGTGGGGCGGTGGTGGTAGTGATGATGGTGGTGGTGGGGCGATAGAGGTGGAGGTGGTAGTGGTGGTGATGGTGATGGTAGTGGTGGTAAGGTGGTGACAGAGGTGGTGATGGTGATGGTGGTGAGGCGATGGGTGGGGTAGGGTGGCGATAATGGTGGTGGCAGCGACGGTGGTGGGGGTGGCGATGGTAGTGGAGCGGTGGGGGATGGTAGTGGTAGAGGTAGTGATAGAACAATTCTAAATATTATTTTTTTAAAAGTACTAATAAAAAATAATTCTAAAATCACTTTTAAAAAATCACTCCAAACACATCCTTAGGAGCCTAAATTTCTTATTAAATTTAGAGTGTTAATATTAACTGTCAGATTAATTTTAGAGTAAAATTTAAAGAGATGTCAACCGCGAATAGTAAAAATCATTTTGTTTATCTTTTGAAATTTGAATTGTGTTGTACTTTATTATATATATAGATATAAATAGATAAATATAGATACAAATATAGATATAGACATACTAGTGTCATCCCTATGCAATGCACGAAATAGTGTCGTCCCTTTAGTCTTTTTTTTGATATCCACCTTTATTAATAAATAGAAAAGTTTAAAATTAATGAAAAGTTTATAGGCGATAAAAATTAATTTTTTTAAATTAAAAAAAAAATCAAATGAAAGTTGGTTAGTTGGTGAGACATCGGAAGAATGGCTTAATTTAGTAATAAAAAAATATTAATGCTATTGAGATATAATTTAAGGGCATAATGAGTTATTACCAATAAAATGATAGTGAAATATATTTAATGATTGGTCTCATTGTAGCATTAATGAATTCAATATCATATCATTTGTGACAATTTATTATGTTCTCAAATTATATTCCAATAACATTACTCATAAAAAAAAATTATTCTAAAAAATTCGTTGTATATATACTTGGACTTAAAGTTTCTTGTAAACTCTATTACAACCCCAACCAACCGGCGATAATTATCCGTACGTATGCCTGTAGTGATAGGAGTAAGGACTCTAAACTCATTAGAAATCCTATCCCCGCATGGATGATTATATGGGTGGCCACTTAAAATTTGATACGACACGATTAATCAATACAAATTAAGTAAATTTGAGTGATAAACAAGTTGACACATCAAACATATTTAATAAATGAGATCGTGTTCAGGTGAGACCTGTCAAACCGTTTATCACACGTTTACCCTTTAAATAAAATTAATATAATAATTATTTAATAATTATTTAAAAAAATTAACAAAAAAAAATAATCAAGAAATCAATAAAAAAAAAGAAATAAAGTAATAGTTTAAAGACAAAATAGATGAGATGAGGAATACTTAAAAGACAAAAACAAGTCTTATTTGTCTCACATTGAAAATTGAGAGAAGATGGGAAGGGTTGAGTTGTTAATAAAAAGCAATGACCTCTTACTTTTTTTTTTTTTTTTGCCTTCAAGTCTTATTTGTTCCACGTTGAAAAATGAGGGGAGATGGGGAGGATTGAGATGACTATAAAAAATAATGACCTCTTACTTTTATTTTTTAAGTCTTCAAGTCTTATTTGTCCTACATTAAAAAATGAGGGGAGATAGGGAGGGTTGAGTTGCCTATAAAAAATAATGATCTCTTACTTTTTTTTTTAATCCTTTAAGTCTTATTTTTATGAAATTTAACTAAAAAATCTTCTTTTTTTAAAGTAAGTGCAATTGGCAATTAAAAAAATAGAGTATTAAAATTTGTTAATATAATTTTTTTAAAATTGAACGGGTTAAACTAGTCGTATCGTGTTACCCGTTTATTAAATGAGTCGTGTTCGTGTTGAGATTTTTTACCCGTTTATTAAATATGTTGTGTACGAATTTATATATTTTTCACCCGTCACCGTTTAACACACGCTTGACACGTGGTTAAAACAATTCTTGCATCACGTTTGAAAGGATTATATGTTTGGACAAAATCAACATTTTAAGGATTATATGTAGTCGTGTGTAAGATATTTGGTACTCGAAATCCTGTAATTTACTTAATAAACAGCTGGTGGTAAATTCTCTTGTAATTTTTTATGGGGTGTATTTTTTTTTTTGGTTAAAAAATACAATTATGGTATCAAAAATCATACCGAAAAAAATACTTTTTTAGACCATATCGAGACTTGTCTTAGAATATCTCTAATGTTGATTCAAATACTTACCCAAATTTGGATAAAAATTTAAGTAAAACGTTTAATTTGATATCAATTCTTCCAATAAAAAAAATCAATTTCATACCTATATTGTCCTAAATGCTATTTTCTTTAATTTTTTTCTCCTCTTCAAGCTTTATCAATTTTTAGAATTCGAGGAATGCCGACAACACCAAAAACTCAAAGCTTCAACAAATTTGAAGCATGTGCCGACTACACCAAAAGACCAAATCTTTCACAATTTGATTTATAAAGACAAAGACCCAAGTGAGAAGTTAAAACTCTTACCCGTCATCTTCTTCAAGTTTGCCTCACTGGCCGATGATGTCGGAAGTTGTGAAGGGATGAAGACAGAAAAGAGAGAATACACTCAGAATTTTGTAAAATATTACTGTTAGAAATTGGGTATGAAATTTGAGTCTTCTTCAATTTAGGTCAAAAAATAAACTCTCCCTTGATTTGGTATACATTTGGGTAAAAAATTGGAGATGGTTTTAGAGTCAATTTTTCTCAAATTTAAATATAAGTGTAACTTTGCGTAGGATAACATAATTTATAGCTATAACAAACAGTTTTTTACATCTTGCCTTATAGCTTGCTGTTCAAAAGTTACTGCCAATCTGCCCCAAGCACCAGTGGATTGCACAACAACTTTATATTCTTCACTCTAGAATCCAAAAATGTACTCTATTGCCTCCAGCAACAAATTATGGAACTCTTGAGCATTGTCTCACTTTCAACCTATCATAGCATTCACTCAAGCTAACTCAAGCAGCAGAAACATACTCTTATGACATGCAGATGGGCTCAGCTCCGCCAATCAAAGAAACCGCGGGCGTCGGGTTAAACCAAGTCCTCACCATCCAACTGTAATAACACAACAAAATAAAAATACCCATAGAGGGTTATAATTAAAATTCAACACAAAGTTGTGCACGTTACAAAGAAACATAAGACAATAGTCATAACTCTCTCCCTATAGGATATTATAATGAAACCTATTTATCAAACTGGGACGACAGAATTGTAATGCTCGCCAAGTCCAAATGCATGCCTATGGTATGATAGCATGACACTGGAATTGGATGAGCCAGTTCTGCTACTATCGGATTTGTATTCCTTTCCCATCTCGACATCAGGGAAGGATCCTGAAAATATGATGATGTGTTTCTTCAGGCAGTGAGTTAAAGCACCGAGCTCTAATTGTCCTCCCCATGCTGCTGTTGACTCCACTTCTCGACAGTAATTCTCAAACCTCTCTGCAAGAGAACCATCAGAGTCTCCATCTGCCATACTCTCAGACAGGAAAAAGGGAACAAAATCAGACGCGTGTTTCCTCATGTAAGCAGCCACCATCTCTCGAAGTTCTTGGTAAGTATATGGAGAAGTACTGCCTGAGATGAGGGCGAGCTGACCCTCAACGGCACGGTAGAGACAGTGCCCATCTGGTTTTATTTCATTCACAGTCAAGCCAAGAGGTTCTAGCTTTCTTTCCAACTTTTCGCTCTCAATCATTCGATCACTTGTAATTTTGCTCTGCTCTTCTTGTATTCTTTGCTCTCTGGCTGCTTCTTCTTGTGCTCTTTTCTCACGTCGCTTGACACTCTTACTGGGCTTTGATTGGTCCGGTTGACCAGTGACAGAAACCCCAGCTATGGCCCTCACCAAACTGTCTAGATTGCCTCTCTCCTCCTTCTTAGTACTGTTATACCCTAAAGAAGCTAGTTCCTCTGCATGGTTTTCTTTAAGCTTTGCAGAAAGTTGTGATATCTCTTCCTCCACTTGTTTTTTCTTAGCTTTCTGTTCAGCCTTGCTGCCTTTAGCTGCTGTCTTCTTAAGTGCAACTTCCTTGTTTTGCAGCTGGGCAATCTCTTTCCTGCAATGCATTAAATCAAATATAACAAGAGTATAAATGAAAGTTTGAAACAAAAACCAACCATTCTGATGCCAATCATGTAGGCTAATAGATATTGTTTTGATAATCAATGCAAAATTTTCCTTCAGAGTTCAGCTACTTGATCAATTATACATGGTAGTGATCAATTAACGTATGAAAACAATGCCTGCATAAAAATAGAATGACCATAACAATTACTGCTACCCAGGAAAAGAATGCTTCACGCATGATATAATCATATACTCAAGTCAACAAAGCTTTTATCCCAACTATTTGGCAGCGGCTATGATAAAATCATATCTAATTACGAAAAAACGATAGGATCCTCATACCAAAAGTTCAAGACAGCAATAGAGAGAGAGAGAGACAAGAGAGAGAGAGAGAGAGAGAGAAGGGGATGGCTAAATTAAAAATTTCTGACATTCGTTTTGTTTAGAATCTGTTCTACCTTGCGCATGACACAAAAGGTGTCCCCTAATGTTTTTGACATATCAAATCCAATTTTTTTTCAACGCAATAACTGATTTACGTAAGTGCACTTCAGAACATGGTATAAAATTGGACCCATACCTCACTTGGTTATTATGTTTACAGCAACCCCAGAAAGGAATGCTGCAATAAACATGAAGTGACTCAAACAGGCATGGAATAGCTAGACACGCAAATGAGCAGGATTTGGGGGGGGGGGGGGGGGGGGGGCCATGCCCCTAAGGGGCTGGGTCAAAAAGATATTATGTTCTCTCATGTGTTCAAATGAGTTTCCATAAACAACAAATAGGTTTTGCACAAGATCAATTTCAGAGGTACCTGACAACCCCATATATCTGCTTCCAACGCCCCCATATTCCAACTTTCACATCATCATCGGGGATTTACCCCTCACCTTTGGCTCTCCAAAATTTAAATAGTCCTCATGTCAAAATTTTCAATCCATTTTGGTATTCCTTTATCTATCCAATTGTTCATGATCTAAAAGTGCTCAGGAGTCCGTCGCATTCAAATTGTTTAACTAGTTTCTTAGGTTTCCGGTACAAAAGAATATATGGTTTCTTCATGAGTTTCAGATCAATGCTCTGCAATTCTCAACCTCTTCGAGCCCCCAAAGACCTCAATCCACTGAGCAATTTTCTCAACCCCGCAATTTATTTTTATTTTTTTCATTTATTTTTCTTTGTCCGGTGTTTTTCTACTTGTGTGTCCCAGGGGTGTAGGTGGGGTGTGTTAGGTTTTGTCTCATGGGTTAGGCTCAAGGCCACTCCCGTCCTAAACCAGCCACATTCAAGGGATCCTTAGCCACTACTCCCCCTTCCCCCCCCCCCCCCCCCCCCCCAAAAAAAAAAAAAAAAAAAAAACCAAACCACCCCCACAAAGGAAAAACAAACTTCACTCTTCCATTAATTCACAGGTGGAGAAGAAAAACTAAAAACAACTATAAGAAAGTATAATAAAAACAAAACCATCAATATAGGAAACTAGAAGAATAGTTTTTTTTTTATTGACATATAACCTGTGCCTAGAAAGTATCTCCTCAAGGGTTTTTTGCTTCTTCTGAGGTGTGCTCTCTGGAATCTCTAAAGACTGACTGTCATCTACTTCCTGATTGTCCTCCATTTAGAAACCCTAAAAATCAAATCAGAAACTAATTCAGGGAACCCAGATAAAATCTTCCAATTGAACCCAAATGAGAGTTTTGTAGTGCAAACAAGCTCTAACCTTTTCTGATTTTCTGAACTCTTTTGCTAACAATTTCAAAGATTTTCTTTATGGGTTTCTCATGGGCTGTGAATGTGACTGCTCTAGCTCCACTCACAGTAACACGCAGACAGAGATAGAACGAGAGAGATGCGGTGAAATTAAGCTAGGGTATGCTGGAAATTTTGGTTTATTTACACCAATTTCCCCAAATATTTTGGACTTTTCAACTATGCCTTTTATTTCATATTAGTTTTAAAACCATCTTGCTTCTCACATCTATATAATAAAATACCTAGTAATTTAAATTTTTATCTTACATATTTTTTTCTTTAAAACATCACATCATCTATTTCTATCATATTTTTAATTATTTAATATTTAATTAATTTATAATTTAACATAATTTTTATTTTAAATATTATCTATACACGATAATAAACACATATTAACAAAATTTAATATAGTAGAATTAATTTTTTGGGAGCTCGAATTTTATTATGACTAATTTTACTTGAAGCTAGGATTATCAATTTCACATTAGTTTTTACATTATATCTCTCTCCATCGTCATTTACATGTGTTTTACAAAAATAAAAGTAAGACCTAAATTCCAGACTTTATTAATCTTAATTAAGTCAAGTCTTATAGTTGATTAAGGGTAATTCGTACCTGAAGGCACGGTGCAATATAAGTGAAAAGTGACGGATTTGGGAGGGTAAAAATTCAACGTGAATGATTTTAAGAGGGATATTGAAGATCGTTAGATGAGTCTATTTGAAACTGTCGAATGGACTTATTGAAATCTGTCCTATTTAATATTATAGATTTGACACAACTAAAAGTAATATTTCTATAATATTTAATCTTCTTACAAATTCTATATTGTACTCATATTTGGCTATATATTTCATAATTTTTGAATCAAATGAAGCTCCAATAAATCATACCAATACTCTAAGAAATCAATTTTATTTTGTTAATTTTAACAGATTTGATATGGACGTTTTTTTGTTCTAGTATCCAACTTGTTTGACCCAATTAATTTTATTTTTTATAAATTATCACAGCGGATGCAATTAAGAATTTCCAAAAAAACTATATAAAATATATATAATTTAAAAAAAATTATATCATGGTGGTCTTAGACCCCTCCTCTATCCGCCAATGCCACATAAAGAGAGAGTGATGAGTGAGAAAAATAAGGTAAAATTCAATGTGAATGATTTTCAGAGAGATGTTGGTGATTGTTGGATGAATTTATTAAAGTCTTTTCAGTTTTATATTATAGATAAATCCATGAAATATAATAGAATTGACTTAAAAAATATTAATTTATATATATGCAATCAAAATCGAGTCAAATCTAATATAAATTAAAACTCTAATTTATCAAAAAAACATATCGCCAAAATTTGTTCTATCAAAATTTTTTTTACAAATATTATTTATAAAATATTATTTTTTAATTAGTACAAATTATTACAAAATTATTAATTTATAAGAATATTAGGGTTGAATTTTCTTGAAATAAAAAAAATTAGTCTTGAACTTTTGATTTAAGATATGTGTAAACCATGTTAGTTTGAGATAATTAATTAAATAAATAAAATTAAAATTAATTATATTCAATATAAATGTGTTAAATAGTGCCCTTATTTTTGTATATGTTAAATTGATGAGTTTTTTTTTAATCAAAATGTTATTATTATGTCTTATAAAATTCAAATTGTTACACTACACATATGATATTAATGGCAAATTTAACTCATTTAATTATAATATTAATGAAAGTCTTGTGTTCCAAGATCAGCCGTAATTATTGACCGATTGGAGGAAAAATACTAAAGAAAAAAGGGTAATTTATTAACTTTTGGATGAATGAATTTGAGAACGTAGAATGTATCCAAAATTAGCCATAATAGTTGTCCAGTTTACTCTCATGTGGGGTTTCAATACTCAATTCTTATTGGTTTAAATTTTAAGGCGCCTATTTTATGGATATTAAATTACTCATTTGTCCTCTAAATTATATCATAAATTATATTTTAGCCCTTAAACGAAAATTTAACTCATTTTAACACTTAAAACTCTTCACAGATTGGCAATCACACACACTGTCACATAAGGAATTTATGTATTTTGAATTCATTCTTTGATTAATTGTTATAATTTGTCGTTGATTTTTGGTGTAAATATGTATAATGGAACAATATATTGAATTTTTTTTTATTTTGTACCTTCAAACACTAGCAATTACTAGCTTTATAATAAAAGCCGATATGTACTACATCAATGGATTGAGGCAGCTCAATAGCCAACATCGAAGTGGATGTGGTATGATACATAATGGTGATATATTCAAAAAATGACGAGTTAGCACTGGCCAAGAACCTTCGGCTGTGCCCAGAAAAATGAAACTTGGACATTGTCAAGGAGTTAACAACCATTTTGGGATCATGGTTTATCGGTATCTTCTCTATTTGTTGGTTCAATGATCAAGAGTGCCCGAGACAGATCGGTATCTCCTCTGTCAACGAAGAAAACATGTTTTGTTAATTAATTCAATTGCTCTTTTTTCATTTTTCAAAAAATAAAAGGAAGGTTCAAATGACAATACTTAAAATGGTTGTATGAATTTTTTTATATATTTTCCATATAGGTCATGTCGCACCAGAAACTAGACAACTATAACAGAGATTTATCGTATGACTGATACCGTTTGACAAATTTGATAATTCTTAACACGATGTATTAATTGGAAACAAAATTTATACAAATTTATGAAGTATATATTTAATCTTAACGGGTCGAGATCTTCATTTGATTGACTAACAAAATATTAGTTGTTAACGGGTCAAATCTAATTCGAATATGTAGAAGATCAATGAGGTTAGATACGTTTATAAACATACTTGAGATAATATGACCTTGATTAAATTTTATTATAATTTTACATATATAAATTGAATAAATTTTAATACAACATGACTCTTATGACATGAAGGCGTTCCCCATCCTCTCTGTCATTCTTGAAAGTGTTCGAATATTAATCTTCATCCTTTTACAGTGTATTTTTAGGGGGTTCTTTTACTACATTTACATGATACATCTTAAGTGAAATTCAAGCATATTTGAAAAGTATCATCTTTGACCAGCCATTGATCACATGTTTGAGCTGTCAAAACATAGTATTTGGTCTTAGTTGGCGTTTAATTTTAGGAAAGCAGACTTTTTCCTACAAAAAACTTTGTGGGCACGCATGTTCGCATGTCTCACAAGTCACGCGTAGGACGACGATAAATTATATTTATGTAAGGTTCGTGTCTTTTTTAAACTGGATTATAAAGAGTGGATCATATAAAATAGTTGATATAACAACACTCAGCTGAATTGAGATGTAATCCCTAAAACAAAGAATAAGGGTAGAAGGGGGGGGGGGGTCGAATGTATATTCGGCATATCCTTTTTGATATCTAAGATTATCAGTGTTCAGACTGAGAGGATTATGGATATTGTATAAGTTGAGTTGTACATGCTTACCTGAGACTTATCATCCCTTTGAACTATTTAAACCTCGAGAGATGATGACATGAAATCTTGCGAGTCACATTAAATTGGCAGGGTGGATACCCATATGGGTGAATTGTTAGAGTATAATGTCTCCCTCGAGCCGCACATATATTAGATTTAGGGGAGTCGGGGCGATCACTCGAGGTCAAATGTCATAATTACCCAACTCAGAGGTCAAGCATTCAATGAGTACTATCTAGATATTTAATGACCTACATTAGACATTTTATGACATATGCCCAACATTTAAGCGGTCCACACCGATCATTAAATGATGTCTCTCCAAACTAGTCCACATCAACAAGCTAGGATTGTGCCTTCAACTGACTTTTCGGATTCAATAAGGGTCTCCATGTGGATGGATGTGATGCCGCAACTAATCACTCTATGCTACTCGTCACATAGTGGACTCACATATTATTTCTCGGGCTCAGGCCCGTGTCTCTCTTAGGAGTTTGCAAGGGGCTCCGTTTGGCCTTCTCGGGGGACTGAATACTCTCGATGTGGGGATTTTTCTTTGTCCACGTGCCAGCCGGTGATAAGAGCATTGATTCATGTTCCATCATCAATTTTTACAACATTGATTTAACTCAAATGAGATTTATTTATCATTATGACAATTAAATTTGTATCGTGCATAATAATATTTAATTTGAGTATAATTAAGTTCCCTTCATCAATTAATTGAATGAAGTTCAATGAACAATTGAACCTAGCCTAACATAAACCCATCAAAACACCACCCATACAGGATAACTTCATGTTAGATTGCAATAAAAATAACCACTGCAATAAAAAAACCTAGAACAACATTGGACCAATGACCCTCCTTCTGACATACTATCTCCAAGTTAAGATTCCAAAATCTTAATTAAGACTTTTTGGGTTGATTATATGACTACTCAACAAAATAGAAATATATAGTTCATGTAGAGAAATTTCACGTAAGTGGTTAAAAGTTGGTGTTTACACCATCAAAGTCGGTGGTCTAGTGACAAGATAACGTTTTGTAAAAATCATCATAACCCACCATCTAGATCCCTCTAGAGGACTCTCCCACGGGTTCAGATTGTTATGGTCATGACCATGTAGGACTTTCACGCCAATCCCCCTTGCAACTCATTTTTGACAAGCAATGCACGGCGAAGTGTGTGGACTTTTTTTTTATATGATTAAAATATAAATAAGTGGCTAAAATATAATTGATCAGATTTATGGTGGTTAAAATGTAAATATGTGGACATATTTATTATACTCAAAATGTAATAGACATTTAGGGGCGTAGACAAAAATGGCTCTAAAGATAAGATTCATGCTTACTAGCTGACATTCTACGTAATGATCCGTTAGTTGACTTTCTACGCAATGATCCGTTTGATAGAAGGTATAGAAACAAAGAAAGAATGAGTTTTTAATCTATAAAGGAATGAAATTATTTTTTTATTCTTTATGTTTAGTAGAAGAGATGAAAAAATGGAAGAGATAAATTTTTTTTTTTTGCTATTTTTGATAAAAAAAAATAAAATAAATCACTACTAATTAAATACCATAAAATGTCCTTAAATAGTTATGAATTGAGAAACATATTGATAATTAATGAATCTAATTAAAATTATCGAATAAATTTATTAAAATTTATCCTATTTTATATTATAAATATTCTACGACCAAACATTAGCCTCAAAGGACTAAAATGTCAATAGGTGCTAATAAAGGTTGTGAACTCCATTGCTGGCACCTCTGGCAGTCCACTTTTTGTTATTTTCCTCCCATTTTTAGGGTAATCCATTTTGGTGGGCGGGAGGAGAGGATTCTTTTTCCATCCTATTTTCCTTTCTCTTCATCTTTCCTTTCTAATCAAAGAGAGAAAAATTACATTTTTCATCATACTTTCCATCTTCTATTTTCCATCCATCCCATTTTCACTCATTATGGCTCTCCCTTTGTCCAATGTTTAAAAAAAAATCAAAAATTTTCAACCTTTTTTTTTTTTTTTTTTTTTTTTATCTTTTATAGATTTTTTTTTGAACTGGATTTATCTTTTACAGATAAACATACAAAATTTTAGTCAAGAAAAGAACCTGAAAGTTTCTACACTTAATACAAATCTTTGCAGACAATTTTGAAAAAAAAAAAAAGAAAAGATTTTTCAATCTTTATGTGCCCAGTTTTCGGTGTCCACCCACCAAAGTCCAATCATACAGACCAGGAGATCCGAATCCTCCAAATTTCTATGGATAAATTGTATTTTCTACCTTGAAAGATTTCAAAAATTTTAATTTTTACTGTCAAAGATTAAATTTTTTATACTATACCTTCACTGTATTAAAAATATCATAATGTGATCATTTTATTAGCTTCTGTTGATTATTCCGTCACAAATCAAGCAATTCATATTGACGGGATGGATAATTGAAGGTAAAAGAAGAGTTTTATTGTAATAATTAAAAGTATAATGTAAAAATTTTAAACTTTTAAGTTGTACAATGAGAAATTTTAAATCTTTTATGATAGAAAATATAATTCCATCAATTTGTATTTATGTAAACTTGATCAAGTCCAACTAGTAAGCAACTATTTATTCAAGTCAGGTAGCCGTTATTTCTTAAGCAGCAACCTCGCTGTTCCGCTATGTTCACACGCCACAAAACCCAAACTTACAGACACATATTAGCG
Organism: Ilex paraguariensis; assembly: GCA_963454935.2. Taxonomy (NCBI): domain Eukaryota; kingdom Viridiplantae; phylum Streptophyta; class Magnoliopsida; order Aquifoliales; family Aquifoliaceae; genus Ilex; species Ilex paraguariensis. The sequence goes on from CAUOFW020002280.1 coordinate 1,944,328, forward strand.
CGTGCAATCAAACTCTTCCCTTGCCTTTCAGTTGTCAACATTCGTCGAACCTCTCCAACCGCCACTGCCTTTCCTAAACCTCCCAAGTTTCAACTTTACAACACCTCTCTTTCACACACGACACCAACTCTCTCTCTCTCTCTCTCTCTCACACACACACACACACACACACAGAATCTCCAAAATCTCAAAGCCTGAAAATTGTCTCATGGGATACTAAGTTGGATACTAAGTTTTGGTTCTCTCACAGTACTCCAATTCCAGCTGACCAAACCCTTAGGGTTTAAGCTCTTAATTTTAAAGAAATTGGGTTTGCATCGTTAAATTCCGAAAATTTAGAGTTTGCTCAACGTTGATATTGTATCAATTTTGGGTTCAAACCAGGGTTTAAGAGCTCAAATTTTCAATAAGAATCTGGGTTCAAACGGTTAAATTTTGAAAAGTCAGTGGCTAACCGCCTGAACGGTGTGATTTTTTTGAGTTTTTGACGATGGAATCGAAGACGCCGGTGAGATTTGCGTTGGGGAAGCAATCATCGCTGGCACCGTACGATGGCAATGGCGATTTGGTAGGGCCAGAGGAGAGAGAAGATGGGGAGGGGATAATTGATGTTGATCCGAGGGTGAGATTGATGTACGCTGCAAGTGAGCGTGATTTGGATGGGATTAAGGAGATGTTAAGTTCAGGTACGGATGTGAATTTCCGGGACATCGACGACCGGACCGCCTTGCACGTAGCGGCATGCCAGGGGTTTATTGATGTGGTTCATTTCTTGCTCGAAAGAGGGGCTGAAGTTGACCTGAAAGACCGATGGGGAAGCACGGTATAGGACTCTTATCTATTAGCCCTGTCTGTGTATGTGTATGTTTATGTGTGTCTCGAGTTTGGTGTTTTTAATTCTTTTATTTGTACATTTGTTAGTTCTTTGTTGATATGGTTTTATTGGATTGTTTTATTGTTCAGGGTATATTTGTCTGATTTATTGTTTGTTTGATCAGTGAATAGAGGTGATACATGCTCATGTGGTTCTGTAGTGTGGTTGATTGGTGGTCTTGAAATGAAAGATTGTGATTAAAATCCATGATAAAAATGAGATATAATAACTTGAATTTTCTTTTCTTTTTTTTTCCTTTTGAATTTTTTTGGAAGGATGTCATCCCCATGTTGAGGTTGATGAAGATGAGTGCAATATATACTCAATTATCCCTGTAAAATATGATTTTTAATTTCTTGGCTGATATGTCTTTCTTTTTTGTCTTGAGAGCTATGAGGCTTTGATTTGGTTGCCTTGTAATCAACATGACATAGGTATTGTGAGCTTGGTTTGCTAGTTTACTGATGCAGAAAGTGTCATTTGTTCACCTCTGACTTTCTTTTTGGGTTACTCTGGTTTATGCTTGTCTTTGTCAAATTGTTGATTATGTGAAAAGTACAATTTTGATGTGGTCGGTGTTGAGAGGGCTCTGCTTAAGGTTGATATCTCTACGTTTTTTAGTCACTCAAGGGCAATATTAACTGCTACTGTTATGACCGAGTTTATGTTTGTCTTGTGAAGCCTCTATTACCTTGTATCCAGACCAAGTGTTTCACTTCCCTTCCAGATTCAACCAGTTATTTATTGTGCCTTCTATAGGGCTGCAACTTCATTTTTCTTGGATTGAGTGAAAAAGGAAAGTAGCCTAATTTAGTGCTGAATATGTTGCTATTGAACTCGGCAACTCTAGTTAGGTTTGGTTGGGCAGGCGTGCGAGTGTAATCTGGGATAGGAAGGATTTAAATTCGTTTTGTACTTCTTTTATGCTTCTCTCTACTTTCACTGTCCAATCATTCTGATAAATACTGAGCAATGAAATGCTTTAGCCGTTTTAAGAATAAAGAATTTCATAGTAATGTACAAGCCACAAGGTACAAAAAGATTCAAAATTCAATGTTTGATACTCTTTTCTTTTACTCTTTTTAAGTCGATTATAGTGTGATAAATGATATTCTCATGTTTCTTACCCCTCATCATATTTCTTGTATGCATCCTATTGCTTTCTACTATGTTGTTTCAATGATCACTTATCATTAATTTCTCACTCGGGCAACGAAAGACAGACATTCCAGAGATGATAAAAGGTCTTCCACTGATATAAATGTGAATCATTAATGGCATACTCATTTGGAAGTCTGTTTCACATTGTACATGTCGGTCTTCGGTTTTTTCATTGGTTGATGCATGTTGTCGGCTCGATTTATCAATTGAAAGGTCTTACATATGAAAAAGGAAAAAAAAAATGGAAAAATAAAAAATCCTGAAGAGAAGACTCCATATCAGTCATTCCCATTTCCTGGTTTGGTGACATTCAAATATGCCTAAATCACAGTCCTTTGGCCGCGGCTATTGTTTGCGCCTTCTGTTTTCAAGACAATTGTTTTCATTTTTTTGGGGTATGTTTGTGTTGGCCTATTGTGCACTTCAGTGCATATCCCAGTATTGTAATAAAAAAGATCTTGAAGAAGTATCTGAAAGTCATACCGTAAGTCAGCATTTTTATGGGCAACCTTAAGGTTTGCAACATTTGCCAATTGCTTGTCCTCTTTCTTGCAATTTTTGTGTTCGAAAAACTTTTATCCGGCTCGAGTGTTATCGAGAGACTGAATCATCTCTTCCTTGTAGTTTATATAGTTTGACTATGATTTGATGTTGCTTTTACAGCCTCTTGCAGATGCAATACATTATAAAAAGCATGATGTGATCAAACTTCTAGAGAAACATGGTGCAAAGCCTTTGGTAACTTTATATCAGATGTTTTCTTGTGTTATAAAACTACTGGCACTGATTGCACCTCCGTGCTTTTTGACTCTCTGTTTTGATGATTTTCTAATTTTTTTTCCTGAAAAATTGTTTCCAATTAGATGGCCCCTATGCACGTCAAAAACGCTCGTGAAGTCCCAGAATATGAAATTGATCCAAAGGAACTAGATTTGACAAACAGTGTTGATATAACTAAGGTGAAATATTGTCCTTTTCTATTATGGTTTTCTTCATGCTAAAAAAATTGGTCCCTTTCATCTTTGTCTGGAAGTCATCAGAACTAACTAGCTTGGTGTGACATTTTGCATGTCATTGACAAAGAAGTCATTGGAACTAATTATCTTTTTGTTACATTGCATGTTATGGAGAATTTGCTACTTCCATTATCATTCTTTTAATGTCTATTTAGGTGGAGTATTGACCATTTCTTTATTTTATTTTTTTATTTCTTTCAAAGGTGGTGTCTTTTCATTTAATGTGCATATGGCGTCTAGATGCCAAAGTTGATAGCCTAGCCTGCACTTTAATGTTGGCAATGAAAGATGCTTATGATTATGATAAATCATTGAAATTGTAGGAGACTTGTTAATTTGACTTTGGAAATGCTTTGTGGTGGTTTTGAACATCAATTTTTAATTATTGCTCCCCCCCTCCCCCCACACCAAAAAAAAAAAAAAAAAAGACCACCAAAAAAAGAAGAGGAAATGGTGTCGTCATTTAGTGTGTTCTCCATCCTTACATGTTTGATATATTATGTCATTGAACCTAGAATAAGCTTGAATAGGTTGATAGTTGATACTTCAATATAATGTAAGGAGTTATTAGTGAGTTCAATTTAGTAGAATTGCTTTGCCCTAATCTAGATTCTTTGCATGGCTATGTTTGTGGGCTGGCTGGTGTTAATGCTTATTGCGAATTAGAAGGTGTACATTACATAACTTTCAAGTCTAGACAATGTTTTTGCGTTGGTTCTGCAAAATGTTTGAATTCCTTTTAACATGAGGAGGCTTGAGCTCTCCTTTTAACTCCCATATTAGGGAAGGATCTAGATTTCATTACTCGCAAAGTTAGGGTGGGGTAGTGATGTAGAATGCGATCAATAATTTATGTATTTTTATTTTATTGTATTATTTCTTAAATTTTGAATTTCTTTAGGAATTTGTTAGAATAATTAGCCGCCGAAATCATGTTAAATTTTCTAATTCATTAGACAAGTGTTTATTTGTTTTTAGTAATTTTCCTAAGATTAAGGATTTGTTTCTTTTTTGGAAACCTTATGGTTATGTGTTTTTCTATAATTTGTCCTATGTACTACGACTTAATTCTGTTTATCAAATCAATAATACAATATTTTGAGAGTTTCTCTTGTTCTTCTGTGTAGATTCAAAGTGTTTTGTTCCTTGCACTTAGAGATGGTGATCTCTTCATATGCTCGTTTACCGTTGTGTTAATTAGTATCAGAGTCTTGACTAATCTAGTGTAATGACCAATCAACGAAGTGATAACAATCTTCCTAATTATAGTGATCATATGGAAGAGGCTCTCCTAAGAGCCGAATTCTTGAATTTTCAACAATAGTTCCAACAGTCCTTACAAAAGTTGTGGGTTACGGTTGCCTAGTTGATGTTGAGTCCAAACTAAGATCTCAATCGAAATAAGATGCTGAACGGCAATAGGACTTGTGTTCAATCTATTTAAGATTGTAATCATGTCTATCCTTTTAAGACATAATTTTTGTGGTACGCATGCCCGAGTATCACCTATTTCATATTGCAATGACGTTGAAGAATATGATTTGTATCGATGTGTGAGGCAACAAAGTGAGTTTGGATCGAAAGAATCGACTAAGTCAATTTTTTTCATCATATCAAGGATCAAAATATCGTTTCGAAACGGTCGAAACGTCTGAAACGTTTTCGTTTCTAAGGAGACTGAAACGAAACAGTGATAGAATCGAAATTCTGATATTTCGAGGTATTCCATAATATTTTTAAATGTATTATAATATTTCAATGCATTTGCACAATTGTTTTAGAATATTTTGCGGTATTTTAAGATATTTTGATATATTTTTATCAATATTTTAGAAAAATAATTCTTAAATTTTTTATTTTTTTCATTATGTTTCCGAAACGGGTCAAAACGTTTCTGAAACACATTGAAACGTTTTCGTTTTCTAGGTGACCGAAACAATATACCGAAACGATATTTTGATCCTTGCATCATATAATAATTATCTTGCACATCAAGTTTCATATAAGAAATCTATGAATGTGGATTTTTCAAGTTTTTCGAGGGATCAGAAAAGTAACGAGAAAAAGGTTTATTCAAGTATTCCCATGTTTAATAATTATGCTAGTTCAGAAAAGAAAAAAAATTGGAAGTTATCAAGAACCAAAGATTGATGGCTGTGATGAGACCGAATGGACTTCTGGAAATGTTGTGGTGCCTCTTGAAGATTATTATGAAAGAGAATGCTGAGGAAAAAAACGAAGATAAAAATTAATAGTAGTGCTGTAGGTGATGATACATGAAATCATTATTTTTGAGCCTGATACATGTGAGTTTAGTAAAATCGATGGAGAAAATAAAATTGTCATGATCTATCGAGTAATTACAGTCTCCACATTGACTTTATCGACTCTCATGATAGTTCAAGGGTGCTGATAGGCGTGCACTATGGATTTGTTGACCGAATTAAATCTAGTTATCCAATAAAGTTGGATATTGATTATCCTAAAATAAATCAAGATAAAGTAGACACTGGGTTGACTTTGAAAGATATATATTAAGAAATTTTTAAAGCCCTGCTATGGCTACCAAAGGATATTGAATGTAAGATTATTCTATTAGTTCTCCAGGACCTTGAAGATTCATGTAAAGGTTGTTTGGAAGGATTAATCTGAAGTACAAAGCGGATGTGGACAAGGAAAGGCGTATTGAGCTGTTTCAACTTTCAAGCAATAGAAACTCGAGAACGAATTTTTTTTAAGAGGAAGGGCCTGATATAGAATGAGATTAATAATTTTTGTATTTTTTATTTTATTTTGTTATTTCTTAAATTTAGGATTTAGTTAGGAATTTTTTAGAGTAATTAGCTGCGTAAATTATGTCAATTTTCTTAATTTATTAGACATCTGCTTATTTGTTTCTAGTAATTTTCCTAAGACTAAGGATTTGTTTCCTTTTTTGAAACCTTAGGGTTTTTCTATAAATTGTCCTATACACTACGATTCAATTAAGTTAATCAAATTAATAATACAATATTTTGAGAGTTTTCTCTTGTTCGTCTCTGTGGATTCCGAGTGTTTTGTTCTTTTAATTTAGAGACGGTGATCTCTTTATATCCCTTTTACTAATGCGTTAGGTAGACTTTACTTTTCAACAAAATAGCTCTATAACAGAAGAGGTTTGGCCTAGGAGTAAGAAACAATATTTTTTTTTAAAAATTTGTTGAACAAGACTATGATGTTATCTGAAGGCTAAAAATGCAAGATGGAAGAATGAGTAATTTCAAATAATTAAAAATTTTGAAAGTTCAGGTGTATATAGACGCGGAGATTGAGAAAATGGTAAGGGAAAGCCTAAAATATCATACATACTCCCACCTGAAAAAAGAATGTATTCTTATGTTCAATTGGTTTAATCGGATCAAATTGATTGCTTTCTTTGCATTGTTTTTGAGTATTTGAATTAGATGTAGCTGTAGTTCAAGCGTGAACAGACACTGTACTACTAAATATTTCATGACGTGTTCATTCATTCACATTTAATTTGAACATTTTAAAAACTTTCTCAGGGGACCTTCCGTATCGCCTCATGGCGTGGAACACGAGTTGCTGTGAAAAGGCTGGGAGAGGAAGTGTTTATTGACGAGGATAAAGTGTGAGTTGTTTAAATACCAACTTTTTTTGTTGTACATAATTTTCCATTTGATGCTGTTGTTTTGCATTTGTGTTAAGTTATACTGTTGGTTTTGCGCAGGAGAGCATTTAGGGATGAGCTTGCACTGCTTCAGAAGTTACGACATCCAAATGTGGTCCAGTTTTTGGGTGCCGTAACTCAGAGTAGTCCAATGATGATTGTTACAGAATATTTACCAAAGGTCTTTCTCATTCCAGTCTTGCTACAGTTGCAAATTTGATGATCTTTTAAATTATTAATGCTGGATATTTTTTAAATCTTTGGTGTCTGAGGGTTTTATTATTAGTCTCTGTAGTATTGACAATTTCTAATCTTTAGTCACACATTGATTCCTGTTCTTATTTCACTGCAATTTTTCTTTTTCAAAGCTTAAATTTACTGCCTAATCTCAAATTCAAATCCCTTTTGGCTGTTAATGACGAAACTTACACTATTCTTTTTTTTGAAGTTATTTCCCATTAAGCCGAGCTGTGGTTGTCCCTTTCTTTGTTTGTGGATACAATTTCATTTAATATAATATGAGGCCCTTTTGGAGTGAAGATCCTATCTGGCTTGTGCCTTTAGCTTTGATTCTTAACGTATAATTTGCTACTAACGTAGATTCTAACTTACTTGTCTTGAAGTAGGGTTTTGCAAAATGCTTTATATTTGTGTTTATCTCTCTCTTTCTCTAGGAATGTATGTATGCTAGGATGCTGATATAGTAGTTTTGTAATGATAGGGTGGCCGGAAGATGAATGTGCACATTATTTCAGGAGGCATAGAGGCTTCATTATGAACTTATGTTCATGCTTACCAAATAGCTTGTTGGTTTTCTAACTATGCTTGTTTGTAATAGAACTCACACTCCGTTCATTTTAAATGGGGAGAATGGAAAAGTAAGCATTTGATAAGTTATGGTCTTCCTATTTGCACATATTGAACATAAATTTTGTATGTAATGGTGGTGCATGAACGTAGTGTAATTGTTTTACTTTGTTTTGTTTACTAACTAGCCCATGACAATTGCAATGAGGAACAGACTTGCATGTCGAAGTAAGCATTTGATAAGTTATGGTCTTCCTATTTGCAGATATTGAACATAAATTTTTTATGTAACGGTGGTGCATGAATGTAGTGTAATTGTTCTATTTTGTTTTGTTTAATAACTAGCCCATGATAATTGCAGTGAGGAACAAACTTGCATGTCATATTGAAAAAATGTTTGGAGTCAGAGATGTCATATAATCATGGTATTGGTTATTTGGCTCCGATGTTGGCTTATTCTGGCAAATGTATTGCGTGCAGTTTGACTGGGATGAATGGCATGTTTTGTCTATGGTCAGTGGTCCGTCATTTTTTTTTATGATATGAATTTGGTTTTCCTCATGGGGCTTGTTGAATTATTCAGCTGCTTTGATGTGAACTTTATGATCCATTTTATTTTGCATGTGCCAGCTAAGATACAAAGCAATTTTTTGTGTCGGGATTTGTACCAGAGGCCTTGGTTTAAGCCTTCAAAGAGATCACCCCTCTTTGTCATCTCCTACTTTAAAATAGAAATTTTCTGTGTGTGAGAAACGACCACACTCATAATAATAATGTTTGTTATGAGCTTATGTTTTGATTATAGCATTGGTGGCCTTGTAGTCTTGCTTTTTCAGTTAGTTCTAGTTGATCAAAAGTTCTCTCCAAATGCTAAAAGAAGATAGAAATTACCTTCGTCACGAAGACGATGATATCTCAAAATTTCTTTTCTATCTTTGTTCTTCTAGTTATGATATATAAATAACAGCTTCCCTCTCTTATATACATTCCTGTTTGTATTGCAGGGTGATCTTTGTTTATTTTTGAAGAGAAAAGGAGCGCTAAAACCAATGACAGCTGTGAGATTTGCAATGGATATAGCGAGGTCCAGGACACTATCTATGTTATAAAGATGAAATGTTAATTCTGCTTCTTTTGGTAGTTCATTATTGTCCATTCTGTTGTGGTCATCCAACCCAAAACATATGGGCAGTGGGTAGAGAGGCTCCTTAACCATATAACCAACCTTGGATGGCTCTATCCTTTTGACGTGAGACCCAAGCTCTCGTCACACCCTCCCTCAAGTTCAACCTCTGTTTTTGGTTCTCCTTCTATACATCATTTCCTATAATTGAAAATCCCCCCACCCCCAAAAAAAAAAAAAGAAAAAAAAAGAAAAAGAAAGCTAGGCTCTCAGGGAAAACAAACTCCCCACTTTGGTCCTAACCAAGTTGAAAGGTCCTCAAATTCAAGTGATAGAAAGGCAAGAAATATTCCAGTACTTGAAACTAACGAATTACTTATGTTAAATGCTTGGGACTTAGGCTGCCTTGATTTCAGTTGATTTGCTGACTGCTTTTTGGCTACATCAGGGTTGTTCTCCCCAACTCCCCTTTTTTTGCCTTAGCTACAACTTCAAATATGTAAACCCAAACGCAGGACCCTCAGGGAAATGTGAAAACACCAGAAACCACACTAATATTTTGTAAAAAAAACTTGTGAAGATATTTTGTTTTAAAAGAGTATTTGAATTGGTAAAACTAATTAAAGTAATTAGAACAATATGAAAATATTAGAGCATCAGACACTCTCTCTCAAATACATACAATAATGATTAAAGACTTAATTTTTAATCCTAGACAAGAATCAAGTAATGATTAAAGACTTAGCTTTCAATCCTAGACAAGAATCAAGTATCGATTGACTCAAGTCGTCAAATTTAGTAATAAGAACGAGAAAACACCTTTGTTTATAACTAAAAGTTTATCCAGGAAAATCAATGAATTAATTGCTGATCATAAGTATTTACTGTGCCCGGAGTCTACAATAAATCAAACTCTCCTAACAATCAAATTCATGTCTTACCTGAGTAATCCTTCAATTATATTATTGTGTGAAATAATTGTAATCAATTTAAGCGCGGAATAACTGGTTATTTGTCTTGCAGGAAAATTCAAGCAATCAAAGTATAAGACACAATGACTCAAGAATTTTTACAGAGTAAAAACTTTACTATAAATCAAAAGTTGAATTAGTAAAATATCACATACCATTAAACTCATAAGTCAATAACATTACCATACTTCCTTGAGAGGTTCTCCCCTAACCCTAGCTAAACCTCTTTGCCAGATATGATAACAATGAACCAAAGAATAAAAATAAAGAAAATAATAGACTGCAGCCAAAGGTCCCCTTTACACAGCCATCATCTTCTATTTATATGATTATTTAGAAAAATGTCTAACTGAACTAAAATTATGCCACTGTCGTTGACAAACTGGCGACACGATTCCGGACACGCGTTCCCTTTCATCCGGACGCAATTTCCAGTGTATTTCACTCTTCAAACCTTTGCCTTCTGTCACTTCCTTCTAGACGCATGGCAATTCCCCATCTAGACGTGCCTTCCAGTAAACTTCTCTTCAACTATGGTTCTCCTTTCACTTTATTTCCTCCAATTTTTAATCATTTTTCAGCAAAATAAACACAATTCATCTTTAACTAACATAACATCAATTCCTTGTTAAATTATCACGTTTACCAACTTTTTCAAGTATTTAGCTAGCCTTTTCCATCAAATAATGTAATTATGAGATCAAAATCAGCCTTCTTTTTCTTGAGAAACTGTCAGGATTCTATGTTTAGTTGTAGTATTATTACTATACACCATGGTATGTTGTTAACATTAGGAGACGTGAACCCTTGTCTCCAGTATAAGCTACCAGTGGCTCTACTAGTTAAGCAGTTGGGTGTGGAGCATTTCTCTAATTCATCTTTGGTGATCTTGCAGGGGATTAAACTATCTGCATGAGAATAGACCGGAAGCAATAATTCACCGTGATCTTGAGCCCTCGTAAGTCTCTTGTTTACACCCTATCCTTCTGAAGTAAGGTAAGAAATCCACGACGTATATGCATGCAAACACCCCCCCGTGAAGCACAGATACTCCTTTGAGGTTGAAGTATTCTTAACTGTTAATGTATCAGATATCGATATGTTATGTACTTGCATAAATTATTTTTCTTAAATGGTCTTTGGATACATCTTGGATAGGTGAATTGACGGGAAATGAGATTGTCTTTCGTTATAGTGGGCATAGACTAGGGATTATGAGTTATTTTTTATTTTACTTTTTAGGAATTATTTGTCATTTTGACTATTTGTTTGCTTTTAGGGTTTGTATTCTCTCTCTCTCTCTATATATATATATATATTGGGGGACTTTGGTTATTATTTAATATTGATATAGCTTGCTCCCCAAGTTTTTCCCTTTCTTTTGATTTCTCATCCCCTTCCTAATCTACATCATGAATACTTGATGGATACGTCAGGATACAGTGGGTACCAATGCCAGAGCAACTTAATTCATTAAGTTTAATTAGGGGTGGCAATCGAGTCGTGTCGAACATGTTCGTGTAGTGTCTTTACGGGTTCATGTCGAGCATGAATCAACCCTAACCCAATCCATTTAACTAATCGTGTTGCCTCGACTTGTTTATTTTGGCGTTGTGTTTGTATTAATCCATATAATCCATGAATTAAAAATTTATTGCTAATATTTTAGTTTTAGATTCCATTATCACTTAATCGAACCCATGCTCATACTTTTTCTATAAACTTAAAATTAACTTAATAAACATAATAATAAAAATGAATAAAAACATCTTTTTTTTGTACAAAAATTATGTCAATACTTGATAAAAAATAACAAAAAATTGGCTTTTTATTCTTATAATACTTGTTAAAAATGCCAATTTTGTATTGTTTGCATTTGACACTAACCCAACTCATTTATTATTTGCGTTAATGGGTCGTGTCAAGTTAACGGTTCGTGTCGAGAAATGGTTAACTCTAATATGCTAATTTCATGTTGTCACCCCTCAGAAGCAAACCCTTGGGGTCAAGGAAGGTGCAGAGCATTTAAACCATGACATTTCTGGCAGAAAAGTTGGCCTTTTGCGCAGCGAAACCTCAAGACCTGTCTTCTGTTCTTGCTTCTTTTTTGCAATGAAAGGACTACCTAACTCATTGAAAGCTAACACCATTTCTTTCTCTCTTCACTTCCACTGCTTATTATCAGACCATTGAAGTAATTGACTTTGACTGTCGGAGAGAGGAGTGTTGAGAAGGAAGATGCAAAGGCAGATAGTAGAGCAACATTTGAGTTGACAGGGTTGCTTGCTCTTTTGTTTGCCTCCAGCAACTGCATCGTGGTTTTTTTTGAAGCATAATCTGCAGCCACATGTCAAAGGGACATGAAAGGGGCTGATTCGAATCCCTCTCTAGGCAAAGGCTATTTTTATGTAAAACAACTAGTTAGAAGCTGGTTTCTTTTTATTTAGCCATTTGTTGCTCTAAGGTGGATCATCTATGCTTTGTTACTTGCACAAAAGATTACTTCATTATGAGATTATCGTTGGGGAATTTATCCAACATATGAAAAAATATGTTTTAAGAGTAGACATATCCTGTCTATATCCACATACTAGTTTTTGAGATTTGTTATATTTCCGTCTTAGTATGGTGTCATGTCAGTATCCTATATCTCTATTGAATCCATGATTTATAGACACATTAGCTTTCATGTGTTGCTTACACATTTACATGCTAGCATTTAGGTTCAGCAAATTCCTTTGTTTTCCTTGTTTCTATATATGTCTGATTATGTGAGACACTTTCTTATGCTTACGTCACATGTAAATATAAACAGAAATATTTTGCGGGATGATTCTGGGCATCTCAAAGTTGCAGACTTCGGAGTTAGCAAGCTACTAAAAGTCGCCAACAAACTGAAAGAAGATAGGCCTTTTACCTATCATGACACTTCTTGTGAGTATGCTTCTATTGTAGTTCATGTATTATTTCTCATTCGTGAAATCATGCTTGTGATTGTGACTTGTGCATTTACGTGGTTATCATTTTGTATTTTGGTAAGGTATATGGTTATTATTTCTGATATAGCAGCAATAACATTGTTCGAGTCCAGAGGGATAGTTGATTTTTCGGAATCATCCTTTATCTTCATCAGGAATTCAGTGCATTTGGATTTTTTGTCAGTTAGCATGCTAGATGCTGATATTTTGATTGTTGGTGGTTCTTCTTTTGTTTCCATGGGCAGGCCGATATATGGCTCCAGAGGTCTTTAGAAATGAAGAGTACGATACCAAAGTGGATGTTTTTTCATTTGCTTTAATTTTACAAGAGGTAATGGTTTCTCATCCTAAGTTTCAACTCATTGTTTTGGCCGTAGTGAACATGTCTAATGCCTCCGATAGATTCCCTTCCCCCACCCCCCCCCCCCCCCCAAAAAAAAAAAGCCCCAATATTTGCTGATTGCAGAGTAATATAATACTGATTTTTTAGAGAGTTTGTGCGGATCTATATCATAAGATGGTCTAAGACTCATAATGTGCTTTGACAAATTGATAATTGTGCTGTGCTGTACTCTAGATGATTGAAGGCTGTCCCCCATTTTCCACAAAGCAAGAAAATGAAGTCCCTAAGTCATACATTGCAAATGAGCGGCCTCCTTTCAGAGCTTCAGCTAAGTGTTATGCTCATGGACTTAAAGAGTATGCTTTCTACTCTTTGAACCAATTTGTTCTGTGGTTTTACATTAGATTCCTTCTTTTGCCTATGATACATTATGTGATATTTTACTTTTTTATTGTCTTAGCTTTATAAAGCCTTTGGTACATTTCTTTGTATTATTTGTAATGTTCTGGTTTTGATGCTAATAATTAACTGAAGCACTAAACAACTTGACTTGATTGATAATGGATGTTAAGAATGATAAAGAATGCTTGTTGCTGCATTTCTTTTTAAATGTTCTCTTGGTGGATTGCGGCTTTTACTTAAGGCAATTAGCATTTTCTTTGTTTTTGATTGGTAAGATTGTCCTTGCTTCTTAATTCTATTCTGGCTTTGTTTCCTCTAGCGTACTGACTACTGAGTTCTGGTTGGCCAAACATAGCCTTTGGGCGTTTTACTAGGCTTTAGCGAAGAAATAAATGTAGTTTTCTGCAATGAATGATTTAACTTATCAATGAAAATTAAATATTTTCGTTGAAAATCTCATTATTCTGGTCTTAGGTCATCAGTTAATGAATATGTCATGGCAATCTGTTCATGAAAGTAAGTCTTGATTGTATCTTTTTCTTGCAGGCTGATTGAAGAATGTTGGAATGCGAAGCCAGCCAAGAGACCCACATTTAGGCAGGTCATCCCCAGGTTGGAGTCCATCTACAACAGTCTTGGTCACAAGAGGCGATGGAAGGTTGGTGTCTTTCTTTCTTTCTTTCTTTCTCTCGGTGTGCTTATGCGATGGCTTGTTTGTTATGAACTTCTTTACCAGAAAGGAATTACATCTCCTTGTTTGCAACATTGAATGATGCCGAGGGCTTTTCTATTAGTTTCAACACATGTTTATGTGAATAACCAAAAAAATGCTATGGAAACTGAACGGTTGAACGGCTGGTTGATTGACGTAGCTTATAACTTGCACTGAAAGAAATACTTAATTCCTAATTTTGGTCTTTAAGAGCTAGGCAAATAACCCTAGAAGAATTGTTGGGTGCATTAAGAATCATCAAATTGGCCTTAAGGGTCACTGTCATGTTTTGTTGAGTACTAGAATTAGTAAATTGTTTTGATAAATTTGTGAACTGGTTTTATTGCCCTTTGGAAACTAAGTGCATTGCTATAATCTGATGGTCCTTAGGCTACCTGGTTCTATAGTTTCTGTGGAATCATTTGTGTAGTTTTAACATGGTGGTCCTTGGACTTGCATTCATCCTACTTGTATGTCCACTTTTATTGTGCTGAATGGTTTCGTATCTCATTTAGATTTATGTTGATATGTACAGGTTGGACCGTTGAAATGCTTTCAGAGTCTGGAGGCCATGGTGAGGAAAGATAATTCCAATCCAAGTGGTACTGGTAACAGTTCATCTCGTTCTAACAGGAGCATTTAGGTAACATGGAAAATATCTTCTTGGTTTTAAGTGTGCAGAATTTTTCCTTTTCCAGCTTTGGGGCAAAATGAATGCCGTTTAATAGTGAAGAAGATAATCGTTCTTGTTATTTCACCTATATGCAACTCTTCCTGTTTAAATCTCTCCCTCACCATTTGTGGGCTGAGAGCATTTGATATCCACATTGCTCTGATCCTATTAATTGTCAATATATAGCTATGTTTATATGGTCCTATTGCTTATTTCCACATATCGATCTAGCAAGTTCATATATGGGGAATTTAGTTGATAAACACTTAACGAGGCGCCATGCCTTTCCATCCTCTATTGATCTTACAAGCGCTAGGCTCCGTAGGAACTTGCAGTCTTGTACGACTGTGACTGTCCGCGGCAAGACCTATCATTAGGATTGTTTTAGTTGCTTGAAAACACTATAATCGATTTCAGATTTGGGTTAGTAACTTGATGTCATCATCGGCATTAACATTTCTTGTTCGGATTATTGGAGCCATGCCAGCCATTATTGCTAACAGGGTAGATTATGGTTTTTGTGTGCTTTTTTTAGGTGGATGTAGGAACTCATAACTTGCACTTTCTTTTCCTTATAATTCCCCCCCAAACAAAAAAACAAAAAAAAAAAAAAACAAATTCCCTCTAAGATGGCTCTAGTTTTGTAACATGCAATTTTGGTTCAAAAGATTGTGGATATTTAACTGTTTTCCGGTTACCAAAGTGACGGTAGTTTCATGAACTGTGACGCCAAGTTTTTGATGCGATTGAGAATGATGCTCTCTTCCTTGATGGGTGGCAATTGAGAGAATTTGAGAATAAGTGTACTAGAGAGAATCTAGACACGCAAATGAATGTTAAGTGAAGAGCTTTTGCGTGGTTATCGTGTAATTTGGACGTTTTTGATTCAACCACAGTTGACTAGGACTAAGATTTATCCATAGTTATGTATAGTCAAGTTTATATCGAGTTTGACCAGTTGAGTCGATTGTGTTCGACACGTTTTTTAAAGTAATGTTATGATCACCTAATAGTCTTACGTAAAATCTAGCATAACGTGTGCCCAACTGAAAAGCATGTCAAGGGTAGATGTGTTGAGTCTTCTGGGTCGAAGAACAAATCGAGTAGACCTAAATATCCAAAGAAAAAAAATAAATATGCTACTTGAGTTCGTTACCAGGCTAATGTCTAATCCACACTGTTCAACCAGCCCATTGAACTCTCCTTTCATGTTGTGATTCGGATCTTACCAACAGTTTCTTGGCAAAATCCAATTACCCAAGTCCATTTGAATAAGAAGAAATAGATGAGAATTGAAAGTGAATCGAAATAAAAGAAGGGAAAATGATAATAGAAAATGTTTGGCTATATGTCATCTATTTTTCAAGAATTTCTGCGACTTGTAACACATGGTTATCAAGCCGTGAAGGTCCCTTACTATGTTCTTTTGATTAAGCAAATTATGAAAAAAGGTGTATAATTATAGAACTTGTATAATTCAAAACTAAAAATTACAGAGAAAAGAGAAAAGGATAAATGGGCAATTCAAAATATACAAAACACTTTCATAGGGAAATTTCCAACTTTCTTGTGTTTTTTTTTTGGCAAGAAAAAAGTTACGTACATATGGGGGAAATTCATCAAATGCAATAAAATGTTTATCCTATTTATTTTGCCTAATCAAATTCTCAAAAAATTCAAAATTTTCTCTTTCCACCATTTTCTAGCATTCTACCACTTGGACCTTATGTATGATCTAAAGAGTAATGCTATTTCGATTTTAAAATTTGACCTAATTTTTTTACTTAATAATGTAGTTTTATTAAAACTATTGAATTAACACGAAATTTCAATACTTAATGGGGTTCACAATCAATCGAAAATTATAGTGAATTAAGTCAACAAATTAGATTAATAAATTAGATCTCAATAGCATTGCTCATGATCTAAATTAGTGACAACTTCATCACAACCACCTTGGAGTCAACTTCATCACAACCACCTTGGAGATTCTTGATCTTCAAAAAATTATTCAATGCAACGGTGATGCCACGTCAGTATTGATGACATGATATCACCAACTAATAATATATAAACAAATAAGAAAATAGATCATATATAAGCAAATAACTATTTGACTATATAAATCAATAACTATTAACTCTTCTTTCATTGTAAGTTAATAACTACCTATTTATGTAAGTTAATAACTAATAACTCTTCTTTCATATAAGTCAATGACTACTCATATGAAATTCACTTTGTCCATTTAAAATTTTATTATTGATTAGTGATATTATATCATCAATTTCACATATTATCACCGTTATATTGAATATTTTCTCTTTGATCTTTCATATCCAGTGGGTCTAGGTGTACAAATGGCCACATTTGTGTGGTACTACAAAAGATTAGACACCTTGTAACTAACCTTCTGATTGATTTGTCCGTCTGCGTATTATGGGGTGTGTATGAGAGAGAGAGAGAGAGAGAGAGAGGGGAAGGAGTTTACACAAAAGCAAGGTGGACATAGAACAAGAGCCAATTGCATGAGGACAAGGGCCATAAACTCTATGATGTGATATAGAAGACAAATAAAGATACACAAGTTCTATACACAGTTGCTTCGCGAATATTATTGGATCTTGTTCTATGGAGAGAACTTTCCAAGATATCTTCAAAGGCAATTTGGTTGCTTTGTCACATAATCTCAGGGAGTGGGCTGTGAGGCATTCAGATGGCAATGCTCATACTTACCATGAAAAGAAAAAAAATACTATTTTCCGATTCCATATTAGTGAAATATACAAGAATGAACCCACCAAGATAACTCGGATGGTAGGGCTTTAGTGTCTTATACTTCAAGATTCACGTTCGAATCTCACAAGGGACACCCTCGTTAACCCAATGTGTGTGGTTTTTGAATGATTACGTCCATCCCAACTTTACTTAACAAGTAGGAGTCAAGCAAAGTCAGTGGTCGGGATGGTCTTTGGTAATTAAGAAAAACAAATCAAAAATGAATTTCACTATCCTGAAGAAGTTCCAAGTATTGGGGCCAGGTCTTTAAAGATAAATCCGTAATGAATATCTTAATTCTGGCGTAGATGACTTGTTTTTAACCACGTATGCATAAACTGGTCTGAACACTCTTGACCGTTGAATTTAAAAAAAAGGACTTGACAATTACTCTCGGCCATAATATTTTAGCAAGTTGTACGCCTACATCGCCAAATTATTTCTGCTTCAGTTGGAGTATTGAATAAACTCATCAGCAGTAGTTGAAGAATATTGTTTGTATCGCAAAGTTTTAAGAACTTTCATCATCTAAGTTCAGTTGTTTAATCATTTTGAGAAATTGAAATTTGGCAATCCAAACATCCTTAGCCATTACATGCATGCAATAAACTGTACCAAGTATTTCCGAGCGGTATTCAAGGAAAATGCTGTTGATAATGATGGAATTTTGGATATGGGCCGCTCGATCTAAAAGTCCAATCTGCTTAGAAAGTCCTTGTTTGCATAACAACCCAAACAGCCCACCTGTTTGTCCAAGAAGCAAAATGGGCCACAGAGTGGAAAAGCCCAACGACGCCCAAAGAACTAGAAGCCAGCCCAATTTAGCTTCGGCAAAGCCTGGAAGGAGGTCAGTTCGGAGTCAAGAAGCTTGGTCTCCCTGTTGACCTTGAATCACTTCCATCGCGCCATGTGTCTAGAGGACAAGAAGATCATTTATGAAACCCACGTTGAACATGCAAACTCACTTTCTGCCACAGAGAATGTTGGTGCACGTAACTGTTCAAGGGTTGGTGCAGTAGCGTCATATGACAGAGGTCACTACAAGACAAAAATAAAAGGGCTCATAGAATCAACAAGAGAGGGAGAGGCTACAGGAAACCCTAGAAGAATTACTTGTATAAATAGGACACTATTATCCAGTAGGAAAGAGGATCATCTACCACATCGTTTACATAGCAACAACTTTTATTCCAACAAGCATTATCTTGTAAAAACTCTGAATTGAATGAACTATTGTAACCCATCCTCTTCAAGAAAACAATATACACCTCAAGGAGTAAGAGACTCCCTTAACGTAGACTTAGTTTTTCAACTAGGGTGAACCATGTATATTGTGCCTCCATTTTTCTTTCATAGTTTTCTCTGTTATTAATTTGAATATCTGTCTTATTCCCTCACCGAATCAAACAACCACGATTCTGAACCTGGGTTATTATTTTCGAGCACCATCAGTTGCAATACTCGAAATACTTCTCACTATTCCCCGAGAGACAAGGATACCTTTATCTTTCTATGATATACAATTTAGGTCAAAGCAACAAACCTATTACTTCTGAGGATTTCCCACTATTGCTTTTGTGTTTTGGGCCAAGATTGTTTGGTTTCCTAGTGCTGTTTCAAGATTTAGCTTTATTCTGTGGCTTGCTATGCAGGAAAGATTACCAACGCAAGATAAGCTTTTGGATTATGATTATGGATGTCACTTCAAATTAAGCGTAACGTCCAATGGCCAGGTAATGCGTGGAAAGATTTTGTTCAATGGTTTGCAAGGAACATGATGGGAAAAAAGCTGAGTAGTTTGATTGGGAGATTGTTGTTGTCCACCTTTGTTTATAAGGTTTGGATGGAGAGAAACCAGAGAACCTTTAGAAATTCTTTTAAGGATGCCACTACTATTTACAAAGACATTGTTGACTGCATCAGGTAGAAGCTAAGTTTGCATACAGGGGTGGGGAAAACCCTCCCTAATTTATGGATCCAAAAGCAATGGTCCCTCCCAGATTCGATCTTTGAACCGCCTTAATGCTGATGGAAATGCTGTTCTGATCCTGTAGATCCTGTTCTTGGTTTCTGAAGTGTTGGGGGTCTTGGCTTCTGGTTGTTTGCTCATGGACTACTGGGTGGTGTTTTCCTCGTTTGGTTTTGCTTTTGGGATGATTCTTCTTCATTTAGAAGACCTTGAATCCCTTTGCCCATTCCGTCTCTCTGTCCTTTGGATGTCATGTGTGCTGGTTGATGATTCTTGATGGCACCCTTTTTGCTATGTCATGGAATCCTTTTTTGGAAGATTCCATCATTATTTGTGGTGCATCAATTGTTGTGTCCAGATCCTGCAGTCATGTTACTTTGTTTTGTGGCTGCGTTTGGTGCTGTTTTTTGTTGCTCGATGGATGGTTTTGGTGATGTTTGTTGCTGCTGGAATGCTGGATGGGTTGTAGTCCAGTTATACTTGTGATTGTTCCTCTTGGAATGTGATTTTGTTATGTATTCTTTTGCTACGGGGATGGTGGATCTTCTTTTCTTGTTTAGAAAATCTTCTATCCCTTTGGATTCACTTGTATTGTTTCCCTTTTTTGGTTTTATGAAATTATCTTACTTACCACAAAAAAAAAATGGTACCTTAGGCTACAAAATAATATTTGTATACAATCAAGATCCTTTGCTGAATAAGAATGATATGTGCATTTAAACCCAATATTGAAGCAAATATTGATGTTTTTCGTCCCACTTTTATTCATTTATAATTTAAAATTTACTAACCATATCAATTCCCACATTATTTGGGACATTTTAGCTTCCGCATCATTTGCTACTGCATCCAAAGAGGACCAAAGTTTTAGACCGAAAAATGTGGTCAGAAACTATGATTGTTTAAATCACAACGGAATAACTTTATCATTGTGCCAAGCCCGTGATCAGAGGACCGAAAGTGTGGTCTCTGGATTTTACATCATACAACTAATTTTTGCCTCCTTTGGTACTTCCACTGTTAAAGAATTTGGCATTACACCAAAGTGGAACCTAAGAAAGGGAAAAAGTTTCTGAAAAATCAGCCATAAAAAAAACCCACGTTTGCCATAACCCTGCCCCCCCCCCCCCTCCACAAAAAAATATCTTTTGGGTGGAAATTCACATTCAGCAAGATGAGAAAGAACAGTAATAAATTTGATTCTCGAGATTAGTGATAACCCCCTCGTTGTTGAACATTAAGGTCGGGAGTCCAAATTTCGTCATCTCTTGGTGCTCCTTGTAATTGAGTCTAACAAAAAAAAAGAGAGTAAAGAATAGACTCCCATAGGATAAATAGTACTTTGAAGTGATTAAGGAAATATGTACAATAGACTCCCATAGTAGTTTGAAATGATTAAGGAAATGTGATTGAGACAGGTTAAGACTTTTTGAGCATTTATGGGATTAGGTCATGCATTCAAGTCTTGCAACCTTCAACATCATTTGTGGTCCCTTCTTAAGAGAACTTTGGTATTCATAAGACTTTGGACATGCACTTTGTATTGTTTATCTGCTGATTCAATGTGAATAAAGTACAACATTTTCTATGAGTTCTATTGTTGTTTCAATTTTTCGTCTTTCGGCTTATGAAATCTCATAATGAAAGAAAAATGTTTAATAGAGGATGATATCATGCCTTTTCATTACTTGATTGTGTAAGAACTCAATTTTTAATAATAATAAGTTAATTTTGTGAAACTCTGCTGAATATAAGCCAAATAATTGTGCAATTGTTCCACCTACTTGATTAGGGTACTGCTGCAGCCATACATACATACATAGAGAGAGAGAGAGAGAGATTGCACTTTGATCCCCTAAATTATGGACTCGATTTCACTTTGCCCTTTAACTATTAAATTTTTCACTTTGACCTACTAAAATTATTTCATTGCCCCAATCGCAATAAGTTTATAATCTTTTAAACGAAAATTGCCGATGTGTCAAGGCAAAGTGAAAAAAACATTATATAGTTCGGCTGGAAAAATGAAATAACTTTCGATTAAATATATAACGGACGTTAATAATTAGGATAATTTAAAATTAATCACATAATTAAGGGTGAAATATAAAAAACATGATAGTTGAAGGAATAATGTGAAAAAAGGGTCGATAAAACCCTAAGGAGCACACGGAGGATGGTCTCAAAGGTAAGATGCTCAAAGTGCGCATTTGAAAAGAAAAAAACCAACCTAGTCTATGAAAGAAACTTTAGCATCCTTTAAATGTTTAACCATTAATAGGAAATCGATTTTCATAAACTTCTCTGTTGGTTATTTTGTTACTTTAATTAGTTAAACACTAGTGGATGATATGCTGGCATAAAATAAAACCCTATTTTAACACCCTCTAGTGTGAAATAAGAAGTAGGTAGGTTGTACCCGTCCGCATCGATGTGGTCCTCACGGTAGATATGCCGAAGATTTTCTTCTCGTGAATACAAGAAAAATGTTGATCTTTGATAGTTTTAGTAACTTCCAAGACCTTTTTCTATTTTAGATTGAGCTTGCTTGAACCTAAAGCCATGAGTAAGAAGATGCAGTAGTGAAATGTGTTGAGAAAGTATATGAATATGAACACAAAGAAAGAAAGAAAATACGAAATTAAAGTGTCTTGCAAACCCCGAAAACTGCAGCTAGGTCAGAGATTTTGGAAATGATTGATGATCATATATGGTGTCATTAGATTACCACAGCAAGCAAGTTGGGGTGAAGAATTTGATCTGCATTGGTAACAAGGAAAAGATATGCTGAAGTCGAAAATAAGTATGAATAATGTTATATGCTGGATATGTTATTAATCTAACTATCAACAAATTTAAGCAAAGGATGACAAGATGATGGTAGAAGCAATTAACTTGGGTGATATACATCGTATTCGACAAATTAAAGTGCTCTCATATGTAGGATGGACAATCATTTATGGAAGTTAGTGACATAGGACAAATGTAGGGTAGCAGCAATGAGTTCATAGCTTGGTGTATTATAGCTCTTGACCTACCTAACTTCTTAAATTCCTTTATGATATTTAAATATGATTCAAACGGATACAAAAGTAGGAATTTTGGATTAAAAGAAGTTTTTTATATCGTTAACTAATCCGATCGACTCATTTGTTAAATATGTCGTGTTCAAATTTTACTAACTGGTTTGACACTTCTATGAAATATGAGTGTGACTCATGATGTTAACATACTTCATGGCACCATCTAACCCATGGTTTTTCATCATGAATTCATTAGTTTTGTAATTTTCATCCAAGGATATGATTCTAACCTGTCTAACCCTAACATGGCTTATTTACTAAATGAATTACGCGTGTCATTTAGTATTTTACCTGTGTGATAAATAAACCGCATTAGGATTAAAGATTTTGACGATTAGATATTCATGTCGTGCTGAAATTGAACCATTTATGAGAGTTTATGACATGAACCCACTTAAGGCAACATGATGGCTGATTGATTGTACAGTCTAGTGGTATGACAATTTTTTTTTCATCTCTTTAATCCAAGTATAGAAGCTGAAAAGAGAGTACACATGCTCGTTGAGAAGTAGCCATGACATGAGGGCTATAATCTCTGTATTTACTATTCGATGTGTGCATTCACCAAACTATCGAGAGGTTTGTGACGGTAAACTCATCATGTAAACTCAGTGTAAGATCCCATACTTTATTTAAATATAGAGTATATTATCTTCAAAATAAACTATCAAAAGTACTTTATTTTATGAAATAACATGCATGAAAATTGTTTGGATATTGGGGTTTGAAAGATATACAAGTTTTGAAATTTGGTTTGTGTTAGAGTATGTGTGGCTCATATTTGCTGTGTGCACAATGGCAAGGAGGTAGATGCCGCAGCGGAATTGATATATTTTATGTATGGGGGGGACGCTGATTAGTTGGGGGTGCGGGGGTAACGCCCCCGTGGTACGGTACAGGAGTATTTTTGTAAATACGTCCGTACTAGGATTATATAAATACTTAAGATGTAACCCTACTTTGAATAATGAAAAAAACGGCTACTAGCTTCTGTGGATGTAGGCACATTGCCGAATCACGTAAATCTGTGTGCTATTTTCTCTTACTTTCTTAGTTGTTTGATTCCTTATTATTCACCATAATTGTTGCACGATCATAACAGGTTGTGCTTTATATTACTAATGTTCTTAAAAAGGGTGGATTTGTTATGTATGAAAAAGTTAAAATTTAGGGATTTCTATATGTTTGGAATATGGATGGGGTCATTCCATCTTGAGCCACATCATGCCATGAATTGTGCACTTGGGAGTAGTGTGGATAGGAGCATCCGGGGAAACAAGAGTGTCATGGTACCTAAATGAGTTTAATACGACGACTATGACTTTGAGTTTTGAAAAGGGATTATTTGAATGTCAAATTGTTGACTGTTAAATACTTGCTTACTCAATATGAGTAGGTAGAGAGCTAGTAGACGGTTGGAGTCTTATGTAAGAGTTTTCAAGGCGACTACTAGCCCTAGGGCGAATCAGTGATTGATAGTGATTTTGCCTTGACATAGATTTTGTGGCGTCAGAAGTTGTACCTTATATGTCCCCCTAAAAACAAGAAGGACGATAAGTATCTAGGGCACAAGACCCTAGGGATGGTTCATGCGTGAGCTAGGTTGTGATTGATTATTGTTTTTTGGTAGGTAAGATGATCAATTCTATTAATTAAGAGGATCCATATACAATGATACACCCTATTTATAACTACATCCAAAAAAAGGGCAAAGGGGTGACAGTTGATATAACCAGATGTAGAAGACCAACCATCCCAACCAAAAGATGATAAACTATATTTAATTACAAAGATGATAAACTATATTTAATTACAAGGATACAAGGGAACATATTTGGGCTTTCTTGCAATAACATCAATAAGCATCACAACATTGATAGCAATCCTACACCACTGTCCATGTGGATACAACACAGAGGGCTCAAAAATTGAATCAGGGAGTAACCATTGCCTTTGCAGCCATAGATTTGAAGGTGTTTGGCCATAGCCTTTACTCAGATGGAGCTTTTGTCTTATGCACTCTACAATGTCTTTAAGTATAGCAGAAACATATCTTTGTAAGAATTTCTGAAGGTTCTTCAGTTCCTTTCCAACCATATATAATAAACCAAGGTAGAAAGTGTTAATCTACCAATTATTTTCCCCATATTCTTCCCTTTCATATTGCTTACAAACCACTAAACAATACTCTGCAATCCTCCACTAGGCCACTGAACATTGCATTTTAGTTGCAGATCATCCATAGTCTATTTTGGAGAATGGGGCCAAAGGGGTGCTCTGGATCTAACCACAAGAAGTGTTTCTCCCAAAAGATAAAACAAGAAAGGGAGAATTACACTCAAATCCCCTAAAATATCACATATAAATCCCCTGAAGTTTATATGAGGTGACTAGTGATTAACGATCGATGCTAGCATCCTTCTCCAGGAACACACCACCCTCTACTCTGCAAATCGACAACTGCTTGATAGTCGAGCAGATAGATATTGTTTATCCTTCTCTACTGTCAACTACATTGCACACAAGTGTAGTGACTGTGGTCCATCCATTTGGTTCGATGGGTGCTCTTCGTTCTCAGCCATCGTGAAACCTACCCAGTCGAATCTCCACTAAGTCTGTTTGCCTTATTGCAAATCTGATACCAACCCATTTCCCTTTCACTATTTCATACTCTCACCGTGTCCCTTTTGTCTCTTTGGCTTTTTACCCATAAGTATTTTAACCACTTTCTCTTCCACACACCTCACATTTTCCACCATTTTCCCTTTGTCTCTTTCTCGTCTCTGTCAACAACTTTTCAACCAATCTTTAACACATTTCACTTCATGTTTATACATTTTAACCACCACCTAAAAGCTAATCCATAAATAACCCAATTACTACATTAATGGATCCACTTAGTACAAGAAGAGCTACTTTAGATGTCATAAATGGCAGTGAGGTTAATGCGAATGAAATATGTCCAACGTTGGACGTAAGCAAGGCTATCAACCAATGCTATGGATCTGGGCAACCACAAGTAGGTGAGAAATTAGGTGTGGTGACCTAGGGAGAACAGAGGAGGCAGACAGTGGACCTCATTCAAGCCAAGGAGGTGCTCACAAATGCTAGATTATTGAAAGGTAATCTAACATACCACAAAAGGCCAAATCATCAATCTATGAAGTCAGGGGGTAATGACCAATAGAGCAAGGTTTTACCTAAGGGCTCTTGGAGCCAAATTTTGCAATCAAGCAATAGGGGAAACTAGTTGGATGGAGACCAAACCACAAACAAACAACAACTGTTGATGAAATTGAAGTTTCACAAACCTAGTATGCAAGATGATCAAATTGTTGTGGAACCACCAAAGGAGATAAGCATCCAAGGTAGCCTTGAATGAAAGAATTGCCTTGTAGGATACTTCATAGAGAAGAAATTATCCTTCTCTACTATCAACTACATTAAACACAAGGTGTGGGATATAATGGGTATGTTAGAGGTGTTTGCCAATGGAAATGGTTTTTACTATTTCAAGTTTATAGATGACAAGTCTAGAACAGGGGTATTTGAAGCTGGACCATGGTTATGCTTAGAGAGACCCCTAATTTTGAAGAAATGGGCACCAAACCTGTTAATCACGAAGGAGGACCATTCAACTGTGCCACTATGGGTCAAATTGTTCAATATTCCACTACAATTTTGGAATGAGGATGGATTTAGCCACATTGCTAGTGCAGTGGACACCTTTTGTATGCAAATACATTAACTTCTAGCAGGAAAAGGCTCAACTTTGCTAGAATATTCATTGAAATGAATGCATCCAAGGAACTGGTGGAGGCCTTTGATTTGAAATTAGACGTGAATAGAAGGACTGAGATAGTAGAAATAATGGTGGAATACCAATGGAGGCCTAAGGTATACCACTATTGTATGGTGTTTGGACATAATGGACCAATGTGCTCAAAAAAGGAAATGAATCCCCACCATCTAGTCAAGGAGGCTTCTAAGACAATGGGGAAACTAGCAAACTACAAGAACAAAGGGAAGGCAATATTACACACCATGATAGTGGTGGAACCTGTAATGCAGAATGGGGTAGTTGAGGAAGATGCAATGCATATTGGGGAAGCTATAGCCAACCCAATAAGTCAAGAGAGTAAAGAGATGGCTAGTACCAACACTCTTCCCAATCCAGGAAATGAAAGACAATCAATTGAGTAGAGAGCAAAAGGAGAAGATCATGTAAGTGATTCTATCATCACTGCTATTGATGACAATAATAATAATGTTAGTAAAAGGGTTAAACAACCAAAACAGCTACTTCAATCCCCAAACAAATTTGAGAGTCTAAATTTGGAAGGGGGAGAAATCATAGTTGACTTATCACCTTCTAGAAAACTTGATAATGGTGGGAAAGACCTTAAAGCCAATGGACCTGAACTAGAAGTTAAAGTACATCTAGGAGTGGTGAAGAAAAAGAAAGTTAAAAAGAAAACCTCTAAAGAAGGGAAAACAAGGGTGATGGAGCACCTAAACTCCAAATTCTCTACTCATGTTTAAGTTGGCTTGCTAGAATTAAGAGGGCTGAATAAAACTTGGAGACATGAGGAAGTCAGGAAACTAATTAATGAACAACAGTTGGATATGATTGGTCTCGTGGAGACCAAAATTAGGGGAATTAATAAAGAAGTTGCTATGATAGCGGTGTTTAGACATTGGGAGTACATGGACAACTACAATAGTCATATGAGGGGTAGGATATGGATTGGGTGGAATCCAAAAATCGTTAGAATGAATAAGATTGCTAAAACAAAGCAAATCATTCATTGCTCTGTACATAATCAAGAGACAAGGGAGGAATTCTATGTATCTTTTGTACATGGGTCAAATGATGAGCAAGAGAGAAGGCTATTATGAAGAAACATTATCTATCATGCTAGGTTGTTCTTTTCCAACCCATGGACTATCCTAGGGGATTTCAATGCCATTAGGAACACCCAAGAATCAATGGGATGTTCAGGCAGGTGGAGCCAATCAAATGAAGACTTTGATGAATGTCTTCAACAAGTAGAGTTAGAGGACATAAGATTTTCTGGCTGCTTATTTACATGGTGTAATAACAGAATTGTGGAAGGGTGTATTGTCAAGAAGCTTGGAAATGGTGATGGTAAATGAAGCGTGAAACATTAATTTTCAACAATCAGAATCAGTTTTTCTAATTGTAGGTGCTTCAGATCATAGCCCTACCATTCTCAAAATTGGACAAGAAACAAGGAAAAGAAAGAGCCCCTTTAAGTTTTTTAACTTTATGGCAGAAAGGGATGACTTTTTAACTACCATGGAAGGGATCTGGAGGGAACCCATTCAAGGAACACTACAGTTCTAGCTTAGCTGCAAACTCAAGAGACTAAAGGTCATTTTCAAAACTAGAAGTAAAGAGGTGGGAGAAGTTTCTGCAATTTCAAAGGAAGCAAAGGAGGCTTTGGAAAGATGCCAAAACAGCTTAGTTCTTAATCCAATGGATTTTAGCCTCAGAGTCTAAGAAAGACAACTTTTAGCTAGCTACTCCAATGCGACAAGAAATGAAGAATCCTTTTTCAAACAGAAATCAAGAGTATTGTGGTTGAAGGAGGGAGACAAAAAATACATCATACTTCTTCAAGACCATGACTAAGAGGAACATAAAGAAAATGCTATCTCTCCAAACAGAAGATGGGGTCACAATTGAAGGAGACAGAGCAGTGAAGAGGGAAGTTGTGAAGTTCTATCAGCAACTGCTTGGAAGTAAAAGCTCTATTGTTAGTGGGCAAGCAAGGAAAAGAATTCTATATTCCATGGAGCAACAAAAACTAAATGAATAGCAGTTAGAAGACATGATAAGAGAGGTTTCTGCCGATGAGATAAGGGAGATATTTTTTATCTTTTAATGACTAAAAAACACCTAGACTTGATGGCTTCAATGCTTACTTCTATAGGAAGGCTTTGCCAGTGATAGGAGGAGATGTTATTGCTACAATTAGAGAGTTTTTTTACCAGTGGGAACATGTTGAGAGAATTCAACAATACCATCATCACCTTGGTACCCAAAGTACAAAATCCCATAACTATGGGTGAGTTCAAGCCTATTTTATGCTGCAATGTGATCTACAAAGCAATCTCCAAGATCATTTCTAATAGAATAAAAAGTATTTGAATGACATTATCAACTCTAACCAGTCAGCCTTTATACCAAGGAGGAGGATAAGTGATAACATTCTCATGGCACAAGAGATTATAAGGGATTATCACAAGGAGATGGGTTCACCTAGATGTACTATAAATGTTGATATCATGAAAGCTTATGATACCATTGATTGAAAGTTCATGATTGACACATTATAAGCTTTCAATTTTCCTGCAAGAATGAGGAGTTGGATATGATCTTGTATAGCATTTCCTAAGTTCTCAGTGAACATTAATGGAGAACTTGAAGGATTTTTCCATAGTGCAAGGGGGCTAAGGCTGGGGGATTCTTTGTCTCCCTACCTATTTGTATTGGCTATGGAGGACCTCTCATTGTCAACAAAACAAAGAATCAGCTCCAACACTCAGTTTAAGTTCTATTGGAGGTGCAAAAAGTTGAATTTATGTCACCTCACATTTTTTGATGATTTACTGATGTTCTGTTATGGGGATATTCAATCTGCTACGACATTAAAGGAGACTTTGAACCAATTTCAATTGTGTTGTGATCGTGCAGCAATTATGGTGAATAGTAAGGAATCAAACAATTAAGAAAGCAGGAGAAAATAACACACAGAGATTTACGTGGTTCGACAATGTGCCTACATCCACGAGAGCGAGCGGCCGTTCTTTTCCATAATTGAAGTAGGGTTACATCTTAAGTATTTATATAACCATAATATGGACGTATTTACAAAAATACCCCTGTACCGTACCGCGGGGGCGTTGCCCCCGTTCCCCCAACTAATTAGCGTCTCCTTTATATAAATCCCGCAAGATAGATGCCGTCGCGAGCTCTGCTCCGCTACATTCCGCTTCGTTCCACTCCGCTACGCTCCACCCGCTCCGGCATCTGCCTCCTTGCCATTATGCACACAGCAAATATGAGCCACACATACTCTAACAAAATTGTTATCAAGATTACAAGCTAATCCCAAGAAGAGTTCTTTATTCATGGCAGCTATTGATACTCAAGACACGGAGCAAATTATAGATTTATTTGGCTTCCCTAAAGGCAACCTTCCCATTAGGTACTTGGGGACCCCTTTGATTTCTACTAGTCTGAGGGCTAATCACTGGCTCCCACTTATTGAAAGTAGAGTCCAGAGCTGGACAAATAGGTTTCTTTCATATGCAAGGATGATGCAACTGATATCATTTGTGC
Organism: Ilex paraguariensis; assembly: GCA_963454935.2. Lineage (NCBI taxonomy): Eukaryota > Viridiplantae > Streptophyta > Magnoliopsida > Aquifoliales > Aquifoliaceae > Ilex > Ilex paraguariensis. The sequence continues at coordinate 1,974,257 of CAUOFW020002280.1, forward strand.
TCGGTAGTATCCACATTTTTTAGTCGTCCCATCTTAGCTTACCAATTCAAGTGTTGGATAAGGTTGAGTAGATAATGAGAGCTTTTCTATGGAAAGGGGTTGAGTTGCCAACATCTGGGGTAAAAGTAGTATGGAAGGAGATATGCATACCAAAACAGGAGGGAGGTTTGAGTATAAATGTCTAAAGGAATGTAATGTTGCTCTCATGATGAGGTATCTGTGGCTATTGTTCAATGATAAAGAGAACTTATGGACCAAGTGGATCCATGCTTATCACCTAAAGGGTAGAAGCCTTTGGGTAGTAAAGTGCTGTAGCACTAACTCATGGAACTGGCAAAATCTACTGAAAGCAAGGAGCTTGTTTAGACCACACCTTACCCATTTGATTGGGAATGGAGAATCCACTAGTATTTGGTATGATAATTGGCATCCCTATGGGCCCCTCATAATGAATTGGGATCCCAGGATCATCGCAGATTCTAGATTACCCAGGGAAGCAAAAATGAGTTGCATCATGACCAACAACCAATGGCATTGGCCTAGGGCCATAACTGCTGAAATCAGGAAAATAGTGAACTCAATGCCAACATATGTTCCTAATCAAGCAAGAAAGGATAGAGTTAAATGGAATCCTAGTATAAGTGGGAAGTTCATAACTGGTTCTGCTTAGGAAACTATCAAGAGTGTTGGGATTTAACACGATTTAAATTCACTAACAAATACACACAATCGAAGAACAAATCAAGAATATAAAGCAATAAAAAACAAGAAAGAACAAGACACAGATTTTACGTGGTTCGGCAATTTGCCTACGTCCACGAATCTGCAGGGATTTCATTATTGAGAGAGTTGAATACAGAGAACGGCTGTACAATCCACGATTAACCCTAACCACCAAAACAACAGGATTTATATGTCCTACACATTGGGCTGTATAACGGGCCCAAAAATTTTCCTCGGGACGTTGCCCCCGAACCCCCACGAGGCTTGTCCATGAGCGCTACGGCTTGGGCCTATCGGCCCAAGCCTTCGCTTCATGGACTAAGCCTCATAAAATTTTTCATTAACAAATCACACAACATTACTTCAGGTCGGGTCATCATCCGGATCACATATACAAACTAGACTCCATAAAAAAAAACCAACAAAGAGCTCTAATTTGAAAGTGCCTTGGTTCAAGCTTGTGCGATTTAAGCAGGCAATCCCTAGAATGAGTTTTATCACGTGGGTGACTGTTAAGGGGAGATTGAGTACAAAAGATAGGATTTAATTATTTAATCCTAACATAGGAGTTGACTGCATTCTTTGTAGAGGGGCTATTGAGACTCACTCTCACTTATTTTTTGACTGTTCTTATTCATAGGTTATTTGGATCAAGCTTATGACTATGAGCTTTCAAGCTTGGCAATATAGATTGATCCTAGACAGATTTTATTCATTGGGCTGCACTCCTTTGGAAAGGCAAGTCTTTATTGTCCGTGTTAAAGAAATTAAGCCTCCAAACTACTGTCTACTACTTATGGAGGGAAAGGAACAATAGGCTCTTCAGGAATCAATTCATGGACCAAGATTCAACACTACACAGTATATTGCAGGTCATTAGGGACAAAATGGCTTCACTAAGGTTTGAAAATTGTCAGCATAACTAGCAAGTAGCATTGCAATGGCAGTTACCAACTCAATGCCTAAATGCATAGAGTTTGTGACAAGGGAAATGGGCCTTTTCATGTCTCCATCATCTGGAGAATTCTTTCTTTCCTATGACGTGAGGTGACTGCCAAAGTAATTTCTTGTGTGTCATGAAAGATTTTTTGGGTCATGAGATGCTCCATTGAAATAGGATTCAATTGGAAGTTTTGGCTCAAGGCTTTTACTTCCCTTAAAATTCTGAGCATCTTCTTATTTTTTGATTGTACACTTTTGCTACACTAGACTGAGCCTAATGTATTTTGTCAAAGGCCGGGAGGGGCCTCATATGTACACTTTATGGTTTTTTTTATACAATCTTTACCTTTCAGAAAAAAAAGAAAGAAAAAAGGGCCTAGAGGGAAAGAGAACAACAAGTTAGGTTGAAAAGATAAATGTTTTAGAGAGAGAGAAAGAGGGAGAGAACAAATGGAGAGAGAGAGAGAGTGTGTGTGTGTATGAGGGAGTGGAGCAAGAGAGATGGGACGGATAATGTTGCCACCTGAGAGCAACGGGTCGGGAGGTAAAGGGGCTAGGTTTAGGTTGGGGTGGTTTTTTTTTTTTGCACATATGAACGCTTTTTTTTTTTTAGCATGAGGGTGAGATTTTTTGTAAAAGAATGTAATTTTGGTATATACGCATATGTAAGTAGTTCAAAACTTGTTGAATTGATTCAAGTTCAAATTTGAATCAAAATCTGATTCCTTGATAAGCCTACTAATTGATCTCTGTTCAAAACATATTAAAAGAAATATATTTCTAATGAAAAGTAACTTTTGATATCACATCAAAAATTATGATTCAATCATGCGAATCATATAATATATTAAAAAATTTGATTGTACCTATCATCATGATTACAAATGAGTATCGACTATAATTTTAGTTTTTGTATATTTGTGATAAAGAAAACAAAAATAATGTAAACAAGTCTTTAGGAATAATTTAACATACATGTATTTCATAATTTCAATATAAATATAACTTGCACGATACATCTTAACTATTCACTTTCTTATAACATTAACCATACAACAAGACCCAAGACTCAACCATTTGTATTACCAAATTAATTAGATATACTTAACAACTAAGTATTATCTAATATAATATTTTTAATACTCTCCCTTAATGCTTTGTTGATGAATTTTTAACACGTTTCTTAGAAATTCGAACTTATCTTTAGGAAGTGCTTTGGTAAAAATATTTGTCACTTGATCTTCGATTTTGTAATATTTGACTTGAATCTCTTCATCTTCCTCAATTTTTCGAATAAAATGATGCTTGATTGCAATGTGCTTAGTTCGGCTATGATAGACGTGATTCTTTGTCATGTCAATAGCTGATTTATTATCACACAAAATTGAAGTTGGTTCATTTTGCTTTTCACCAATATCTTTCAAAATTCTATTTTTTTTCTATCACACGAATTTCATCTTCTATTGCTTTCTTCCAAATATTTTCTTTGATTGCTTCTTCAAATTTTTTGGGCTCAATTACACCAAAATTGCATCTAGCATACACATCACTACGAAGATTTGCCTTAAAGTTGAACTTGGAGATAAAATGCTTAAACTTGAGGAAGTAGATTGAGCTAAAGGAGAGTTGGGCGTTGGAGACATTGGTGGTGGAACTTCAACTTCTTCATTTTCATTCCCATGCTTAAAGCTTCCGTAATCTTCATTTGCAACAATAAATTAATTTTGAACATTCTTTACTTTCCAATTTCAAGAGTCCTTCTCATTAAAGAGAATATCTCTACAAATAGTCATTTTGTTTCTCTTCAAACTAAAGAGTCTATGACTCCTTGATTTTAGAGCTATAACTCACAAAAATATATTTTTCACTATTTTCATCAAACTTGTACCTTACTTTTTTAGGAACATGTGCAAAATAAATGCACCTAAAAACCTTTAAGTGATTCACCGATAGATTCATTCCACTCCATGCTTTAATTTGTGTTTTTTTTTGAAAGGTAAATAAATTTCATTAATCAGTGTAAATTCCATGTACAAGCATAATTGTTATACTCTGAACAGACTGTACAAAAACTATCACAAAAACATCACCTAAGGGTGTAAATGTAATGAGTGTGTTGTTAGTATCCTATCCTAGGTACCCACAACAGATTCATGAACCGAAGCCCAACAATTATCCTATGGCATTAACAAAATGCCCATATTAGAAACCTCAGCCTAAGCAGGTAGTTGGAATATGCCATCTCTGTAGCAGTTGTTGGTTCTTCCTTGAGTTCTTGAATTTTAAAGATATGATTCTATCCATTACAGTTTGCTTGATTGTTTTGAGAAGAAAGTTGGAGTCCTTGAAGTGGTTGCTATGGAGTCTGTCATTCCTTTCTCTCCATAACTGTAGGTTGTGACTGATAAGCTCAATTTCATCAAAACTGACATCAAACTTCTCCTTCTCCATTGTTGTGCTGCCCATACAATAAATTCATCCCAATGTTTAGCTTGCCATTGAAGCCCACTCAATAACATGATTTCAGTCTAGATTTTGTGTGAATATGAGCATTCAAAGAACAAGTGAGGGTGTGATCCAGGTTCCTCTCTACATAGTATGCAATCAACCACCAAGTTTGGTATGATGGCTTGAAGCCTATCCTTAGTGCTTAGCTTCATTCTCACAACAAGCCATAAAATAAAACTCGTTCTTAATTGGATTTCAGTTTTTTAAAGCCTTTGTTTGATATCTATTCATCAAGTAAACCGCTGTGTACACTGTTTTAGCACAAAATGATTCAGATAAACCCTTCTCATACATTATTGATTTTGCCATTTCAACAATGGTTCTATTATTTTTTTTCGGCCACTCCATTTTGTTGTAGAATATACCCAACCGTCAATTATTTTTTCATACTAATATCTTCACAATACTTATTAAATTTATTAGAGTTGTACTCACCACTTCTATCACTTCTCAACACATTAATACAATATCCACTTTATCTTTCAACAAACTTTTGAAACTTCTTGAATACTTAGAAAACTTCAGATTTTTGTCTCATAAAATAAACCCAAGTTATTCTTGAAAAATCATCAACAAAAATTATGAAATATTTGTTACCTCCATGGGGAAGTGTTATTGATGATTCCCATATATCAGTGTGAACAAGTTCCAATGATGATTTGACTCTTCAAAGCTTATTCTTTTGGAGAAAGACATTGATGATACTTTCCAACTGCACAGTCTTTATAAACTTCTTTCAGCTCTTGTATAGATGACAATCCATAAACCATGTTCTTTTGTTATAGACTTTTCAAGTTTTGAAGGTTCAAGTGTCCAAATCTACTATACCAAAACCAAGATTCATCGACAACGTCCCTATTCAAAGAAGCATTATTTGAATATCGAAAAATGAGAGAAAAATTTATGTTTTTTGTCAATCTAATTTTCAAGGTAAATTGCATTTTCTCTCAACAATCATAGATCCTGCAAGAGTTTTCTTCAAACACCATGGAGTACCTATGCTGTACAAGTTGACCAATATTCAACAAATTTTGTTCAAAATTCGTTACTAAGAAGACATCTTGGATATATCTTGTTCATTTCTTTGTTTCCATGACAATGATTCCCTTTCCTTTTACTTGAACCATGACACTATTTTCTATCTTTATTTGAGAATTAGAAACGATATCCATGTTCACAAAAATGTTACCATTGTCGGTCATATAATTACTACAACCACTATCAAAATACTACACACCATTTTTTTGCTCGGACATTGGTTGACACTCATAGAACATGTTTCCACTATTTTCTTGCTCTTAAGAAAAAAATAGTTTGTTGATTATTTTTGAACCGACAATCTTTTTGTAAATAACTAAACTTTTTGCAATTAAAACATTGAGATTTTTCANCATTGGTTGACACTCATAGAACATGTTTCCACTATTTTCTTGCTCTTAAGAAAAAATTAGTTTGTTGATTATTTTTGAACCGACAATCTTTTTGTAAATAACTAAACTTTTTTGCAATTAAAACATTGAGATTTTTTACAAAACCAACAATCTTTATCAATATGAATTGATCTTTTACAAGTTCCACATTTTTGTTGAGTAGATTCTTCATTTGATATTCTTTCAAAAATTTTCTCTTTCAAAGTTTCCTCTACCTCTTCTTCTTGAATTTCTTCCTCTTCCAAATGTATCACTTTTACATTGATTGGAACTAGACAATTCATGACTTTGGGAGTCAACATTAAGCTTGAATTGAAAAATATTTTTAACAGATTTTTCAACGTGCCTACTCAACCTTTGCTCAAATACTTTAATGAAACTCAATAAATCTTGAACACCAAAAGAAGAAATATTTTTAATTTTTCCAATGATGGAAACAATAGAATCATATTTTTCCAACAAACTAATCAAAATTTTCTGAACAACTATTTAGGCCAAAATTTGATTCCCATGAGTTTTCCTTTGATTTACAATCTCCATAAGTTTAGATCATTTAAGGATTCATTTTCTTTTATTCTACTATTATCAAAATCACTTCTTAAGCATTGTAGTTTTACGACTCTTATATTTGTAGTACCACGATACTCATCTTGTACAATGTCCCATGTTACCTTTGATTTTGTTGCATTGATAATTTTTGAAAAAATGATATCCGTTACTCCTTGTTGAATCAAATGAAAAGCCTTCGCATCATTGTTCTTGTTTTCCTTTAATCGATTCCTTTGAGCCATTATCATCTCAGTTGCCATATCTTCAATTGGATCTTCATATTCATTTTCAATCCAATCCCAAAGATTATAAGAAAGAAATATAGTTTTTATCTTCATACGCCAATAATCATAATTTTCACCATCAAAGATGAGAAAAAATGGTTGTTGTGCACCGGTAGATATGTTAATTCCAATTGTCATTTCAATCTTCTTCATTAGGACTTTGTTTATCTAATGAGAAATTGCACACCTAGCTAGTTAGTGTCGAACTNTGGTTGTTGTGCACCGGTAGATATGTTAATTCCAATTGTCATTTCAATCTTCTTCACTAGGACTTTGTTTATCTAATGAGAAATTGCACACCTAGCTAGTTAGTGTCGAACTAGTTCTGATATCACTTATGTTGGCTATAATTTCAACATTTATATATTTGTGATAGAGAAAATAAAGACAATCTAAACAAGTCTTTCGGTATAAATTATTTTTTTTTTCGATAAGTAAGATGAAATCATTAAAAACCAAAGAAAATGTACAAGTGATACCATGGGATGGCTGATCTTCTGAACAGGGGAGAAGAAGATCAACCATCTCAACAGCAAAAAATACAAGGAATACAAATCCAAAATGACTGAACAAAAAATGTACAAAATAAAACCTTATCTGAGCTTCAAGATGAGCAAAAACCATCCATAAAAGAAAGAAAGGAGAAAGCAGTTAGCAAACCAGTGACACTAGCAGCGNTTAAAAACCAAAGAAAATGTACAAGTGATACCATGGGATGGCTGATCTTCTGAACAGGGGAGAAGAAGATCAACCATCTCAACAACAAAAAATACAAGGAATACAAATCCAAAAGGACTGAACAAAAAATGTACAAAATAAAACCTTATCTGAGCTTCAAGATGAGCAAAGCATGAGCAAAAACCATCCATAAAAGAAAGAAAGGAGAAAGCAGTTAGCAAACCAGTGACACTAGCAGCGTTAAGCGTTACCATCAACAGTAATCAGAAAATTGCACTTTCTTCCTTGAATGCCCAAAATAAGGATCCTCCAGTCCAAGCATCAGTAGGAAAAAAAGCATCAGGAGGCACCTATAATAAACAAGAAGCCTCACAAGAAGACCAGGACTCTAGCTAAGCCCAGAGTAGTAGCAGCTCATCCATCTAGACAAGCCCACAGAAAAGCAGCAATCAGGAGATTAACATTCAGAACAGCAGAGTATGTCATGATATAGAACAGAGTAGAAAAACAGGCATCCAAAGTTTGGTGCAGAAATACAAAACAGTTCAAGGGGGTTCCAATATAGTCTCTGGAAGATCCCATTCTCTTTGAAGCCATAAATTTGAGGGAGATCTCCGATATCCTCTACTTAGATGAAGTTTGAGCTTGATGTTATCGATTAACTCTTTGTATACAGTGCCAACATCTTTGAAGGAGTTTCTAAATAATCGACAATTCCTTTCTTTCCACACAATATATACAGAAGATGAGAGAATCAATTTACCTATAAGCTTTTGCAGGCTCTTACCATATAAGTTTGTGGCACACCATTGGACAATTCCAGGCCAACTCAAGTGAGGCCATTGAAGATTACATTTCACTTGCATAGAGGTCCAGATTTTGAAAGTAAAAGAACACTAGAAGAAAAGGTGCTCATGGGTTTCAATGTCAGTCCTACAGAAGACGCATTGCGTTGATTGCAAAAGGCCATAATTAAATAGCTTATCCTTGGTAGCCAATCTTTGCTGCACTGCTAACCAGAGAATAAAACTATAACGGGGTATAACACCCAAGTACCAGACCACCTTGGACCATTCTTGAAATTGTCCTTTATTTNTCCTTGGTAGCCAATCTTTGCTGCACTGCTAACCAGAGAATAAAACTATAACGGGGTATAACACCCGAGTACCAGACTACCTTGGACCATTCTTGAAATTGTCCTTTATTTCTAAGGGCTTCCCAAGCAGATTTAACATTGTAATAGAAAGTGTTTGAAGGAATCCATTGCACATGATCCTCCATGCTCAAGTTAGGCTTAAAGCAAGGGGGGTTTCACTCTGCAGCTGAAGAAAACACCATTAGGGATAATTGGCCAGGACCAATCACCATTGATAATAATACTACTGACTTTAGCATTACTAACCAACCCAGAATGATCAATAGTTGTCTCCACAATGAATTGATGGAGAGGACCCAAAGGATGCTAGGTTGATCTCCCATTTCCTATGATGAACTTGATAAGTGGGAGAAATTCAGTACTGAGCCTGAGAATTTTTCTCCAAGCCCATGAGGAGTTTTGTGGAATTTTGACACTCTAGAAACTTCGTCCTCTCAAAAGGTAAGACTCAGCCCACTTCACCCATAGAGAATGAGGATAATTAGTGATGATGTTCCAGAGAAATCTCATGACTGCAGCCTTGTTCCAATGCTCCATGTTCTTTATTCCAAGCCCTCCCTCACTTTCAGGCAAGCAGACATTTTGCCAAGCAACCTTTGCCCCACTGGCCTTGAGCTCAATTCTTGACCAAAGAAATCTTCTCAAGATCTGTTCAACTTTGGTTATTATCTTCTTCGAAAGGATGAAAATAGAAGACCAATAAATCTAGATAGAGAAGAGGATGGAAGTAATCAATTGGACTCTACTAGCATATGACAGAAATTTGCAACTCCATGAATTCACTCTGCTAGTGATTTTTTCAACAAAAACTTCACAATCAATGACCCTAAGCTTAGTAGTTATAAGTGGCACCCCAAGATATCGAATTGGCAAATCTCCTTCACTATATCCCAGTTCTTGAAGAATGTCAAATTTTGTAGCATCATTGACTCCAGAAAAAAAAAATGTGGCTTTTATTAGGGTTTGGCTTTAGTTCAAAGAACTCTTCAAAAGCCAACAACACCTCTTTGATGGCTCAAATTGACTCAATTTTGCCTTTGCTGAAAATCATAAGGTCATCAGCAAAACAAAGATGAGAGATCCCCTGCATACTACATCTTCAATGATAAGTAAACTGACCCAGTTGAGTAGCCATCTTCATTAGACCAGAGAAAGCTTCCATAAGGATAACAAAGAGGTAAGGGGACAATGGATCCCCTTGTCTAAGTCTTTTTCTACTTGCAAAATATCCATTAAGTTCACCATTGATGCTAATTGAATACATAGGAGAAGTAATGCATGCCTCAATCCACCCAATGACTTCCATAGGAAATCCCATATGGCAAAGAATAGCAAGGATAAAATCCCATCTAGCATTATCAAACGCTTTCATGATATCAACTTTCACAGTACATCATGGGCTGCCTCTATTAGAGTGATAGTTACTAAGGAGTTCTTGGGAAAGCAAGATGTTATCTGAAATGTTTCTATTTTTAATGAATGCAGATTGAGATCTATCAATAAGCTTAGGGAGAACCACTTTAATTCTGTTAGCTATAATCTTTGAGATACACTTGTAGATGGTTGAGCAGCATGATATAGGTCTATAGTCAGATAAATTTACGGGGTTGAGGACTTTTGGGACAAGGGCAATAATAGTAGTGTTCACCTCTTTCAATAATGTCCTAGAACTGAAAAAAGAGAGGACGACNTACACTTGTAGATGGTTGAGCAGCATGATATAGGTCTATAGTCAGATAAATTTACGGGGTTGGGGACTTTTGGGACAAGGGCAATAATAGTAGTGTTCACCTCTTTCAATAATGTCCTAGAACTGAAAAAAGAGAGGACGGCATCTGTTACTTCGTTCACAACAATATGCCAAGTCTTCTTAAAAAAACTAGCTGGGTAGCCATCAAGACTAGGGGCTTTGCCATCTTTCATAGAGAACATGGTTTGTTTGACTTCTTCTCTTGTGACATTCTGCACCATAGAGTCTGCTTGTGCTTGTGTGATGCTGTTACTGATGAAACTTCTTACCCATTGCATGTTCAAAGCAAATGGGGGAGAGGGAGAGCCAAACAACAATTTGTAATACTGGACCACCTCCTTCTTGATGTCTTCCAAATCATTAGTTCTAGTTCCATCTTTTTTTTGAATAACAGTGAGCCTTCTGTGGATTCTCTGCTTGCTTATGGATTTAAAGAAGAAACCAGAATTTTGATCACCAAGGTTTAGCCACTAGATCCTTGTTTTTTGCTTTAGGAAGCTCTCCTCTATTTCTCTAAGCTCTATGCACTACTGAAGCTTCTCTTTCTCGATGATCCAAAGAGCTTGGTTATTTGGATTTCTATCAGTGANCTTCTGTGGATTCTCTGCTTGCTTATGGATTTAAAGAAGAAACCAGAATTTTGATCACCAAGGTTTAGCCACTAGATCCTTGTTTTTTGCTTTAGGAAGCTCTCCTCTATTTCTCTAAGCTCTATGCACTGCTGAAGCTTCTCTTTCTCGATGATCCAAAGAGCTTGGTTATTTGGATTTCTATCAGTCAGTTTTTGAGTATCTTCAAGAGCTCGCTTGGCATCCAAAACTCTATCAGAAAGATCACTATAATTCCTCTTATTTAGCTCTTTCAGCTCTTTCTTCAGTAACTTCAATTTTTGACATACTTTGAAAATTGGAGTGCCTGTCAGTGGAGTATTCCAAACTCTCAAAACAGTGAGAAAAAAATCTTGATGTTTCGCCCAAAAGTCAAAGAATTTGAAGGGCCTCCTCATCCTAGGAAGTCCAGCTCCCAGTCTTACCAGTGCAATAGAATGATCAAAAACTCCAGGGATAAGGAACTCAGCCTCCGAGGCAAGAAAAGTTCTCCCCCATACCTCATTTACTAACATTCTGTCAAGTTTGCAAGCAATAATACCCCCCATCAAACTACCTGTTACACCAGGTATATTGAATGCCAGAGTACTTGAGGTCTTCCAGTTCAGCCTTTAAAAGATAGTTACAAAAATCTCCTGAGCCTTTGTCTCTAATGCTACAGCTTCCGGTTTGCTCAGAGAAGGATTTGATAATGTTAAAGTCCCCAAGAACAATCCAGGGACTATGACATAGTGATTGGACTCTCTGAATCAGATTATTCCAAAGAGACTTTCTAGGATATGCCTCATTATGGGCATAAACAAATGAGGGGAAAAAAGAGTTGTGGTTGGCCAGGATCTCAATGCTACAGTGTACAACTTGATCAGATTGCTCAAACAGTTTCACATCTACAACAATTAGGTTCCAACAAACCCATATTCTTCCTCTAAGGGATGAGTTATTATTATTTATAAGACTCCACCCAGGCAACATACTTCTAAAGATCCTTTCAGTATTTACGCTCCTTATTTTTTTTCCAGAAGACCATATAAGTCTACTCCAGATAGGTTTATCTCTCTTCTGACTTCAGCTTGCTTCAAGGGNCAGGCAACATACTTCTAAAGATCCTTTCAGTATTTACGCTCCTTATTTTTTTTCCACAAGACCATATAAGTCTACTCCAGATAGGTTTATCTCTCTTCTGACTTCAGCTTGCTTCAAGAGGCTGTTAAGCCCTCTTACATTCTAGCAGAAGAGTTTAATCATTGAGGGAAGGGTGAGGAAATGGGTTCCAGCCCCTTTTTGGGCATCAAGTCAGAAATAGATTTCTGCTTATTCTTACCTTTTGTTTTCCTTTGCTTTTTCCTTGTCGTAGTGCTCATAAGCTTCTCAATCTCATCTATGGCTTTCAACTTATCTAGCATACTGCCAGGTTCTAGGGGACTCAAACTCACTAAGTTCCTCCTCTTAATGACCTTCTATGGGTAGTAGTTCCAGTGCCTTGAACTTGTTGGAAGGTGAAATTTGTTTGCTAGCACAACATCCCTTTTGTGTGCTACTACTCAACGCAATTCTGATGGTGCCTCCTTCTTGCTTGCTAGGATTTGTGACTTCCACTTTTTCCTTCCCCTTGTTTTTTGGATCATGCCACACAGTAAGTGGGTTTTCTTTGTCCGCTTGAGTAGGATTTATAACGTCAATAGGAGCCTGGGGAGTCAATCCATTGACCTCAGCNGGAAGGGTGAGGAAATGGGTTCCAGCCCCTTTTTGGGCATCAAGTCAGAAATAGATTTCTGCTTATTCTTACCTTTTGTTTTCCTTTGCTTTTTCCTTGTCGTAGTGCTCATAAGCTTCTCAATCTCATCTATGGCTTTCAACTTATCTAGCATACTGCCAGGTTCTAGGGGACTCAAACTCACTAAGTTCCTCCTCTTAATGACCTTCTATGGGTAGTAGTTCCAGTGCCTTGAACTTGTTGGAAGGTGAAATTTGTTTGCTAGCACAACATCCCTTTTGTGTGCTACTACTCAACGCAATTCTGATGGTGCCTCCTTCTTGCTTGCTAGGATTTGTGACTTCCACTTTTTCCTTCCCCTTGTTTTTTGGATCATGCCACACAGTAAGCGGGTGTTCTTTGTCCGCTTGAGTAGGATTTATAACGTCAATAGGAGCCTGGGGAGTCAATCCATTGACGTCATCTTGCTTAGTTCCCATGGAGCATAACTCTGAGGCATCAAGTACTGGGTGAGATGGTTATGCCAGTGAATCTTCTTGGGCCTTGTTTGTTATGGTTGGAGTACACTTATGACCAAAGTATTCGCATGTTTCATAGCGAAGGGGTTGCCATTGGTACTCAACATGAATTTTTATTTTCTCTAGATCATCCACATCCTCCCTTCCATTAAAAGATCAAAAGATTCCAATAGAGGATGTTGAGCATCAACTTCCACACAAATCCTAGCAAATGAGATTCTATTTCTTTCCTCAGTTAGCTTGTCCATGTATAGGGGTTTACCAATAGCACTTGCAATGTAGCTAAGGCCAGTGGCAGTCCAATACTCGTTAGGGATATTATAGAATTTAGCCCAAATAGAAATTTTCTTGATTTCCCCTTTTGTTAACTTAAGCCTAGGTTGCCATTTCTTTGGCAAAATGGGTTGGCCACCGATATGCCAAGGACCTCCCTTCAGTACCTTATTTCGGAGAGAGACACTAGAGAAATTGAAAAAATAGAACCCATTCTGATTTGCGGTGACCTCATGCAATCCTTTGGAACCCCATAATCCCATAGTTGATGATCTAACCAGATGGAAAGGTAACTTTTTTCCCACAAAAAAACCAACCAAGCAGGTCTCCCATTTTGAATAACCTTCATTTGCAACCTCTTTAGGAGGTCTAACTACTATTCTACCATCCTTCTTGCAAGGAGGAACAAATTTCATTTCCACTTTGGACCTAGAGTCAGATTTAACCTTGGATGCCCATGAAGGGCCAAATTTTGGTGTATTCGGTAAGGCCCCTGTTCCATTTTCTGTCAAATCTATGATTTTTGAACTAAGGTTAGAAGTAGAATCACCTGCATCCCTCTGCCCCTTTCCCAGCTTGAATAAGATCGCCACTTTTTGACTTGTTGTTTTCTCGGACCATCAGAGCCTATTGCCCACTCCATTGCCACGACCACCACCACGGGAGTAACTCCTACCTCGGCCAATCCTAGCTTCAAGTGGAGGGAGAGAAGTCTGGTTAATGGTAAATAGATACCTCAGGATTTCATTATTTGTGACAAGCTTATAGAGTCTACTTTCATCAGCTAATGTACAATTGAGCCTAACTGGGGCTTGCTCTGTTTCAGAGGTGACAATGGTAAATGCCTCAGCTGTTTCTTTGGCTTTGATTTGACTATTTTCGAGCAGGTGCTCACCCTTNTGCAACCTCTTTAGGAGGTCTAACTACTATTCTACCATCCTTCTTGCAAGGAGGAACAAATTTCATTTCCAATTTGGACCTAGAGTCAGATTTAACCTTGGATGCCCATGAAGGGCCAGATTTTGGTGTATTCGGTAAGGCCCTTGTTCCATTTTCTGTCAAATCTATGATTTTTGAACTAAGGTTAGAAGTAGAATCACCTGCATCTATGCTCTGCCCCTTCCCAGCTTGAATAAGATCGCCACTTTCTGACTTGTTGTTTTCTCGGACCATCAGAGCCTATTGCCCACTCCATTGCCACGACCACCACCACGGGAGTAACTCCTACCTCGGCCAATCCTAGCTTCAAGTGGAGGGAGAGAAGTCTGGTTAATGGTAAATAGATGCCTCAGGATTTCATTCTCTGTGACAAGCTTATAGNGGGGGGGGGGGGGGGGGGGGGGGGGGGGTGTAGTCTCCATCCCCGTATTCGCTTAAAAAACCTGTGTCCATTTCCGGTCTATCCTCATTGACGGGTATAGTTTTCATTCTCATCCCTATCCGCGGGTAAATTTGTAATTCNTCGGCCAATCCTAGCTTCAAGTGGAGGGAGAGAAGTCTGGTTAATGGTAAATAGATGCCTCAGGATTTCATTCTCTGTGACAAGCTTATAGAGTCTACTTTCATCAGCTAATGTACAATTGTGCCTAACTGGGGCTTGCTCTGTTTCAGAGGTGACAATGGTAAATGCCTCAGCTATCTCTTTGGCTTTGATTTGACTATTTTCGAGCAGGTGCTCACCCCTNCGTACTCCGTCTTCACCCCCGTCCCCGCCCTAGTCCACCTTACCCACCCCAGCCAAAACCCAAGCCCAAGCCCAAGCCCAAGCCCAAGTCTAAACCCACATAATCGAAAATTCTAAATAAATCTAGCATTCTAAATAATCTAACATGATTATAAAATATCATAACATAATTAAAAACTTGTCATCTACAACATAGTCCAATATAATATAATTAAAACTTTGTCTACAATATAATTCAACATAATATAATTAAAAATTTGTCTTTTATGTAAATCCAACACAATATCATGTAACACAACATAATGTAACATACTATATTCCAACATAAAAAAAAA
>CAUOFW020002280.1:1989639-2036077 GCA_963454935.2 Ilex paraguariensis
ATCCCCGCCTTTATCTCTACACGGGTTTATATGGGTATTTCTGTATACGTCCATTATTTAATATGTATGATCCATTTTCGGTCTAAATGAAACGAATTTGAACGAATACTCATTTATACCTGATCTACTGCCATATCTACTGCCACCCATACGTTNAAAACACGGATATATATAAAATAACGGCTAGGGCGGGGTGGGGGTAAATGTCAGTCCATCCCCGCCTTTATCTTTACACGGGTTTATATGGGTATTTCTGTATACGTCCATTATTTAATATGTATGATCCATTTTCAGTCCAAACGAAACGAATTTGAACGAATACTCATTTATACTTGATTTACTGCCATATCTACTGCCACCCATACGTTTTTTACTAAAAAAAATAAAAACCACCTAACTATCAGAATCCCACATTGAAACAAAATGGAGGGCCAAGTGCTTTTTCTTTTGTTACCATAAATGAATTTCAACTGCAAGGAAATAGATGGCTGGATATCACATGGCAGTCCCTTTCACTTTTGCCATAGGGTAAGTGTTCCAGTAATTGTTTGAGAAATAACTTACAGTGAAAAATAATCACACAAATATCTCTCTCTCTCTCTCTCTGCGTGTGCGCGAAAATATGGTGACATATGGCGAGAGAGAATTTACATTCTATACTCCATACATGAACCATGAGATTAGAACAATATCTAAGATATCACAAAAGCTAATTTGAAGAGTAAAAAAGAAGAAATATCAGCTCCAAGCCTCCAACATATATGTTGAGAAGGGAATGGAGGTCCTCTCAACTTCTTCTCTTCTAATCAGTACAAGGAATGTTAAAGGCTTGTATGCAATTAGGTCCATAAGTCCCATTCACCCCAGCAAAAATCATTTTCAGAAGTCCTTTTCCTCTCTCTCTCCACTAATCACTAAGGGAGTCTGATGAACCTAATGAGTGATTTCCCTATTTAGCCTTCTTTTTTATCTTGTTATATACAACCCACCAACAACGAGATACACACAGATCAATACAACTGAGAGATATAGAACTAAGATAATCTGGTATACCTTCAAGACAAGATATTAAGTTTGTTGATCTTATAGGTTAAGGTTGGTTGGTTTCAACTCTTTTCTATTTTCTGCTACTCTTCTGTGCAGATTTGTAGGCAACCAGAGAAAGAAAGCAAAGGCAGAAACTTGTCATCAATTATCACCACCTTTTTGTTTCCTCACCAGTTTAGTGAGCTCAAAAAATTGATACACCATCTGAAACCTGTTTTCAGTCTTCATCTCCTTTTTTGCTTAGAATGGCTGTTAGAAATTCTTAGTTTTTTTTTCATCTGTTACTTTCTCATACCAGTGATGTTGAATTTTTTAGCTATAAAGTATTATATGTTGCTATTTTTGTGCTAGATTCAGCTGCTGCCATGGAGTTCCCAAATCAATCAAGGGAGATCTCTGGATTCTCTCCTGGAAGAAAATTGGGTAGGGGAAAGATCGAGATCAAGAGGATCGAAAACACGACGAATCGTCAGGTCACCTTCTGTAAGCGCCGCAATGGATTGCTCAAGAAGGCCTATGAATTATCTGTTCTCTGTGATGCTGAAGTTGCTCTTATTGTCTTCTCTACTCGTGGTCGACTTTACGAGTATTCCAACAACAGGTATACTCATAATCTCTCTAGATCTTAACTTTTGAATTCTTCACCTTATTTTCTTAAACCTTTTTACATCTTCTATGTGTTTGTTTTCTTCGGTTCTTCCACTTTAAGGCCTTTCTTTGTTCTCTTTCTTTCAGCGATAATAGAAACTTTCAAGCTTTTTTTCTTGGTAAATTGTCTATTTCTAAAACGAGTATTAAAAATTTGGTTTGATTGATATGTTCCTGTTTGTTTAGTTGAACTTGCTCTATAGAATATTGGTTAGATTTAAGCTCAATGACACAATCATGTGTTTTGTGCAGTGAATATTTGAGTTAGCTCCAACAAAGATTCACTTGTCTTTCTTTTTCCTGTTTTGTTTTTTTTCCCTCAATGGGTTTTTCTTTTTATGATCTATATTTGCTTCATAGTTTGGTAGATACATAGATCTGTTGTAAAACATAGAAATGGAAGCATTCTGGTAATTGTAAGCAACAAGTAGAGATTTGGGAAGATATGCAGAACCGTGAGATCAGCCTCCCATACCTTCCTCCATTGCTGTTTATTTTGCCTGTTTCCTCTCTCTCTCTACATGTCATCTGTAGGCCAAGAAGGCCTACAAAGAAAGCTGTCAATCTCTCATTTGCTTACTTCCTCCATCTCTTGACCCTTCCTTAATAGCATGTCTGAACTTGATAAAGCAGACAAAAGAACTCTGAGAAAGTTGTCATCAGCCCCCATCAAGAAAGCATAAATTAGGGTTTCAAAACCTCAAATATGTTTTCCTCTTCAAATATATAAAAACCTTTAACAACCAATTAATCGTCAAATTAGGGTTGAACATATTTCTCTTTCTTTCAAATGGATTTCATTCAGTACACTACAGGTATAGCACTCTTTTCCAGTAAAACCTAATCAAATTAGGGTTTGTTTGTAACAAAGCTAAATTGGGTTTTTCTTAGATTAGTACAAGATCGCAGTCCAAAACATAGACCAATCAAACCCCAGTTTAGGTTTGACAAGGGTTTATTTACATATATGTGTATATCTGTTTTCTTCCTTTAGGACATTTAGTCTAGACTGCCTAGTCTAGTTAGAATTGAAGACCAGTTTAGGTGGGTGTAGTTTTGTTTCGCTTTGTTTCGGTTACAAGAATCTTTGGTCACGTCACTACAAGATTTTTCATCTTTTGACTTCTGACACAAGAGGCCCATGTGTCATGATACGTAGACTTGAATCTCTCTCTGTNTTACAAGAATCTTTGGTCACGTCACTACAAGATTTTTCATCTTTTGACTTCTGACACAAGAGGCCCATGTGTCATGATACGTAGACTTGAATCTCTCTCTGTCTCTCCCTCTTTTCTTCACTATGAACCCTAATTTTGTTTTAAATGGTGAACACACTCTTGGGCTTTTTTCTTTACTTAAAAAAAGATGTTCTTTTCTTTGTGTCTTTGACTTAAGGGTTTTACATAGCTTCTGAAACAGTTCAAACTGAAGCAGCAAAGAAACAGAAGTGAGGGTGAGAGATGAACCAAGGGGACTGGTTCACCTCTACTTTGGTTCATCAATTCTGTCCTGTAATCGTCACCTCATAGTTTCTCATTAGAGAATTGGGGCAACATTTTTTTTTATTTGTAGATCTTGCATAGTCAGCTAAGATATACTTCTGCAAGTCAATAATGCCTGCCTTTGTTCAGAAGGGGTTGTTTGTGTGTATGTGTGTGTGTGTGTGNTCAGCTAAGATATACTTCTGCAAGTCAATAATGCCTGCCTTTGTTCAGAAGGGGTTGTTTGTGTGTATGTGTGTGTGTGTGTGAGAGAGAGAGAGAGAGAGAGCTGAGAACCAATGGGATAGTTCTGCGCATTTGGCTTCTGTCATGCATGGGAAGTGTACAACTATGGCTGCTCAAATGGACGGCTCTGATGTACTCAGAGCTCCAGACAGATAGACTGAGAATTTACACTTTCTACCTTTAAAAATTAAATTTTTTTTTTTTTATACTCTCATGCTCCGTTAGATAATAAAGATGAAAAATAAGAGGGATACAAAATAAGAAGAATATATTTTTTACCCTTCAAAAAAAGAAAGTAAGAATAATACATTTTCCTTCTTTTGTGTTTGATAGAAATAGGATGGATGAAAAATAAATATGATTAATTTTTTTTTTTGCTTGATAAGAATAAGGTAACAATCGAGCCGTGTCGTTTCAGGTTCATGTCGAGTTATTTAAGGTTCGTGTCAAACATAATTTAATTCATTTATCTAATCGTGTCATGTTGAGTTGACCTATTTATTTTTCTATTTCATATTCCTATTCGTATTGACCCACATAAATTTTGAATAAAAAATTTAACGTTAATATTCTATTTTCATTTAATTGAATTTATGTTCACACTTTTTTTACAAACTAAAAATTAACTTAAATAAATATAAAATAATAAGTTAAAACATTTTTTTTATATAATAATTATTTTGGTGCTTAATAAATAGTTACAAATAATTAATATTTTATGTCTGTAATAGTAGTTAAACGTGTTAATTTTGTGTTACCATACAAACGAGAAAATAGAGAGTGTTTATTCTTAAATAAACGAGTAGATGATGTCAATTTGGGGTTTGACGGGTTGAATTAAATATGAGTCGTTTATATTTCGTGTTTGTGCGTTAGGTCATTTTCGACTTCGTGTTAAATTATAATCAAATTCGTGTCATAAAATTCATGGAATTCGAGTCATGTCATCATGTTAAGTCAAAAATTTTCACTCCTAGCTAAGATGGAAAAAATATTTTTTTTATTTAAAATATTTAATTTTTAGTTTTTAATTTTAATTTTTTAATTTTTTAATTAATTTTTTTTTAAAAAAATATAAATACATATTTTATCATTGTATTTATATATGAAATTAATGTACGCATAATATATGTATATATGTATTTTAATATATAGATAAATAAGATACATTGTAACATAAATAATTAACTTTTTATCAACTTTCCTTCCGATTTTGGATGATTAATTTTGATGAGTTGAAAGGAATGATCATCAATCAACTTTTTCATCTGTTTTATTTTCTTTTTTTACCAAACATGATGTTTTATTTATCCCTTAAACTTTTTATCCTTCAAACTTTTCATTCTACAATTTTTCAATCATATCAAACAGAGCATCAATATATTAAAAGTATTGCAATGTATTTTTTTTGTTAATTTTTGTTGTTTATTTTGTCAAAAATCACCTTATTGACGTTGATTAAATGAACAACGAAAACTAATGGAAGAGCCACACTGAAATACTTTTAATAAATTAAGTATATAATGTGAAAAATTTAATTTTTGAGGATGTAAAGTAGAAATTCTTAAACCTTTTGGTGCACAAAGTGTAATTCAGCCAATCATATTAAATAACTTGATTTTTATTTGAATTATTAGTTTTTGTATTTACCTAGGTGGGTAAAAGAGTGTGGTTAATAGGATTATTCATGGTGTAATGGGTGGGTGACACGTGGCAAGTCCCTGAGCATCCGCCAATCATATTGTGGGTGCTTGAGCCAGCTTGGCAGAGACAGCCTATCAGTGCTCGACGAAATTAAGGTTACAGTAGCGCAGGAGCAGTTGTTCTCCACTGTTTATGATACTATGTTACATCATGTCCAAGTAAGATTTGTGACTGACTGAGTGAGTCCGACTGAAAGAACACTTTCAGATTTTCCATCACTTTTTTTTTTCTACACCATTCAAGCTACCGAAAAATCCTATTTTTTCTATTAATTTAAATGTAGCCATTACACGTAAAGCTAATAATAGATAAATAATGAAATAAACTAATTTTATGCGTGTTATATTTTCATTAGACAAAAAAAAAAAAATCTATTTTCACCATTTGGATAAAAATATATTTTTGTTGGTCAAATTGATCTTATATTGATGAATGTAAATTTGTAGGACTTAGCGAATCGAAAATATTGTTTGATTATGATATAGAGATTATGAGTTTGAGTCACAAAAATAGTGTTTTTGATTATTAGAATAAGATTATGTACATCTGACCTTCCCCAACTCTCGTAACGACGAGAGTTTCGTGTACTGAATTTGTTCTTACTTACCAATGTAAATAGGTGTTAACTTATCTATGCATCTGATTATTTCCTAACTGAAATACATAAATAATTATTCATGTTGTGCATAGTTCATTCTAGGCAGATTGCTATGAACTATAAAGTTAGGAATTATTTGATTGTATTTCTAAATATTTTATTTTATGTTTATTTTAAATATCATTAGTTTTCTGTTTTGATATTTTAATTTCTCCTTGTCGGGTCTTATCTCTTATCTAGTCTTAAATGTCTATATAATAAGTAGAATACATACGCAAATGTCAGTGAATTACATATATTTTAAGATGATTTCTAAGATGCTTTTAGATTACATTTAAAAAAAGTAATCATACCTTTTTTTTAATGAAATTATAAGTTTCTTTAGAAAAGCATCTAAAAATGTTATTATTCTATTTTTGTGATAATTAAGTATAGGCCTTGAGCCGGTAGTTCCCACAAAATACTTACTCATTGACATAGATAATAGAGGACTACACAAAAATAAAACAAAAGATAGGCTGCACATTAACCTATACAAGTATAGGGGAGAAGCCATTGTTGGACCACTTGCAAATTATGAGCAGTCCTCTTAAACTTAGCAGACATGAGTCTCTCTCTAATAGTTTGCTGAATGAGCTGGGTTAGGGAGTTGGTGTCCCTAAATTGGTTGCTAAACAAGCTGTTGTCCCTCTCCCTCCATGGAAAGTAGACAGTAGTCGACAAACTAAATCTACTAATGATTTGCTGGAGATTAGTGTAAATCATACTTGGCCAGTTCCATTGATTGCCACTTATGATTCAAATCACTTTAGAATCATTTCGAAGCTCAGGGATTAGAGAAACCAATGAGTTTCTTAGAGCAGGGGGACCAAATGGGTGCCAATTATCATGCCATAAGCTGGTTCCTTCCCCATTCCCATTCTGGGAATTAGATTGAGATGCTTTTATCCTCCAGAAGCTCCTACCCCTCAGATGGTATAAATGAACCCATTTATACCATAGATTTTCCTTATCAACAAACAATATCTAGATATGTCTAAGCATAAGAGCCTTGTTCCATTCTTTGATCCTCTTAATTCCCAAACCCCCTTCCTCTTCAACTTACATACATCTTCCCATGCAACTTTGGCTCCAGTATTCTTCAGCTCAGTCTTTTCCAGAAGGACCTCAGATTCTGCTCTATTTTGTCAATAATTTGTTGTGGTAAAAATAAATGTGATGCCTAGTACACCCTCACGTTGCGAATTACTGATTGGATCAACTGTAGTCTTCCTACATAAGATAAAAACCTTTTAGTCCAAGATTTACCCCTTGTTAGAATCTTTTCCAAAAGGCTTGAGCAGTGAATGGATCTAAGTCTTGTGGATATCAAGGGAATTCCCAAGTATTTGGCAGGGAGCATCCCCTCAGAAAATCCAAACAGTTGAAGAATTTGCTCCTTGATCCCTGCACAAAAGAATAAGTTACTTTGGGATAGTTAGCCTAAAGTCCAGAAACTGATTGAAACAAATCCAAGGAATCCTTGAGCAACTTAGTTGAACTAAGATCTCCATGGCAAAGAAGCAACAAATTATCCTCAAATGACAACTGAGTTGGACTTTCTTACACCTCCAGTAGAACTTGAAAGTTTAACTCACAGATATATTCTTTTGAATGATAAGGTAGAGGACTTCAATTGCTATCACAAACAAGTAACGTGAAAGGGGATTGCCTTACCTTAATCCTCTAGCACTTGGGAAAAAACCATGTAGCTCTCCATTGATGTTAATAGAAGGGTAGAAATGCAAGATAGGATCCATTATCTCGTGGCTGTTGGGAAGTTGAGAGCCTCAAGTGTGTCAACTAAATATTGCCACCCAACAATATCATGCGCTTTCACAAATCAACTTTTATTGCATATCTAGCAGATCTAGTTTCTCTTTGATAGTCTCTCAAGAGCTCTTGTGACAAATGAATATTATCTCCAATCTTCCTTCCAATAATGAAAGCTGATTGGTTTGGATGAACAATTTCATTCAACACACTCTTAACCCTAGCTGCAGTTATCTTAGAAATGGCCTTATACATAGTATTACAGCATGAAATGGGCCTAAAATCTCCCATGTCTGAGGGGTGGGGTACCTTTTGAACTAATGCTATAATGGTAGCATTGAGTCCCTTAAGCAACTTTGCTGTAACGAAGAATTCCTTTACAGAAACATACACATGTTGTTCAATTATTGGCCAAGCTTTTTTGAAGAAAAAAACACTGAATTCATCTGGTTATGGAGCTTTATGGTCATCTAGGGAGAAAAATGTTTCCTTGATTTCATCATTTGTTATTTCTCTGGTCATGATTGTAGCCCGTTGATCTGATATTTTCTTCTTTATAATACTAGTTATCACTTGCTTCCTTTCCACTGATGAAACTATATGGAGTCTGTGTACAACTTTTCTATTAACTTCTTGGTCCCTTTTTGCCAAGGACCCATCACGTTTTCTTAAGGATAAATTTTTCTGCAAATTCCTTATGTTGACCATTGTTTTGAAGAAAAATGCAGTATTGTGATCAACCTCTTTAAGCCATTGGATCCTTGATTTTTGTTTATATACCAACTCCTCATTGCTTGCTATAGATATATATGCTTCAAGTAGATGTCTTTCCTCTTGCCTTTATTAAAGTTAATACTTTGTTGTGTTATTTTGTATTTGGGCTAAAAACTGTTGTGTTTGTGATTGGGTCATAAAATATTAGTATGTGTTTGAGTCATGTTTTGTTGTATTTAATTAGGCCCAAAGATAAAAAATTCTAGAGTTATTTGAGTGTATCTAGATAAATATTGTAAGAGTCTTGTCTAGAATATATAGAATGTCTATATTTAGGTGTGTCTAGAAAAGTGTGAGAGACTTTTCTAGAAGATGACTGGAATGAAAAATTTAGTTCCAAAGCTTCCCCTATATTCCTTGTGAGTCTCTTGTTTGTTTCTTTAATTAATCAAGGTTCAAGTCTAATCTAAGGTCAAAAAAGTGGTATCAAAGCTCGGTTTGACGACAACAACTGGGTGTGAAGATTTGGTTCAAGAAAACAAACTCTGGTGCCGAAGAACATGGTTGGTTCAAGTAATCAAAATTTTGGAACTCAGCTACCTTTATTATCACAATTTGACAATGAGAATTATGATTTTTGGTGTGTGAGAATGAAGATCCAACTTATTTTAAATGATTTGTGGGAGTATGTTGAAGATGGGTATGATGACTCCGAAGATGTCAATTCTTTAACGGATACTCATAAGCAAGTATTGAAAGCACAAAAGAGGAAAGATGCAAGAGCTCTCTCAATGATTCAACAAATAGTTTTGGACAAGATTTTTCTGAGGATCATCAACGAGACTAAGGCAAAGGATGCTTGGGATATTCTTCAAAAGGAGTATCGGGGCAACTTGAAGGTAAGAGTAATTAAACTTCAATCTTTGAGAAGAGATTTTAAAAATATGAAAATGAAAGGTGGTGAAGTATTGCAAGAATTTTTTTTTTAGATTGATGGAAGTTGTGAACCAAATGAAATACATGGGGATAATATAACTACTGAAAAAATTGTGAAAAAAATTTTAATTACGTTGACAGTAGACTATAACCCCATTGTTGTGGTTCTTGAAAATACTAAGGACGTTGAAACCTTGAGCGTTGAAGAATTGATGGGTTTAATTAAAGCATTTGAGCAAAGATTGAGTAAGCAAATAGAGAAGTCACTTGAAAGTACTTTTCAATCTAAGCTCAATATTAGTGGTTCTAAAACTCAAGAAACTTCTTGGAATTTGAATCAATCGGAAGGTGAAAAAGGAAAAGTTAAATTTGATTATGCAAAAAGTGGAGGAAAAAATAATTTTCACAAGAAGAATTTTCAAAGACAAGGAAATGAGGAGTCCATCCAAAGAAAGTGTAAAATTTGTGATCGAAGTAGCTATGTGGAGAAAGATTGTTGGTTTAAGGGGAAGCCACAATATTATAATTGCAAGAAATTTGGGCATGTCAAGAAGGATTGTTGAGTAACCAACCAACAACCTAATTTTACCAAAAAAAAAGAAGTTGATGGGAACATGCTTTATGCCTGTCATAATACTTTGGAGAAAAAAATGTGATATTTGGTTTGTAGGTAGTGGTTGTAGTAACTACATGATCGATAATGAAAGTATTTTTGCCAACCTTGATGCTTCCTCAAATTTGTAAGTCAAAATGGGTAATGGTGCCTTAGTCCAAGCAAAAGAAAAGGGTACTATTGTGGTGGAGACCAAGAAAGGGACAAGATACATTAGAGATGTTTTACTAGTTCATGACTTGGAGCAAAATTTGTTAAGTGTTGGTCAAATGGTAGAGTATGGGTATGTAGTTCACTTTGAAGATGATACTTGCAAGATTTATGAAAAAGGGAGAAGCAAGCAAATGGTGACAACAATCAAGATGGAGGAAACTAGAAGCTTTCTGCTCACTTTGAGGTATGTAAAAAATATTGCTTTGAAGATGAATGTTGTGGATGAGACTTGGCTTTGACATAAGAGATTTGACCACTTGAATTTTCAAAATTTGAAGTATTTACAACAAAAGGACATGGTACATGGGTTGCTGATGATTTAAGAAGTTAAAGAAATTTGTGAAGACTGTGCTCTTGGGAAACAACGCCGGGAGGCATTTTCAAAAGACAAAGTATGACGAGCTAAAACATCATTGGNAGACTGTGCTCTTGGGAAACAACGCCGGGAGGCATTTTCAAAAGACAAGGTATGACGAGCTAAAACATCATTGGAGAGCTTGTTTATACCAATGTGTGCGGGCCTATGGACACAACAACTCATGGAGGTAACAAGTATTTCATTACTTTCACTAATAATTTTTTTAGAATGACATAAGTTCATTTTATGAGACAAAAATCGGATGTGTTTAATATTTTTCAAAAATTTCAAAGCTTTGTTGAAAGGCAAAGTGTCTATTTTATGAAAGTGTTGATAGAGGTGGTGAGTATAACTCTAATGAATTTATGAAATTTTGTGAAGATATTGGGATGAAAAGACAAATGACCATTGGGTACACTCCACAACAAAATAGAGTGGAGGAGAGAAAAAATATAACAATTGAAAAAATGTCTAAATCAATGCTTTATGAAAAATGTTTGCTAGTCTACAATCAATTCCATCAAGCTCAAGTTCTTTGTCTCCAAGTTCAACTCCAAAAAGAATGAGAAGTCTTAGTGATGTGTATGCAAGATGTAATTTTTATGTGATTGAACCGGAGAACTTTGAAAAAACATTTAAACTAGAAGTTCGGAAGAACATAATGCAAGAGGAGATTCAGGTGATTGAAAAGAACAAGACAAGGGAGTTGGTGGAGAGACCCAAAGAAAAAGAAATGATTGGTGTGAAGTGGATTTACAAAACAAAGTTTAATCCGGATGGGTCAATTCAAAAGAACAAAGCAAAGCTTGTTGCAAAAGGGTATTCTCAACAACTGGGTATTGATTGTCAAGAAATATCTGTATCGGTGGCTTGGCTTGACACAATTAGAGCACTTATTGCTTTGGCGGCTCAAAAGGGATGGTTCTTGTACCAACTTGATGTGAAGTCCGCATTCTTAAATGGAGATTTAGAGGAAGAGGTGTATGTGGATCAACCTCAAAGCTTTGTTGTTAAAAGAAAAAAAGATAAAGTTTACAAGTTGAAGAAGACATTATATGGGTTGAAACAAGCACCTCGAGCATGGTATAGCGAGATCGATTCCTACTTCAACAATAAAGGCTTTCAAATGAGTAAAAGCAAGCTGACCTTATACGTCAAAAAATAAGGTAACATCGGTATTCTTATTGTTTCTCTTTATGTTGATGAACTTGTTTTTACCAAAAATGATAAAAAGATGCTTGAAGAATTGAAAAGAGACATGATGAAAAAATATGAGATGAGTGATTTGGATTTGTTGCATTACTTCTTGGGATTTGAAGTTTTTCAAAATGAAGATTGTGTTTTTATTTCCCAAATGAAATATGTAAAAACTCTTATTGAAAAGTTTAAAATGGTGAATTGCAAATCGGTTGCTACACCTTTGGTGATAAATGAAAAGTTGACAAAAGAAGATGGAAGTAAAGATGTTGATACTTCTCTTTGTAGAAGTTTGGTTGGAAGTTTATTATATTTGACGGTTACAAGGCTGGACATTATGTCTGCTACAAGTTTATTATCTCAATTTTTGCATAGTCTAAGCATAGCTCATTTTTGGGCAGCAAAAAGAGTTTTGAGATACATTAAAGGTACCCTTGATTATGAAATTTTGTTTGAGAAAAATGTGGATGCAAAGTTGATTGAATTTTGCGATAATGATTAGGCCGGGTGTGTGGATGATATGAAGAGCACTTCCGATTATGCATTTTCTCTTGGCTCGGGTGTCTTTTCATGGACATCTAAGAATCAACAAATGGTAGCACAATCATCCGCCGAGGCTGAATATGTTTTGGCGTCATTGACGACATCACAAACAATATGGCTAAAGAGAATCTTAAAAGATGTTGGTGAGAAGCAAGGAGATTTTACTCCAATTTTTTGTGATAACAAGTTCGCGATTGCAATGACAAAGAATCCCGTCTACCATAGCCAAACCAAACACATTGTAATCAAGCATCACTTTATTCGGGAGGCCGTGGAGGATGATGAGATTCAACTCAAGTATTGCAAGATGGAGGATCAGGTGGCTGACATCTTTACCAATGCACTTCCAAAGGATATGTTTCAATACTTTCGGGAAATGTTAGGTGTCACACAACAAAACATTAAGGGTGAGTGTTAAAGTTAATACTTTGTTGTGTTATTTTGTATTTGGGCTAAAAAATATTATGTTTGTGATTGGATTATAAAATATTAGTGTATGTTTGGGTCATGTTTTATTGTATTTAATTAGACCCAAAGATAGAAAACTCTAGAATTATTTGGGTGTGTCTAGATAAAGATTGTAAAAGTATTTTTTAGAATATATAGAGTATCTATATTTAGGTGTGTCTAGAAAAGTGTGAGAGAATTTTCTAGAATGTATAGAGTGTCCATATAAAGCTTGTAAAAGACTTTTCTAGAAGATGAATGAAATGAAAAATTTAGTTTCAAAGCTTCCCCTATATTCTTTGTGAGTCTCTTGTTTGTTTCTTTAATTAATCAAGGTTCAAGCCTAATTTAAGGCCAGCAACCATAGGCAAAAGTCAGTGTGNGTTTGTTTCTTTAATTAATCAAGGTTCAAGCCTAATTTAAGGCCAGCAACCATAGGCAAAAGTTAGTGGGATTATTGTCAAGTTCCCTTTGACAAGTTTCGAGTACAACCTTTGCTTGTTGTAGTATCTTTGAAGTTGACCCCAATTCTTTATTCATGGACTTGACTTTTCTCAAAACCTTTTTTGGTTTTCCACAAAGTCGATATTGGCTGAGTACCTAGGATGCTCCCATCCTACTCCTGAGCAACAATACTAAGGAAGTCATTTCTCTCAGTAAGGTGATTGAGGAATTTATATGGGAATTTCCTTTTACTCACAGATACAACCAACTTTACAACAGCTCAAGAATGATTTGATACCATAGAAGGAAGAAAGTCAGCCTCTGATTCCTGGAACTTGATATTCCACATTCCATTGACCAAAACTCTATCCAATTTCCTGGACATGAAACCTCCCTCATGTCTATTATTGCTATAAGTATACTGTGTACTAAAGTACTGTTGGTCCTCTAGTTGAGATTCTTGTAGGTAATTATCAAGCTCCTCCATAGCATGAGTCTGTCTCCTAAAGCGTCCCACAGATTCTTGCACCCTCTTATAGCATTGAAGTCCCTTTAGACTACACATGGTGGGTAGTGTACAACCTTGTATGATTGCTTAGATTTATCCACAAAGATCTCCTCTCATCCTCCTTATTTATTGCATACACAAACGAGGCAAAAAAAAAGTTAGTTGTAACTCTATGTGTTGAACATATCCGTGGATTACTTGGTCAGTCTCTGAAACTTTGTTCACATTAAGGATATTTGGGTTCCATTCTGTCTAGATTCTTCCATAGGTATGGCTATCAAAATTTGTAGTATGACTCCAAATTCTAAACACATTCTGTACAACTGCAGTCCTCTTGACGCTTCTAATTTTGGTTTCTACTATTCCTAGTAGATCAAGTTTATGTTCACAGATTTGTTTCTTTATTTCCTCTTGCTTAGAAGACTTGTTAAGCCCCCTAATATTCCGGCAAACAAAATTCAATTAGTGGTGCCTTGCTAAGATTAAGGTGCTCAACCACCTTTATCTTACCCTGTGCATTGGATTTCTTTTTCACCTTCTTACTTATATTTGGGTCCACCAATTCTTCCACTTCCTTATTGGCTATAGGTTTTTCATCAGGAGGTACCTAAAGATCAACCACTATGCTTCCTCCCTCCATCGACTACCATATTTATTAGCAGAAATATTTATTTAGGAGTCATAATAGGATTATTGCATGCATTACTGTTAGATGTTACAAGTGCCTTAAGCTGTAGATTTTCTACTGCCTCAGTTGTCATTACTGAAATAGATGCGAAGTTGAAATTACCTTCTGCTTTGTCATGTGCTTCCTCCACCAATATAGTTGATACACTGGCTTTGCCTTTGTCTCCACTGTGCTTGATTATTTCCTGTGCTTCTGCTATGTTTTCCTCACCCATGTTGTAAACCATTTTGGGGCAAGTTCCTTCATCATGCCCAAATATTTGACATGTTAGGCAAACCTTAGGCCCTTCACTTTCTCCCACTTGAGATCAAAATAATCCATAATCTTAGAAGTAGCATTGATTTCAACGCATACTCTTGCATCACTAATAAAATTACTTTACCTATTAAAAAATGCCCCTTAAGCAAAAGTTCTTGCAATGGACCTGATGAGCATCAACTTATAATGGTTTTTCTAGTCTAAAGTAATAGAGGTTAAAAGTTTTGAATGGAGTATGAAGTTTTTTTTTGAGTAAGTAAATATATCGTTGATCTTTGCAAAATATACAAGAGGGTTGTCAAATGTTTACCATTAGAAACAAAAGTATAGTGCCTAAACTGAGAGAAGTACTAGAAGAGATCAGAAATTTTAGCAGTTTAGAGAGTATAAAACAACTCAAGGCTAGTCTAACTGGTTGGTGTTAATGCACTAGAAAAGAGAAATTCCAACACTGGAGGAAAGCTTGATTCTGGGATGAATGCTTGTATATATCAGTAAGTAGCTTGCAACTCACCACATGTAGAATTGATTTGATGATGGTGTTTGAATCCTTGTATTCATTATGAAATACCTTGCTATTTTCTTTTTTTTTCAAAGGGAGTAGATTGCAGTTGAGAGGCTCAACTTGAGAACTACGATTTTCAGTGCCTTTCCAAATCTCTATAGCAGAGAAAATTGAATTGGCCATGATGCAGAAAACCAGGAGCAATTAGAACTGTGTACAACCCTTCACCAAATATTATTGGTGATAGATCACTCAAAGAAAAGATGGCAATGGTTTTCTTATGAGGTTTTGCAGAAAATACAAGTAATGTTTAGATAGTGAAAACATCACTTTCATGATCAAAGATACTCAATTTTCCTAGAATTGCAAGCCATCAGATGAAACCCTTTCTGGAAGTCTGTTGAGGATACCAAATGAACATGGACCAACAACTTTAGGACCAGGATTATAAGAAAATTCCAAGATGAATGAGTAGAGTAGATAACACTAGCATTAGACAATCATTTCACATTGTCCTGGTGTTGTGAATTTGGAGAGTATTAGGGGAGGGAATCTTGAATTTGCCTTGCTTCAGCAGATTCTGACAAAGGCCATGCCTAGTTATTACCATTAATAATTCTATCCACCTTTGCATATGTAGGAATATTGGAGAGCTCAATAATTCTAGTGGTGGAGTAGAAAAGAAAAAGGCTTTGTGGATTCCAACTATCATGCCACATAAGAGTAGTTTTTCCATCTCTAATAATGTGAAGGATTAAGGGTCTAGCCACATCTCTAAACTTTTGTAGTTTCCTCCAGTTCCTTGAGAAAACTTGGGGTGGGGGGGGGTTGGACTTCCCCAAAGAAGCAATCTAGGAGGGATAATCCTGTTGTGTAACCCAAAGAAAGTAGAATATGTTTGGGTGTTTGAGGGGGGGGGGGAGTTTGCAAAAGAGATTAGTTAGTACCCCCCCAAAAAATAGTCCCTTATATCGTGATCCTTACACACAAAAAAATTTCATAAGACTAAAACACAGATTATCAAAACGTAATTTAAGAAGATAATTGTGTAGTAGTTGACATACTTGGACATGTCTCTTGTTCTCGAGCGATGAACCTAAGAGACACAACTCTATCTCAAATGGTCTGGAGAATGGTATGTAACATAGCGTTATGGCCCCCCAGATCGGCTGAGGTGTATTATGGAATTCCTCTCTCTTCATATGTAATAAACAATAACTTGTAGACTAAGTTTCTACAACACCCTTAACTGTTACTAAATCCTGAAGTAATGGGAGCATTGTGTAGTAAGCCTCCCTTTTTAATGTAATTCTAGAATTTGTAGCCAAGTTCTCATTTGGCAATGTTCACCATTTAGCTGCAATAGGTGGAATGTGGGAGAATTGGCATTCAAGGAATAGGTGATTGTGACATTCATTTGCAAGTCCACAGAGACATACGGTTAATTCATATTCTTGGTATTGAGTCTCTTCCTTATGGCCAACTAGAGTATAGAACTCACACTAGGAATGGCTTGACCATACTAGAAATATTTGTGAGTGAATGAGATACAAACTAAGTGTAGAGACCCTCGTATATATAGCTAATGAAAGTTACAATAAGGATAAAAAGGTAAAAAAGAAAAAATTTAATAAACCCTAATAAACTAGACTGCTATATCTCTAATACTCCCCCTCAAGCTAGGTGCTAAAATATCAACTAAGCCAAGCTTGACAACAGAGTCCCAAAAATGGATAGAGTGATAGGTTTGGTGAAAACATCCGTAATCTAATCACTGGTCCCCATAAACGATGGAGTAACAATACCACTGCTAACCTTCTCTTGAAGAAAGTGAACATCTATCTTTATATGCTTCGTCCTCTCGTGTAATATAGAGTCAGAAGTGAGCTGAATAGCAAATTGATTATCACAATATAATGTAGATAAAGAAGTCACTAGAAATCCCAACTCGCCAAGAATCGATCGTAGCCAGATAATCTCATATGTGCTAAGTGCCAGTGCCCGTTACTCTACCTCTGCTGACCAGCGAGAGACAACTGACTGCTTCTTGCTCTTCCAAGAGATAAGATGAGTCCCTTGAAAAACATAGAAGCTTGTAATAGATCAATAGTCACATGCTCCCCCATAATCTAAATCTGAATAACAGGCTAGAGAACCAGTCTGAGATCCTGATGCATAGAAAAATCCAAGTCCAGGACAAGACTTGAGGTACCGAAGAATATGATAAACTGCATCAAGATGAGGCTGACATGGTCTGTGCATGAACTGACTAACTGGGCTGACAGTGAATGAAATGTCTGGTCTAGTATTGGCTAAGTAGATAAGTCTACCTACCAACCTCTTATAGACGATCAGATCTCTCTACTTCTCACCTTCAGCAGTAAGCTTTAGGTTTGAAATCATGAGTGATGATGCTGGTTTGCATCCCAACATCCCAATGTGTGAGAGAAGATCCAGAACATACTTTCTTTGAGAAAGAACAATACCCCTACTGCTACGGACAACCTCAATCCCAAGAAAATATTGCAAAAATCCAAGGTCCTTCACATTGAAGGCCTTCCCAAGGTCTACATTGACCTGCGCAGTCCTAGAAATATCATCTCCAGTAATAATAATATCATCAACATATACCAAAAAGATAACACACTGTCCAAAAGTATTCCGTCGAATGAAGCAGGTATGATTAGAATGACATATGGTGAACCTTAAACGTATAACTACATCACTAAAGTGAGAGAACCAGACTCATGGTGGCTGTTTCAGTTCATAAAGAGACTTACGCAGTCGACATACCTTTCCAGCATACTCCCCCTCAGCACGAAAGTTTAGTGGTGCATTCATATAAGTAGTCTCATCCAGATCATCGTGAAGAAATGTATTCTTCACATCCAACTGATAAAGAGATTAAGAGTACTTCGCAGCCAGAGAAATAATCAGTTGAACAGTAATCAATTTTGTCACGGGGGCAAAGGTAGCACCAAAATCATGACTTGATACCTGAGTAAAGCCCTTCGCCACAAAACCTAGCCTTGTGACGATCAATAATACCATCCACAAGAAACTTCAGGTGTAAACCCAGCGACAGCCAACAGGCTTTACCCCTGAAGGTAAAGAGACAAGATTCCACGTATGATTACGTTGAAGAGTGTCCATCTCTGTCTGCATGACAAGAACCCATTGGGACTCCCGCATAGCCTCTAAAATAGAGCGAGGAATTGGCATATCTGTTAAGACCATACTATAAGATTGAAATATAGGAGATAGATCACCATAAGAAACATACGTAGAGATCGGATATAAAGTNCTCCCGCATAGCCTCTAAAATAGAGCGAGGAATTGGCATATCTGTTAAGACCATACTATAAGATTGAAATATAGGAGATAGATCACCATAAGAAACATAAGTAGAGATCGGATATAAAATCCTGGCGGTCCAACCATAACGAACAACTGGACGATGATCACGCTGTGGATAACGACGCCCTAAATCATCATCCTTCACTGACAATGTCTCATCAGGTAAAACAACTGGCTCAGTATCTGCAATCTCATCAATACTAACAATAGGTTCATCAATATGCTTAACGAACTGAGAAGTATTACTTGCATTGCCTGAGATAAAGGGGATATCAACAAGAGGATGAGAGTGAGGGCGACGAACATAAACCTGGAAAGGAAGAGAGATTGGTGACTCTGTACTGATAGAGATGAGTGGCTCTAGAGGAAAAGAGACTGATGACTTTGCAATGATAGTGACTAATGGCTCTGGTTCCAGTGGTAATGGAAAATTAAAGAGAGTATCATCAACTGGAGGGGCAAACATAAGACTGAAAGAAAAATAAGGAATATACTAAAGAAAGGTAACATCTAGACTGTGATACATACGACACCTAATAAGATCATAATACCTATACCCCTTAGACTGATGACAATAGCCCACAAAGACACAATGAATCGTTTTATCATCAAGCTTATAACGAGTAGGAGACCGATTCTGAACAAAATATGTGCATCCAAAAACACGATGGGGGACCGAAAAAAGTGTCTGCTTAGGAAATAAGACCTATAAGGGAGCCCTATGCTGAAGAACACGACTCGGAGTACAATTATACAGAAAGGTAGAAGTCAAAATGACAAAATGCCAATGAAATTTTGGTACCCCTATGCCTCTAAGCATACAATGTACCATCCCTATCAGACTTCTACTTTTTCTTTCAACAACGTCATTTTGCTCAGGAGTATATGAACAAGTGAGTTGTTGAAGAATACCCTGAGAAGAAAGGTGAGGTCATAAGGAATCAGACACATATTCTTTGGCATTATCCAAACGAAGAACACGAATAATGATATTGAATTGTGTCTTAATCATCTGTAGAAACTGAGTGATTATAGGGAGTACATCAAACTTCCTATGTAAAAGGTAGACCCAAGTACAACGTGTATGGTCATCTATAAATGTCACATAGTATCAAGCACCTGACAGAACAGTAACAGGAGAGGGTCCCCAAATATTAGTGTATTAGGTCAAATGGCTTGGGTGACTAGTGCATGCGAGGAATATAACTAGTCCTAACATGTTTTGATAGGAAACATATAACACAGTCAAGTTTACCACTAACACAAGCATTGTATAAAGTAAGAAATAACATACATAAATATTTAAAATTTGTATATTTAAAATGGTCATGCCACAACTGAATAGTTTGTGACGAAAAATCATAACGACAACTACTAGGTAAAATACTAGTATGTAAGCTAGGAACAGATAAAGACAAAGCAGGTGTAGGTGATGTAGGTGGAGGAACTGGTGAAACTGGAGATGGATCTCCTAGATAATACAATTCATCTCTCTCATGTCCCCTGATAATAATCCTTCTAGTACTCAGATTCTGCAAATAACACAAATCAGATAAGAACATAATCGTATAGTAAAAATCTTTGGCTAACTGGTGTACAAATAATAGATTCATGGCTAACTTTGACGCATAAAAAATTGAACGTAATGAAAAACCATTTGGGAGGCTGACTGTATCCCTACTAACAATAGGGGCATGTGTTCCATCTGCTAACTGAACCTGTGTATGTAACTGCTCGTCAAAAGTGGTGAAGTGATGGACCTCACCTATCATGTGACCATTCGCATCGGAGTCTAGCATCCAAATGGGAGACGAACTGGCACAAGCATGAAAAGTACGAGGTATACGTGTAGTGGTGGCAATAGCAGTAGTTGGACTCTGAAAAGTCAGAGCAGACATTAGTATATCCAATCGGGAAGTGATAACATCCATATCTTTCTGCAGAGGAGGAGCAGTAGTAGGAGTAGCGATAGTAGGTGGTGGTGCCTCAGTAATAGCAGCAGTATGGCCGCGAGGAGGCGACTTAAGCCCTAGATGGAGCTTCCAGCAAGCAGCCCTGAGATGTCTTGGTCGGCCACAATAATCACACTGACGAGAATCCCCCAGTCTGCTCTGATCTGGGATACCTTGACGGCGCTGGTCTGAGCGCTGCCCACCCCTGACTGAGAATCCTGAACGAGACCCTACAGTAGCTGCATGGGTCATTTGATCAGCCGGAGGAGTTAAGACCGCAACTAGAAGTGATGCAATACGGACACGACACTCATGCTGCTTAATCATCGCATACACCTCATAAAGAGAAAGAAGCGTTAACAACGATAAGATCTGGGAACGAGGTCCTTCAAACTCATCACGAAATCCCATAAAGAACTTGTGAATCCTATCCTCCTACTCTCGAGTATGCAAAAATGTTACTCCCTCGGGCTCTATCCTCGAAATAACGACAAGAGGATGTAGAGTCTCTTACTCAAGCTAGTGCTGGGTCAAATAGCCATAATAATCCTAAACAGTCATATCTCCCTGTCGAGCATATGAGAACTCCTGAGAAAGCTCATAAACATGTACTCCCCGACCTGATTGAGAACACATTTATGATAATGTACTCCATAGCTTCGGAATAGAGCTATGAAACTAGTGAATCCTGCAAACAGATGGCTCCATCGAGCCAAATAACCATCCAAGAATGGCGCAGTTCTCAAAAAACCACGCTGAATATCCAGGGTCAGATCAGTTGGCTTTGGGTGAGATCCCGTCAGTCAACCAAGTTTCCCTACACAGCCTAAGAAAAGCTGGAATGAGCGAGACCACTCAGCAAAGTTACTGCCATTCAACAACTGTGCCGTAACTTTCTGAGAGATTATGTCCGACAGTGCTGGTAATGTAACTGTATCAGTAGGTACTGTATATTGGTCAAACATAAAAGTGGAGAAGAGGAATATGTATGAGTTAAAGGAATACAAACTAAGTGTAGAGCCCCGTATATATATAGCCAATGAAAGTTACAATAAGGATAAGAAGGTAAAAAGAGAAAATTTAATAAGCCCTAATAAACTAGGCTGTTGTTATATCTCCAACACTCTCCTTCAAGCTAGGCACGAAAATATCAACTAAGCCAAGCTTGACAATGGAGTCCCGAAGAATGGATAGAGTGACAGGTTTGGTGAAAATATCTGCAACTTGATCACTGGTCCCCACGAACGATGGAGTGACAATACCACTACTAACCTTCTCTCGAAGAATGTGAACATCGATCTCTATATGCTTTGTCCTCTCGTGTAATACAGAGTTAGAAGCGAGCTAAATAGCAGATCGATTATCACAATATAATGTAGATGAAGAAGTTACTAAAAATCCCAACTCGCCAAGAATCGATCGTAGTCAGATAATCTCACATGTGCCAAGTGCTTGTGCCCGATACTCTGCCTCTGCTGATGAGCGAAAGACAACTGACTGCTTCTTGCTCTTCCAAGAGATAAGATGAGTCCCTCGAAAAGCACAAAAGTCGTAGTAGATCGACCATCACATACTCCCCCATAATCTGAATCTGAATAACATGCTAGAGAATCAGTCTGAGATCCTGATGCATAGAACAACCCAAGTCCAGGATAATACTTGAGGTATCGAAGAATATGATAAATTGCATCAAGATGAGGCTGACACGGCCTATGCATGAACTAACTAACTCGACTAACAGCAAATAAAATATCTGGCTTAGTGTTAGCTAGGTAGATAAGTCTACCTACCAACCTCTGATAGACAGTCGGATCTCTCAACTCCTCACCTTCAGCAGTCAACTTCAAGTTTGGAATCATGGGTGATGATGTCGGATTGCACCCTAGCATTCCAGTATCTGAAAGAAGATCCAAAACATACTTTCTCTGAGAAAGAACAACACCTGTGCTGCTACGGGCAACCTCAATCCCAAGAAAGTATTGCAGAAATCCAAGGTCCTTTACATCGAAGACCTTTCCAAGGTTTACCTTGACCTGCGCAGTCCTAGAAATATCATCCCCAGTAATAATAATATCGTCAACATATACCAAAAGGATAACACACTGTCTATAAGTATTCCGTTGAATAAAGCAGGTATGATCAGAATGACATCTGGTGAACCCCAAACGTACGACTACATCACTAAAGCGAGAGAATCATGCTCGTGGTGACTGTTTCAGTCTATAAAGAGACTTACGCAGTCGACATACCTTTCCAGCATACTCTCCCCCACCACGAAAGCCTGATGGTGCGTCCATATAAATAATCTCGTTCAGATCACCGTGAAGAAATGTATTCTTCACATCTAATTGATGAAGAGACCAAGAATACTCTGTAGCTAGAGAAATAATCAACCGAACAGTAGTCAATTTTGCCAATAACACAAGCTTTACTCAAAGCAGGAAACAACATACATAAATATTTAAAATTTGTATGCCCAAAACGGTTATGCCATAACTGAACAGTTTGTGACGAAAAATCATAACGACAAGTATTAGGTAAAATACTAGCATGCAAGCTAGGAACAGATAAAGACAAAGTAGGTGATGAAAGTGGAGGTGGAGGTGGAGGTGGAGAAACTGGTGAAATCAGAGGTGGATCTCTTAAATAATACAGTCCACCTCTCTCATGTCCCCTGATAATAATCCTCCTGGTACTCAGGTCCTACAAATAACACGAATCAGATAAGAATACAACTGCACAGTGAAAATCTCTGGCTAACTGATGTACAGATAGTAGATTCATGGCCAACTTTGGCGCATGAAACACCGAACGTAATGTAAAATCATCTGGGAGACTGACTGTACCCCTACTAATAATAGGGGCATGTGTACCATCTGCTAACTGAACTTGAGTATGTAACTTCTCGTCAAAAGAGGTGAAATGATGGACCTCACCTGTCATATGACCATTAGCACCCGAGTCCAGCATCCAAAGGGGGGACGGACTGGCGCAAGTATGTAAGGTACGAGGTATACCTGTAGTAGTCGCAGCAGTAGTAGTCGGACCTAGAGAAGTCAAGGCTGACATAAGTATATCCAAGCGAGAAGTGATAGCATCCATATCACTCTTCCAAGGAGAAGCAGTAGCAGTAGCAGTAGTAGCAGGAGCAATGACTGTAGGTGGTGGTGCTTTACCAATGACAGTAGTACGGCTACGAGAAGGCGACTTAAGCTCCGGATGGAGCTTCCAACAAGTAGTCCTGAGATGTCCTAGTCGGCGACAATAATCACATTGACGAAAATCCCCATATCTATGCTGATGTGGGGTACCCTGACGGCACTGGGCCGAGCACTGTTGACCTCTATACCCGGTGGAAGTACTAACAAATGTCTCAACGGTAGGGGTCTCAACTCCCTTAGTAGTAGGCATATCAACAACAATACTAGGGCACCCGTGACAGAAAAACAACTCTAAAATAAATAGAGAAATAAAATAAGGGAGAACAATATACCTTCAGTTGAACAGTAGCGACAAATAAAGAAGGTCCAAAAAGCTCCCAAATAATCAAGTCACGGTACCCAGAAATCTAAAATATATAAATAAATAATCTACTGTATCAAAAGCATATCAACAGAGATGAGGATTCAACCCCTCTTAAAAGGTCCTACAATCCCAAATAATCAAGTGTACGAAGACAAAACAAGAAGTTGTGACGAAGAATACGTCCCAACAGTAGGCTGGTTCGTTGGATTGGGCAGTGGGTCGCGGGTTTGTTTTTGGGTCAGTCGGTGTTGCTGGGTTTTGTTGGGTAGTGGGTTGCTGGTTTATTTTTGGGTTTTGTTTGTGGAGTATCGGCAGTGGGTCATTGGTATATGGGTCGTTTGTTTTATGGGTATATGCTGGCTGGCAGTGGGATCTTGGCTGGTAGTGGCCGGGTGTTGGAGTTTTGGGTTATATGTTGCATGTTGCAATCGGTGGTGGCAGTATTGTTGGTCAGTCGGTTGTTGGATTTTGACTGGTGGAATATGTTGCAGTCGGTGGTTAGTGGGTGGGCAGTGGGCTATTGGGTCTTGGTCGCTGCCTTGCTTGTCGTAGTTACTGGGTTTATGGAGATGGTTTTGCTGTTTTTGGATGCAGGGCTGGGCAGTAAGGCAGCAAGGTGGCTGGCTGTGGCGGTGGCTGGGTTGCTGTCGGTGAGTAGTGGTGGTGGCAGCTAGGTGGTTGTAGCTGTGGATTGATTATGATGGAGGTTAGGGTTAGGGTTTGGCTCTGATACCAAGAAGAGGAATATGTATGAATTAAAGGGATACAAACTAAGTGTAGAGTCCTGCATATATATAGCCAATGAAAGTTACAATAAGGATAAGAAGGTAAAAAGAGAAAACTTAATAAGCCCTAATAAACTAGGCTGTTGTTATATCTCCAACAAGTGGAAATAACAATAGATGTCTCAACGGTAGAAGTGTCAATGGTAGGGGTCTCAAGTCCATTAGTAGTAGCTATATCAACAACAATACTAGGGCACCCGTGACAGGAAAAAAATCTAAGATAAATAGAGGGATAAAATAAGGAGGAACAATATACCTCTAGTTGAATAGTAGCGACAAATAAAGAAGGTCTAAAAAACTCCCAAATAATCACATCATGATGCCCAGAAATCCAATAAATATAAAAAAATGATCTACTGCATCAAGAGTATATCAACGGAGAAGAGGATTCAACCTTTCTTAAAAGGTCCTACGGTCCTAAATAATCAGACACACGAAGGCAAAACACAATGCGGTGACGAAGAGTGCGACCCAGCAGTGGGCTTGTTTGCTGGTGTGGGTACTGTTTTGGGTTTGGGGCTGGACTGGAACAGTGTGTAGGCCGCTGGGTTGGCTGATATGGTTGTTGGGTCACTTTTTTTTTTTTTTGGTCGGGGGTATATGTCATTTGGCTGCTTTGTTGGTTTTTTGCTGTTGTTTATAGAAGGCTGTTGCTTCGATAGAGTGGGCTTGCTGGGTCGGTGAAGGGGTGGAATCTTGTAAATATATGCTAGTTTGTTGGTGGTCTGGTATGTCGATTTCGGTGGAGTTTGATGAGGGCTTGGAAGTTGGTCTGATAGTGGGTGCAGTCGGTGCCCTTTTTTTTTTTTTTTCTGGAATAGTGGGCTTTGCTGGGTTGTCGCTAGTTTTACTGGGCAGTGGCTGTAGCGTGGTGCAGTGATCGGCGATGGAGTAGAATTGGGCAATGGGTTGATTTGTCGATGAGGGGCACTGGTTATGGGCTGTGGATGACGCAGCGGAGGTAGTATGCGGGTCAGTCGGTGGCGTTATTGAGGTTGACGTTTAATGGCCAGGTAAGATTGCTGTCGGAGGCAGTCAATGGAGTTGAGGCTAGGGTTAGAATTAGAGTTAGGGTTGTGGCTCTGAATCCAACTAGAAATATTTATGAGTGAATGAGATATAAACTAAGTGTAGAGCTCCTCATATATATAACTAATGAAAGTTACAATAAGGATAAAAAGGTAAAAAGGGAAAAACTTAATAAACCCTAATAAACTAGGCTGCTATATCTCTAACAACCATAAACAGATCAAATGGTTCCATGAAATAGCTGGTGAGTGGATTATAAACTAGTTCCAAGTAGAGGTAGAAAAGAAACTACCATTGAGTGTTATTCACAATGCAACTAACTTTGCTTTCTTTTGGCGGATGATAATCCTCAATTATGCCATTGGTCCACCTTAAGAGTAAAGCCATCCAACATGTTGATTTTTTTGTGGAGTCTAGTTTTGCATTGATCCGGATGATGACCGGATCTGAAATAATGTTGCATGGTTTTTAATGAAAAATTTTCTGAGACTTAGTGCAAGGAGAAAAGACTTAGGCCCTGGGAAATTTTTTTTTTGGGCCTGTTTTGTAGTCCGATGCGTAGAACATATAAATATGTTATTTTGGTAATTAGGGTTTGATTTGTATTGTATAGCCACCCTGTGTATTCCTCCCCCTCAATAGTGAAATCCGTGTAGTTTCGTGGACGTAGGCAAATTGTCGAACCACATAAAATCTGTGTGTCTTGTTCTTTCTTGTTTCTCATTGCTTCATATTTTTGGTTTATTCTTCGATTGTGTGTGTTTGTCTATAGGTTTAAAGCACATTAAATCCCAACACTACATTCTTGTGCGTGCCTTCTATTATTGGAACCTACGTGCTAGAACGATAAAAGCCATCCCATATGAATTGGGCAATGGAAAAAGAAGGCTTAATATACAAAGATTGAAACAAACCACAACGAGCTTGAGCTTAAGCTTTTGAGTCAAATTTGAATCAAACTTGTATATTAATTAGCCTATATTTTAACAACTATCATACCATAAATGAGCACCCTCCTCATTTCCTATAATATGAACCATAAGAGCTTTTATAAAGCCCCTCAACTTCAATAGGTTAAGTCAATTCCATGAACATTTTGGGGGTGGTTTAACCCCAAAAGGCTTCCCCCCCCGCAAAAAAAAAAAAAAGACGAAAACAAACAAGCTAGTAAGCATAAATCCATCTAGACTAAAGATCCAACTTTTTGGTAAATAGCAGCCATTGCTACGTGATCATAAACATTGAATCATAATCTGTTATCTTCTTTATGCTTAATCCACCTTCTTTCCTAGGCTTGCATACATCTTACAAGCCACCTTAGCTATAGTTGTTTTTAACTAAATCCCATGACATAGAAAAGATCTCTTGGTTCTTTCCACTTTGATCAATTATTTGTTGAGGGATATACATATTGTGTTATGAACCAAAACTACAAGTAAAATAATAACACAACGAAATAGAAAAATAGAACATAAATTTACGTGAATCGACTTAAAAGCTTACTCCACGGGTGAAATGCAACAACAAAGTTTTACTATCAACAAAGGGAGATTACACAAAATTCTCTAACCCACAAAACAAAACCAAACATGGATGCCCAAAACTAGGGCCAAAAACCTTAAAAGAAACTGAATGATCTATAATCTATTTATTGACCCAAAATACTCTGTCTCATAATACAATAGGGTTTATAATTGGTCTTTTATTTGAAGTGAAATTCTATGACATCTACCTTTCTAAATCCTTAAAGAGAACAAAGTTCAAATCAGTTTCCTATTAGGATTGGAATACAAGACACCCACAACAAATCTCCACATTGACTTGTATTCCATCAAGCAATCAAAACAAATGCGAACGAACTAGCTGTCTTCTCCACAAATCCCATGAGGGAATACAAATATCACAAGTATCAATAAAAAATATCCACCTTGACTTGTATATCCACCAAGTCATCAAACCAAAAGTGAATTTTCCAACGGCTTCCTCCACAATAACAAATCTATTGAATCTCAATCAGTGTTGATCATAGTATCTCATAAAAAACTTTTGTGAAAAGATTCGTCATAGTAACGTCACGTATCTGGATCTGCTGTAGACTGAAATTGTTTTGATCACCAAATTTTTCTATCTCGAATTTTATTGTAGCCATCTCGAAACCAATAACTCTGATACCAATTTGTTATGAACCAAAATCACAAGTAAAATAATAACATAACGAAATAGAAAAATAAAATATAAATTTACGTGCATGGACTTAAAAGCTTACTCCACGGGTGAAACCCAGTAGCAAAGTTTCACTATCAACAAAGGGAGATTACACAAAATTCTCTAATCTAGAGAATAAAACCAAACATGGATGTCCAAAATTGGGGGCCAAAAACTCCAAAACAAATTGAGTGGTCTATAATCTATTTATTGACCCAAAATACTTTGTCTCTTAATACAATAGGGTTTCTAATTGGTCTTTTACTTGAAATGAAATTCGAAGACATCTACCTTTCTAATTGAAATGAAATTCTAAGACATCTACCTTTCTAAATTCTTAAAGAGAACAAAGTTCAAATCAGTTTCCTATTAAGACTAGAATGCAAGACACCCACGACATATTGGAAGCCCAAAAAGTAACTATGCTAAACAAAACCGAGTCAATTAATTGTAGCCTACTAGCAAATGACTGAAATCTATTGGTCCAGCTCCTCA
This sequence comes from Ilex paraguariensis, assembly GCA_963454935.2. Taxonomy (NCBI): domain Eukaryota; kingdom Viridiplantae; phylum Streptophyta; class Magnoliopsida; order Aquifoliales; family Aquifoliaceae; genus Ilex; species Ilex paraguariensis. The sequence goes on from CAUOFW020002280.1 coordinate 2,017,948, forward strand.
CCCTAGCCTCAATTTCTCAATCAGAGAACTGCATTGTTACGAAGGGAATTGTCAAGTTTTTTATAGGATCGAGACAGTCATTTGATGATCAACTTCATCCTCAGGAACCAAAACCATAAAAGATTGCTCTTGGAAGGGCTGGCGTGTAACCTTGATAATTCATGGAAGCTGTTAAGTGCATCCCTCAGCATGAATTGAGTTGCAGTACCCATGACTGAGTACCAAAAATGTTAAATCTGCCCACCAAATTAAGTTTTTCTTCTATACTCTTTAGGAGTTGTTGCAATATCTTCCATTGTTTTGTGGTGAGTAAGATTAGATTCTATAATCAAAAACTATACATCAAGAAAATCACAATACAAAATACCCCACAAAAAAAGAGAAAGAAAATGAAAAGGAAACAAAGGGATGACAGTTCTTCTAAAACAAAAGGATATTTTCCATTGTTGTGGTTGTCAATCTCCTATGCATTATTGCATATGTGACAATCAAATACTTATTTTATAGTTTCTCAAACCACCTCCGATTATGATTTGTTCATCCCTCATACAAGATTACCTACTTACTTTCCAAAATTAAAGGTGCAGTTGAAGATAACCTTATATTCGCCTAAGAATTTGGAGTTTATACCCATATGTTCGTTGTTTAGGTAGGTTTTAGCGCACCGGTAAGGTAGCTCTGCTATGATTAAGTGTCGAGGGTTTGAGTTGTGAAAGTAGTTTCTCTATATACAAGGGTAAGACTGTATGCATCTAACTCTTCCTAAACCTAAAGTGGTGGGAGTTGCTTATGTTTGAATTCATTGAACTCTCATGTGTTTGATTCTTTCAAAGCTATCTAAGATCGGATCACTAAGAACTTTCCAATAAATTAAAACACATTATTTACCCCATTTCTCTATCGTGGTACATGTTGATTGTTCTTGTTTTAGTTTTAAGAATTTATATCAGTCCCTATAATTGGATTGAGCATCAAAAAAATTGTTGCTGTTAAAAACAAACAGACCTTGTTATTTGAGGTCATAAGTTGTATGAAATGTATGAGTTTAAGTAAAAATTTTACCCTTTGGTACACTCAATAAACTGCTCCAACTTTCTTACAGACAATCTACGAGTCAAAAAATATTCAGTTATTCAATCCAATCATTATTCAGAAGGAATTTTATTAACTAAGTGGAAATTTATAACTACTTTGTATTCTTGTTTGTTATTTATACATTTGTTATAAACGCTTCAAAAAAATTTAATGAAGATTTAAGTCATGTATTATTTTGCTGAGGTATGAACATGGTAGTTATATGCTCCATTTGGAAGGATTTACATTGCATGGCTCTTTCCATCTAATCAATGCTTTTGATTGCAGTGTTAAAGCAACGATTGACAGGTACAAGAAGGCATGCTCCAATTCCTCCAATACCGGGTCTGTTTCCGAAACAAATGCTCAGGTATGGATATCTAGAACTCCATCTTACTATGTATTGATGAAAATAATTATTTTATAGAAATTAATGAGCTAATATGGAGTTAATATTTCTATTTGTAACCATAAAATAGTCAATGCTCCATGGAATGGTATTTTTGGTAACCTAGTCTATTGGGTTGGTTACTTATAGACTAGGTGTTTGTTCTCTGCATTGAGCAGCCTACCTTTATGTGCATACTACAATGTGTTCTTTTAGTTGTTTTGGAGCTACATCGTAATAGCTATTTTTTCAGTCTAACAAAATTATTTACANTTTCTATTTGTAACCATAAAATAGTCAATGCTCCATGGAATGGTATTTTTGGTAACTTAGTCTATTGGGTTGGTTACTTATAGACTAGGTGTTTGTTCTCTGCATTGAGCAGCCTACCTTTATGTGCATTCTACAATGTGTTCTTTTAGTTGTTTTGGAGCTACATCGTAATAGCTATTTTTTCAGTCTAACAAAATTATTTACATTTCGAGATTTGTGGAAGGGAAAAAAGTAGTGGTTTCTAGTTCTAGTTCCTCTCAATTACTTTCTTCCATAGTCCCCATTTTTTTTTGTTTGTTTTGGGGTGGGGGGGAGGAGAATAAAATGAACCAATAAAAGAGGCTTCTTCTAGCATTGTTAGTCTTTTCAAGAGAAAACAATCGGAAACTGTTAGTCTTCAAGGCACGCCAAAAGTCCTCTTGGAATTGGCTTAGCATGTTGAGGCTCAGGGAAACTGTTAGACCTTTTTATTGTTCATGTCATAGGAAATGGTGAGACCAAGCTCTGGTAGGGTAATTGGCACCCACAGAAGCCATTATTAATTAGGTGGAGTAGCAACATCATTGGAGTTTCTGAACTTTTAAAAGGATGCCAAAGTGTCCAGCATAGTGAATCATGACCAATGACAACGGTCTGCTATTTGCTCCCTAAAACTAGTGGAAATCAACAACACCATTCCCAGATACTCCCCAAATCTGCACAGAGAAGAAGTGATCAAATGGTCTGCTTCCCCTAGTGGAATCTTCACCTCTACATCTGCTTGGAACCAGATAAGAGAGTAGACCCCTAGTGCCCTATGGTATCACATATTATGGCTTGCTCAAGCCATACCCAATATGAGTTTTATACTTTGGGTGGCCTTAAGAAAAAGGCTTAGCACTAAGGATAGGATCCACCACTATGCTCCCCAGTAGGGATTGGGGGGCTTACTCTACAGACGTGCCAATGAATCACACCAACACTTATTTTTTGAATGTCAATACTCCCACATTTTTTGGTTCCACTTAATGCAGCCTAATGGAGAGCATTGGCNTAGGGATTGGGGGGCTTACTCTACAGACGTGCCAATGAATCACACCAACACTTATTCTTTGAATGTCAATACTCCCACATTTTTTGGTTCCACTTAATGCAGCCTAATGGAGAGCATTGGCAACATTGCTCTTGGCAGCAAGTACAGGAACATGTTGTAGGTAGATGGATGGGCAAATCAATGCTTAGAATCTTACAGAAGCTCAACCTCTAAGTGACTGTGTAACAAATTTGGAAATAAATAAATTCTAGAGCCCACCAAAACAAATCCTGTGACGACCATAGACTACTGTTGCAATCCATCCTCCAGAACAAAAGAGACAGAACTGCTTCTCTAAAATTCAAGCATGGCAGCTGCCAAACAGTTGCCTCCATGAACCAAGGAACTAAGTGGAAGCCTCCTGTTGTTCTTTTGACATGTTTCTCTGTTGTGCTACTATGTTTTTGCTATAATTGCTAATCTGATATGCTATTATATGCTACTTGATGCAAAGGACTGTGGTAAATGGAGGGGTATTTGGTTGGAAGTATGGGCTCAAGGTCTTTACTCCCACTTATTTTCCCTGTAATGAGAGGAGGGCTTTCTGAGACCAATCTAACCAACTAACAAGGCTGAATCTAAAGAATTGACTAGCAACGTCCCGTGCTTCATCTACCAATCAAGGGAACAGGGGTCCGTCATGGGTTGGAAGTATTGGCATAGGGCCTTTACTTCCACCTAAATTTCCCTCAGCTATTAGTCCAGTTTTCTCTATACAAAGCCACTGTATGGTGTGCTCCATGTTTTTTGGAAGGGCAAGCCCTCCTTTGTCCATTGTTGAATCTTCATTTCAGTACAACTTTTACTTTCCGGAAGAATAACTGACCAAAATATAGATGTACTGTCGTTTGGCTTATATAGTCTGAGATTTTGAAATTGATTTATGTGCTCTAGTACCAAAATCCATGTGAAGCAAGCTATGTACATGCCTTGAATTCACAGATGATGTATTCACGAACAAAAATAAATAAATACTAGGAACTTCTTTTATGGAGATGATTGTAATACTATGTGTTTTGAGGTTGGAAGTATAGCCCTTGCTGGATGATACAAAGGCCTGGTACCAGTACTCTAACACAAGTCTTCGTTCGAAAATTATTTCAGTTCTATCAGCAAGAAGCCTCGAAATTGCGTGCACAAATAGGGAATTTGCAGAACTCAAACAGGTAATTTAAAGATGTATTTGTCAATCTTATAGTAAAAAAAATTTTCTGGTTTGAAGAAATTTTTGAAAGAATTCTTACAAAAGTTATTTACAGGAATATGCTGGGTGAGTCTCTTGGGTCTTTGAGTGTGAGGGACCTCAAGAACCTGGAGAGTCGTTTAGAGAGAGGCATTAGCAAAATCCGATCCAAAAAAGTACTAGTCTTTAATTTTATATGATACAGTCTTGAATATTCCTTATCAATTGTCACATAGAATTCCTATCTTGTTTTGTCACAATCTCATCAATTTCATCTAACATTTCTCTCCTCATACTATTGCAGAATGAACTGCTGTTTGCTGAAGTTGAATTTATGCAGAAGAGGGTAAGCATTTGTAGACTATAGTTTTTAATGCTGTAGCCTAGAATGCATATGAGAGGTAAGGCTCATTACGTTCCCCCCCCCCCTCTCTAGATGTAATTTCTTTTTTATATTAATAAAATTTTACCCTTGCACTGTCAAGGTTTAATTAAAAAAAAATTGTAGTCTTGCTTAATTTTGTCAGTATTCTTCATCTTTATCCTAGGATTCTATGTCAAGCATATTTCTTCACATGCTCCAAACAATCTGCTCTCAAATGTTGTACACTACATTAACTGCGCTATAAATTTTTTGTTTTTCTTTCTAATATCTGATAGTGCTTTTATTTTTATCTTAAACCAACTGATGCACTACAGGAAGTAGACTTGCACAACAACAATCAGTACCTCCGAGCCAAGGTCTCTCTCTCTCTCTTTCTCTGTGCGTCTCATGTGTATGGGTGTATGGTAGTGAGATACCCTCTAATACAGTACTCTATTTCACTTCTTGGTATATTACTAATTGCGAATTTAAGTGGAACACAAACATACATTCATTTTGTGATTGTATATGGTTTCTGTTTTTGAGGTATTTAGATAGCTGAGAATGAGAGAGCCCAGCAGCAGATGACCTTGATGCCTGGAAATTCAGACTATGAACTCCTGCCACCACAACCATTTGAGGCTCGAAACTACCTCCAAATTAATGGGCTGCAATTGAACGATCATTACTCCCGACAAGACCACACATCCCTTCAGTTGGTGTAAGAATATCTCTTGTATCATCCACCACCACAAAACAACATATTTCTCAATGCATGCTACATTCATTCATAATTCATATGCATTCTTCATTGCCCAATAATTTTAAGCACTTATGGACTTGAATATCTTGGATCTGTGAAAGACCTTACACTCCAACTGACTAATGTCATTTTGAGGACCACAAGCAATTCAGTTTTTCAAACTTGTTTCTTCTTGATTCCATTGGATATTATCCAATGAAAAACATCAGTTGTTCCATGCAAACTTGCTCCAATTGTTTACTTTTTTGGCAGTAATTTTTTAAGTAGAAACATAATTTCGTCAAAAAATAATTTTTTTTTATTGGATTGTAAAAATAATTTATATGCAACTTGAGAAATAAAAGATAACTTTGCATATGTGCGCACGTGTAATACGATACATAAGATTAAGTGAAAGCGGAAGGGATCAATCAAAATATATGTTAATTAAATATAGGAATATGCTGGGAGAAGCAAGAATAAAAAAACAAGTGTTACCAAAAATATCTAAAAAAAAAAATTAAAAGAACAAAAAACCACTTAGCAAAGCGTCATGAAACGATACCTAAATCAATAGCTAGATCCCTTTACCTACAATTACTAGTAAAACCAACTAAAATTGTTTCATTTTCACAAACTAACTCTCTTTTCTTTCTACATGTAAATATAGAATTACTTTTGACACAGATGTATGCAAATTAAAACCTCCGGTTTGTATAGTATTATGAACAATATTGCAGCCATATTTGATTGATCCTAAGAGGGTACCAAGAAACATTCTCCTGATACTTCCTTTCCATTTTATGTGCAGTTAATATGTGTGAAGGGCCTGTGATTTCACCTGTTCTCAGTTCTTGTGGAGAAGGTCTAATCTCAATTACCAGGTGAAAGTTTAGCTTTACAACAAAAACTGAGAAGTGAAGATAAACTTCAAGCATCTAGAGGGGGCTTGATACTCTTATCATAACATTTATTGTTNGGTCTAATCTCAATTACCAGGTGAAAGTTTAGCTTTACAACAAAAACTGAGAAGTGGAGATAAACTTCAAGCATCTAGAGGGGGCTTGATACTCTTATCATAACATTTATTGTTGCTTCATGTATTGGCATTAGACTCCAAAAATTGTTAGTAGAGAATTTCTATGCTTTTTTGTCGTATTCGCATTGTGATACAATGAAGTCATAAAACTACTTTCATGCTATTTGTTGGTTTATCTGTTCTCTCTTCTTCCCACATTCTTGCTAGGCTGTTACATGCATCGTTAGCTTTTTCAGTGCTTTTTTATTTTTATTTTTTTTTTAATTTCTAAGTGAAATGCTGAGAGAAAAGATCAACCTTATTATTAGTACTTGTCCCAGCCTCGATAAAATAAGTACTCAAACTAATATATAAGCTGATTCTCTTCACTCATTTTCAATTGTTTTTTGTGCCTTAGGTTTTAACCTAGTATAAAAGTTGGCTATAAGAGTCTTTTGAGTAACATTTTATGTTGAAGTAATTGATTTTTCTTAATTTAGCGACGAAAAAAATTGTCGCAAAAAACGATTTTTATTGTAGTGAGAGTAATTGTCATATTTTAATCCTATCTTTTGGATCTTTTATTTACCTCTTCACGCGCTACAATAGTATGCGTTGAAGCAATTCAGAAATCTTCAACATTACTACTAAAACTTGCACTTAATAAATTTCAAGAGCTCTCTATACTGAACTTTGATTCTGCAAAGAGTCAGATCTCTTGGCTGGAGTTAGTGAGGATCACAACCTCCTATAAGATACTTTAGCATACTTTAGATATCAAGCAAGCTGAAAGCAAGGGACTATGCTGCCTTGTTTGACAAGTTGAAACCAAAATCAAATATTGGGTTAATCGGTCACTCTTCGATGCTAGTAGGCTACTGCTTATCAAATCAGTGATCTACAATATACAAAGCTATTGACTCTGTCACCTAATTGATCCCAAAGGAGAGCTGAAAGGGCTTGAACAACTGATGAGGTCTTACCTCTAGACTGGAAATAAAATGGCAATAACTGGAGCAAAAGTTGCATGGTCTAAGGTGATCAAAACTACGGAGGAATGGGTCTCAAAAGTCTCCATGACTTTGGGAAAATTGGGCGAAGGACATATATATAAAAAACAAGAGGTTCTGGGAGGTGAGAGTAGTGGCTAGGCTTCTGATTTTAGCACACCATTGGCAATGGGAACTCAAAGAAAGTTCTCTGTTTGGTAATTCATTGTGGTTAGAAAAAGCAATGCTCTAAAGACATCATTTGGAGACCTAATTCAATGCAATCATTGAATGAATTGTGAGTTCCATTGTTAGACGGAGCTTATTTTCAATCCAACAATTATAATTAATTAGATCTTTAAATTAGGTTCCCATTAGATATAAATAACATTTTTTTCCCTTTTTTTTTCGAAATGAAANGATCTTCAAATTAGGTTCCCATTAGATATAAATAACATTTTTTTCCCTTTTTTTTTTTCGAAATGACANAATTAATTAGATCTTTAAATTAGGTTCCCATTAGATATAAATAACATTTTTTTCCCTTTTTTTTTCGAAATGAAAAGTTTGTTTTGATCCAAAAAAAATGATTTACAAGACAGTGGAGTGAGTCCTTACAAAAAACAATGGACAGGCCCCATTGTAGCATAAAAAACACAAAAAAGAAGCATGAGACCATCCATGCAGGATTCCAGTGAAAGTAAAGGCCATGAGCCCAAGATAGAGATGGAAAAATTAGCAATTTTGATCATTCCTTTAAATGTTGACTCGAGCAATCACTAGGGCGATTCCAAACCTGTCCACTAATTTGCAAGGAGCTGTTCCACACATTCTTTGAATATTTGAAGGGGGTGCAGTCTGGTTGTCATTTGTCAATATAGATCAAGCATCCACGAGATATTTGACAAGATTGGGCTAAAATCAGGTTCCTAGAAGAGGATCTGAATTTGAGTGTTGCAATTCTGTCCCTAATAGTCTGAACCATAAGGTTGAGAAGCAAGGATTGGTTCATGGACTGATTCCTCTAAAGCCTACAGTTTCTTTCCATCCAAATGTAGTAAATGGTCACTGCAAGGCTGAGCTTGAGGAGAACAGTTAGTAATGATTTTCCTCTCCAATACTGGGCTTCATAGGTAGTCAGTTCTTGCCCAGATGTGAATGGTAATTATTGTCCACAGATAACATTTTTCGGGTTAGAAAATAGTGTTTTTCTGGGTTAGAAAGAGCAATGTGCTTAAGTCTTAAACCGGTAAAAGCTTCTATTAATGTCATACTCATTTTACTAGAATATGGTGCTCGTGCTGAAAAATGTTTTTTCGTACCATAGCAAAAATCATTTCTGATCATATATCGTACCTCGGTTTATTTGCGACCGTTGAGCATGAAAATGATAAAATAAAGTGAAATAATGAAATACAAGAGCTTTACTCGTGTCTTATTCTTATTGGTACGAAAAAAAGTACAATACGCAAAAATTGAGTATCATCATTGAACTCTATAACTTAACATCTGAGTTCTGAAACTTTTTTATTTATAATAATCATTTTTTTGGATTATGTGACAAAGATCATCACAGTTGAGCCAAGCGATGAATATCGATTGGATAGGCATCAGATGGTAATAGAGCACTGTATGCTCTTCTTGCAATTATCATATTCACACTCTCAGAAGGATGAAAACTGTCCCAACATGCATATTCAGCTCTGTTAGTGCATGGAATTTCTCCAGGAATACATAGCCCCTTGGCCATTGTTGTGGATACTTGGCAACATGGAGTGTTTAGGTTTGTATTACCTGCAATGCACGCAAGAAATTTTACTATAAATAAAGTCTTTCTCCAGTGTCTTGTGTTTGAAGATAGATACATGAACAACAAGAATGGAAGTCTACTTTTTTTTTTTTAAATATCGGATACTATCATGGTTCTCTTATTTCTCATTTCTGACATGACGTAACGTTTCCTCTTGTTTATGTTGTATACCTTTTTATTTCACTAGGCTGAGCCTAATGTGTTTGGTCACAGGTTGTGCCTCATATATATGTACATTCTGTGTTTCCTATATATACAATATTTACTTTCCAATAAAAAAAAGACATGACATAATGATTACAAATTATATAACATTATACATGTTAGTTTCATAAAATATCATCGTAAAAGTTAGTCATGAGTCAATGTATTTTTCATGATATAAATTACATTTATAATCCGATTTTGTAGATTTTTTTCCCTTTATTTGGTAATCAAATTTATCTAAGTAATCGTCTTTGTCTATAAAAATAACACTCATCCATGTGATTAATATTTTTCATTTAGTTATTAATGTTATATGTCATTAAACTTTTTAAATGTAATACCCCACATATATAGGATGTTTTGAAAATCTTAACCCCCCTTACCCCAAAGAAACTCCATTACTGAAGATTTTGCCCTGCCCGCCCTAACAAGATTAAGGAGAATTGAAACTAAGAGTTTGCATTTAGAGTCGACTTTTTACTTTTTTTATTATTCGACCCCATAGTCATCAGTACTTGTGTGGTAAAACAACAATTTAAACAAAAATAAGGTAAAGTATTTGGATAGAATGTTGTGGAAATGTACCAAGAACTGAAGGGTCCTCCAACGAAATGCTAGTAGTGTTTATATAGATAAATTTGGCATCAGCTAGATGGTTATTGAGCCCATCAACAAGTGGCTTCAGCTTGTCATTGAAGAGTTGAACTCCGTTATTGATCGTATCCACCGATGCAGAACCACTTGTGCCATTCTTGGCCAGCTTTGCTGCAGTGCAACCCATTAGACTAAGCCCAAAAATGGCTACTTTTCTCGCTCCGAGCTCGTACAAAATCTAGCATCAACAGCAATGTGAAGTGTGTTTTATAAAATACTCGTCCACGGAAAACATATTTTATACACACGCTTTTCGTTAAAGAAACACTGGTAGAGATGTTAAAAAGTTAGAAAATTACAATAGTTTAGCTGTAAGGGGTAGAACCCTCTACTAAGGATTTCGGCTTGACCTGGGTTAATCCACGCGGGCGACCCCCCAGTAGCCTTTACCTCTCAGTGCCCGCAGGAGCTACGTCCCACATCGACTGAGAGTCGTCTCCCCCCTCGCATATAAACTCTTGCACTCAAAGGAGGAGGTACCCACTAGCGACCTGATCAGGTGCCTAGTGAGTACCTTCTCCTTTGAGTGCAAGGGCTTATATGCGAGGGGGGGAGACGACTCTCAGTCGATATGGGACGTAGCTCCTGCGGGCACTGAGAGGTAAAGGCTACTGTGGGGTCGCCCGCGTGGGTTAATTCAGGTCAAGCCGAAATCCTTAGTAGAGGGTTCTACCCCTTACATTAGCAAATAAATACTTTAAAATTTGCTACTTTTCTCACNATATCATCGTAAAAGTTAGTCATGAGTCAATGTATTTTTCATGATATAAATTACATTTATAATCCGATTTTGTAGATTTTTTTCCCTTTATTTGGTAATCAAATTTATCTAAGTAATCGTCTTTGTCTATAAAAATAACACTCATCCATGTGATTAATATTTTTCATTTAGTTATTAATGTTATATGTCATTAAACTTTTTAAATGTAATACCCCACATATATAGGATTTTTTGAAAATCTTAACCCTCCCTTACCCCAAAGAAACTCCATTACTGAAGATTTTGCCCTGCCCGCCCTAACAAGATTAAGGAGAATTGAAACTAAGAGTTCGCATTTAGAGTCGACTTTTTACTTTTTTTATTATTCGACCCCATAGTCATCAGTACTTGTGTGGTAAAACAACAATTTAAACAAAAATAAGGTAAAGTATTTGGATAGAATGTTGTGGAAATGTACCAAGAACTGAAGGGTCCTCCAACGAAATGCTAGTAGTGTTTATATAGATAAATTTGGCATCAGCTAGATGGTTATTGAGCCCATCAACAAGTGGCTTCAGCTTGTCATTGAAGAGTTGAACTCCGTTATTGATCGTATCCACCGATGCAGAACCACTTGTGCCATTCTTGGCCAGCTTTGCTGCAGTGCAACCCATTAGACTAAGCCCAAAAATGGCTACTTTTCTCGCTCCGAGCTCGTACAAAATCTAGCATCAACAGCAATGTGAAGTGTGTTTTATAAAATACTCGTCCACGGAAAACATATTTTATACACACGCTTTTCGTTAAAGAAACCCTGGTAGAGATGTTATAAAGTTAGAAAATCACAATAGTTTAGCAAATAAATACTTTAAAAGTTGCTAATTTTCTTGCTCCAAGCTCATACGAAGTCTAGTATTAAGAAAATAGTTGTCAAATCTTCCTTCAAACCCTTCAAAATTGAGAATCAATTTCCAGACTGCATTGATTGTCAAGCTTTATTCCCTCTCCACAGCAGTTTTTAACTTACTTTTCAAATTTGTAGTTATTTACTTGCTTTGAAAAATTTCGCACATTTTTCATTGAAAAATCAGTGATAGATATGGAATAAAGTTGCAAAATTGCTATATTTGGTAAAAATCATTCTCACCTCGGCATCTAAAGTAGAAATTAGATACTGACCTTTAGCTGCAGCGACTATTGGCCAATGAGGACTCTGGCATACTGATCTGGTGTACATATTCGTGTCGTTTAATAGTTGATGTAGTCATTAGTTCCCATTCCAACAGTATATATGCACTTACTTAGGTATTCTTTAGCAAAAGTTTTATTTTCTAGTAACACAACGACGTGTGAAATAGTGACTTTGTGATTCAGTAACTGTTTATTCAGGCTGAACCGATAACCTGTGTGGAAAAAAGAAAAGGAATTTGGTGTTCAGTGTTTGTAATATTTACAAACAATGCTACATATATCTATTTTCATGTATTTCCCTTTAGGGTTAGTGACACTTTACCCCACAAACTTGGAGGCTTGTGTCACTTCGCGCCCCAAATTTCTCACATTGCTCCTTTGTCTACATGAACTAGTTTCAAAAGTGTCAAAACCCAAACATCCGTTATCTTTTGATGGGAAATGTCAATGTGTTTGGACAAATTGAAAAAAACTCATAGTCCAAAATAAAATATCTTTTTGTTAAATTTCTAACGGACATTAATCATTTGACCAGTGTGAAACTAACAAGCATAGTTAAATGTGCAATGTGATAAACATGACATTTGAGGGGCAAAGTGATACAAAGCTCCTAGTTTGTGGGGGGAAAGTGTAATTAACCCTTTGTTAAACTTGATTAAACAGTTAAAATCAATGTATTTCACAATAACTAAAATTAATATCTCTTTAATAACTAGAATTAATCTCTCCAATAGGGATGCAACTTCCTTCCCCATGCAATCCGTAATAGGATGGAGTCTTACACACTAGGTAAGACTTTTTTTTTTTTTTTTCATGATCATAAGATCTGACTAAAGGTTTTTATGTTGGTTTTCAGCTGTGGGCTTGGGATCTCCCACCCCACCCCCCAACCCACATAATGTCACACATACTTGCACAAATGCCATACCAGTTGTTCTCCTGTTTCATCCAAAATTCCAGCCGCACTGGACCCGTAATTCACACCTTTAAGGATGTCTGAGCCGTTTGCTGTTGCAAATGGTTGGATGTAACTGTCAAAACCTAGAAGTTCAGCTGCAAGGTTAAGTGTTCAGTTAGAATGACATACCTCAAAACTTTATGAAAATTTGCAGCTTAAATGAACTATAAAACTGCATTAAATAGATTGAATTGTGTTAGCGTAACTATCATAGAAATTCAAGAAACCTCAGCTGTGAACAAAATAATCCACATGAATTTACACTTTTGCCCCCATCAAATATGCCCCCTATCTCATTTTGCCCCCCCCTCCCCCCCGAAAAAAAAAAATAATATCACATTTCTTCTATTGCACATTCACCAATAAGTAGCACATTGCCCTCTTCAACTAGCACATTTCTTACATTGCACCTCGAACTATAGAGTTTGTTTCACACTGCCTCAATTTAATTAGACATTGAAGACTTTTGGTTTACCACACATGTGGATATTTTATGTCTACAACATGCCGAGTGTTTGATTTTGGGGTCAAATAGTTGAGGGAGCAATATGAGAAACTCAATAGTTGAGTGGGCAAAGTGAGATAAGAGTCATTATTTTTTCTATGATAGGCATGTCAGTAAGAAAGTAGATTGGTCAAAAATATTGATAAACACTTCAAGGGGTTGCTCAAGTAATAAGATGAACGAGCTCTAAATCTAGACATCCTAAGTTTGAATCTTAAAAATCTTTTAAGACTAGGCCATGAGGAATTTATCCCTCATAAACACCCTAGTCCCTGTGTAAATGACTTACCTTTGACCGGACCTGAGAAAAGAATTAGTCGAGGTACGCGTAAGCAAGTTTGAACACCCTTGACCATTAAACCAAAAAATAGAAGAAGAAAACATTGACTGAGAAAGATTGAAAACTTGGATTTAAAAGCAACATGTTTTGTAAAATCACGTGGAGGGAAGTTAAGAGGAGACCAATAATGTCCGCCATGTTTCAACCGTTGGTAAATCTGCCAGTCTGCCCGTCGGAAAAATCAATTCCATAAGGCGGAAAGTTGGATTTTGCATGAGTCAGAAGGCCATTGTTATTGCCATTATCAACTAATGCGTCGCCGAAAATGAAGTAACAAGGGACCTGTAGTTCACCATGAACAAATGGTCCCAGATTCAATAGCAGTAAGGTTGTGGATATCATATACCATATATTTACCTCACAGGCCATGGATGAAGAAAAGAAAATAAAGTACAAGGATGTGTGAATCATAAGGAACTGGAAGCCTATAGAGCTATCATATAGAAAAATGAAAATGTAATCCCAAAAGGGAAGCTGTAAGGCCTAAGATAAAGTGGGTATGGAGCCTAACAAAACCTAGCTAGTGGGCATGGGCNTAATGAAAGATGTCTTTTAAGTGTAATGAGCCTAACCGGGTCCAATCCTACGTAAGTAACTCCTAAGATCTTTATAGTTTAGGTACATTAACATAAATATTTGTAGTCGTCAACCTTCAGCTAAAGTCTAAATTGATGGAGTCGTGTATTGCTGTTGTGGGATCTCTGACCGTATCATATCAATAATAACATCTCTTAAGGTTTAAACAATTTATAATTACGTACATTTGGCTAAACATTTGGAGTCGTCACCCCTTAGCTAAAGTCTAAATTGATCCAATGGAATTAAAATAACACCTAACTCTACTAAATCCCTGAATTTAAACCCATACATATATATGGTGTAGTAGCTTCGCTATAATTACTGGATATTTCAAATCATGAAAATTTCATTATAATTTTTTCATTTTTTTTTCCAACAATGAATGATGCATTGATTACTCTGACGGAGTTCCTTGCCGAAGAGGAATTGGGCGAGATTGTTATATTAAAGTATGTTATACTCTTTTTGTTTCTTGTTATCTTGATTTTATTTTTGTAATTCTAATGTATTTTAACTTTGAGTAAGTTTTTGTAAGGTACAAACCAATGGAAATTTTAAAAATAGCTTCGTAAAACTTGTCTCCTAAGAATAAAGATGAAAAATCTAATAATCAGCCAAAAAAAAGATATATGTAGTTAAGGCTTGAGACCTTATGATGAATTGTTGTGCATTCCTATTCTTTGACGATGAGGCATTGTACACGTACAATTTAACGATACTATTATTAGAATGTTATTTTCACGTTTTTTGATTTAAAAATTATATCTTTAAAATTGAGTGTTTGTCGATTCATTAAACTATGACAAGTATGTGAAATTGAGAAACACTCAAAAATAAACTCTTTCAAATATTTTATAGGTTTTTTTTTTTCATTTCAATGTTTTAATCTCGACAATAAGTTGTCACTAGCATGTTCCAAATTTTAGTGATGATTTTTTTTCCAGTAAATAAGGATTTCATTAAACTGAAAATGGATTTGTATGCAAAAGTATGTCTCATATACAGTTGACACCAATCAATAAAAGAAAAGGGACAAAAACGATGGCATCTCTTCTTCTAGGACAAAAGGGATGGCAACTCTTCTTAACAGAACAGAAGAAGAGATACCATCCCAAGAACAAAAGTATACAAGATGAGAAACAAAAAGAACAAGATGAAGCAAAGAGAACATATCAAGTTACTCCAACAAAGCCCAAAGCATCAGTAGTTCATCCAACTAGACAAGCCCACATTGGTATTTTAGTAGTGGGTAAAATGTATACTTTTAGTTGAGATTAATTTTTGTCACTAAAAGTCAAGTTTTAATCGAACTTTTAGTGNAGAAACAAGATGAAGCAAAGAGAACATATCAAGTTACTCCAACAAAGCCCAAAGCATCAGTAGTTCATCCAACCAGACAAGCCCACATTGGTATTTTAGTTGTGGGTAAAATGTATATTTTTAGTTGAGATTAATTTTTGTCACTAAAAGTCAAGTTTTAATCGAACTTTTAGTGGCGATAGGATACATTGTAGTGGCAAAATTATTGTAACTTGCTACAATAACTATTGTGGCTAAATATTTCACATTTAGTAACATTTTAAATGCAGTAGTTAAGGACCACCACCAAACCCTCCATCCTCACCTCCACCACGATCACCAGCTCTTCTACCAAACAACCACAACTAGATTTCCCCTCCAAAACTTGATCCACCTAGCCTACCCCCAAATCCCCCACCACAACTAGATCTACTGCTAATACTCTTCCACACCACCACTAAGCTCTTAACTTTCACCTCCACCAACCACTACTATCACCCAACCCACCACCATCACCACTAGATTCCCCTCCATCCTCACCTCTCTCTGTTTTTTTTCTTAACTCATCTCCCTTCTTCTTCCCTCATATGGATTCTTTGAAATGGCGGCTTCCAAATCTGCAGCTGACCAAGCCTTTGCAATTACCAATCTGGAGATTGTTATTGGTAATCAGAAGAACAATATCCTTCATGAAAGCAGTTCACAGCTACTAAGCAATGCCATAGCAATTGCGCCCATTGCTATGAGTCAAGCACCGAGTTCATCCCACGTTGTTCATGGTGAAAATTCAAAAAATGAAAACCAGAACATGCCTACTAGTCAAGGACAAAACAATTGCTTTTCCCAGAAGGAGTGGGATNGACATTTTAAATGCAGTAGTTAAGGACCACCACCAAAACCTCCATCCTCACCTCCACCACGATCACCAGCTCTTCTACCAAACAACAACAACTAGATTCCCCCTCCAAAACTTGATCCACCTAGCCTACCACCAAATCTCCCACCACAACTAGATCTACTGCTAATACTCTTCCACACCACCACTAAGCTCTTAACTTTCACCTCCACCAACCACTACAATCACCCAACCCACCACCATCACCACTAGATTCCCCTCCATCCTCACCTCTCTCTGTTTTTTTTTCTTAACTCATCTCCCTTCTTCTTCCCTCATATGGATTCTTTGAAATGACGGCTTCCAAATCTGCAGCTGACCAAGCCTTTGCAATTACCAATCTGGAGATTGTTATTGGTAATCAGAAGAACAATATCCTTAATGAAAGCAGTTCACAGCTACTAAGCAATGCCATAGCAATTGCGCCCAATGCTATGAGTCAAGCACCGAGTTCATCCCATGTTGTTCATGGTGAAAATTCAAAAAATGAAAAACAGAACATGCCTACTAGTCAAGGACAAAACAATTGCTTTTCCCAGAAGGAGTGGGATGGGCAAACCCACTTTGGATCCTAACAAACGCAACTCGTGGTCACAAGTGGTTCAGAACCCAAATGGAACCAATTCCACTCCAATGTAACATAAACACCCCCCACGAAACTAAAGTGCTTGAAACCCAAATTGAATGAAAATAGAATTCTTGTTTCTCCCCTGGAGAGGTTGCTTGCAAAGGCTATTNTTCCAATGTAACATAAACACCCCCCACGAAACTAAAGTGCTTGAAACCCAAGTTGAATGAAAATAGAATTCTTGTTTCTCCCCTGGAGAGGTTGCTTGCAAAGGCTATTGTAATTGGGGAAATACACTCATGGGATACTTTGTGGAGAAAAAACTTCCATACTCAGTTGTTAACGGTATTGCCCACAAGCATTAGGACAAACTTGGTTTAATAGTGGTTTTGGCAAATAACAAGGGATTCTTCTTCTTCAAGTTTTCTTCTAAGCAGGAATGTGCTAGAGTGCTTGAGATGGCCCCATGGATTCTTATGAGCAGACCACTAATTCTCTAGAAATGGCAGCCAAATATGGAGCTCACATAGGTCTCTCAAACTATGATTCCTGTATGAGTTCATTTACACAATATACCATTGGAATATTGGACTGATGAAGGCCTAAGCTATGTTGCGAGTGCAGTGGGCAAACCATTGTATGTTGATAAACTAACGTAGCAATGCAACAGACTCAGTTACGCAAGGATTTGTATTAAAATAGATGCAACCCATGATCTTATAGATTCTTTNTCAGTTACGCAAGGATTTGTATTAAAATAGATGCAACCCATGATCTTATAGATTCTTTTGATCTTAGCCTGGGTGATTCAAAGTTCATGGAAATTAAAGTTGAATATCCTTGGAAGCCAAAGGTATGCCATGCTTGCAAAGGCTTTGGACACTCTATAACATCTTGTTCCAAAGCATCGCCCCAGCAGAGAGTACCTTCTCAGCAGGCTGCACCTCCCCAACAGGCAGCACCTAAGGAGACTTGGCAAACTGTTAAAAGCCATAAGACAGCAAAAGAGGGGAATTGGAAGGGGAAAGAAGTGGTCTCATTCCCTCAAGTGGTTGATCAAAATCCTATAAATCCTCATGCAACAAGCAATCTGCCATCTAGTAGTAGCCACTCCAAACCCACTAGTGATACTCATGTTAATGATACTAACTTTGTTGAAGCTGTCCCAATTGATACTCAGATCCTACAAACCAAACAACAAGTCTCTTGCCCTGAAGTGGGCAAAGAAGTCCTTGAAGTCATGCCAGTTGAATCCCCCAACAGATTTGCTGAATTGAATAAGGAAGAAGACAGTCCTCCAAATAACTGCAGCCCTTCCACA
>CAUOFW020002280.1:2036298-2221070 GCA_963454935.2 Ilex paraguariensis
CTCATAGAGATGACTTCCAGCAAATTGTCTCTAACATATGGACCAATCCTGTTTTGGGCACTCTTCAATTCTAAGTCTTCACCAAGCTGAAAATGCTTAAACAGGCTTTCAAGGATCTAACCAAACCCCAAAGTGAGAACGTTACCATAAGGGTCCAAGCCTCTAAGATGGAGCTTGACAAATGTCAAAGGCTTTTAGGGTATTTTCCTATGGATGCAGCCCTGAGATTTCTTGAGAAGCAACTCCTCCAGGATTATATTATTGCAGCAAAAAATGAGGAATCCTTTCTGAGGCAAAAGTCAAGAGTTCAGTAGCTTAAAGATGGAGATCATAATTCAACTTTTTTTCTTCAAAACCATCAATTCTAGAAGAAACCGAGATAAAATTCTATCTATAACCAGAGTAGATGGGACTACATCCAATGAGCCTGAGGGGATCCAGCATATTGTTATCCACCATTTCCAATCCATTCTTGGCAATAGTTCTTCATATGCACAATACAGGTATAGGGAGCTTCATAACTTTTCATGGAGACAACTTTCAGATGAACAAGTTTTGCATCTTTCTATTCCTATCACTGAGGATGAGATCAAGAGGGCATCTTTCTCTATTCACTCCAACAAAGCCCCAGGTCCTGATGGCTTTAATGGACACTTTTACAAAGCTGCTTGACCTACTTTTGGTGAAGATATTTGTGCAGCAGTCTTGGAATTCTTCACTAGAGGTCAATTGTTGAAAGACCTCAATAATACCATCATTTTGTTAGTTCCTAAAGTCCCTAATCCTTCTAAGATTGAAGACTTTAGACCAATTTCATGCTGCA
Source organism: Ilex paraguariensis (assembly GCA_963454935.2). Taxonomy (NCBI): domain Eukaryota; kingdom Viridiplantae; phylum Streptophyta; class Magnoliopsida; order Aquifoliales; family Aquifoliaceae; genus Ilex; species Ilex paraguariensis. The sequence continues at coordinate 2,037,122 of CAUOFW020002280.1, forward strand.
ACACTCTTTATAAAATCATCTCCAAGGTTATAGCTTCTAGAATTAAGGAGGTGTTCTCTGATATTGTTTCTCATAATCAATCAACTTTTGTACCTGGAAGAAGGATAGGGGATAACATTCTCCTTGCACAAGATCTTATGAGGAATTATCACAAGGATATGGGATCGCCCAGATGTGCAATAAAGGTTGATTTTATGAAGGCTTTTGACATTGTTGATTGGAATTTTGTGATGTTCACTCTCAAGAGATTTAACTTTCCATCTAATATGATTTCTTGGATCCAAGCTTTAATCACAACTCCTAGATTTAGTATCAACCTTAATGGGGAGTTAGTTGGTTTTTTTCCTAGCAAGAGGGGTATTAGACAGGGCGATCCTCTGTTCCCCTATCCTTTTGTCCTCATCATGGAAGCTTTTACTCACATTCTTAAAGCTAAAATTGCTGCTTCAGATTCTTTTAAGTACCACTGTAGATGTAAAGGACAAAAGTTGGTTCATTTGTGCTTTACAGATGACCTTTTCCTCTTCTACCATGGCTCTCTTCCCTCAGTTGTTGTGTTGAAAAGAGCTTTGGATAAGTTCCAATCCCTGTCTGGTTTGAGTGCAAATGTAGTTAAGAGCCAAATCTTTATTTCTGGGATCCCTGAGACACAAAGGACTAAATTATCTCTTGCCTTGGATTTCGGTTGGGGCAGCTTCTTGTCAAGTACTTGGGTATCCCACTCATTTCAACCAAGCAGAGGCCAAGAGATTGTGCAATTCTGGTGGACAAAACTGAAGCTAGAATAAAAAGTTGGACTAACAAATTTCTCTCTTATGCAGGTAGGCTTCAACTTGTGAAATCTGTTATGTGCAATATGCAAAACTACTGGTTAAGCCATTTGATCCTTGCCAAGAGTGTTCTGAAAAGAGTTGAGCAGTTACTAAGATCTTTCCTATGGTCTGGCAACAAGCAAAAGAAAGAAGCCTCTAAGGTGACTTGGGAGATTGTCATTAAATCAAAAGAGGAAGGTGGTCTTGGGATTAAAGATCTTCATAGTTGGAACAAAGCTCTAATGTTGAGGTACATCTGGTACATTATCTATGACAAGGAAAATCTTTGGGCTAACTGGATCAAAGTGAACTATCTCAAGATGAAATCTTTTTGGGAAGTTAGACCCACCTCAGATTTGTTCATGGAATTGAAGGAAACTCTTGAAACTCAGGCACACTGCCAGGCCATTGATTCTTCACACTATTGGAGATGGTAAATCAACACACTTGTGACATGACAATTGGCACATGCATGGGCCTTGTCTTCTTAAATGGTCAGAGAGAATCATTGAACTTGCAAATCTGCCATCTACCACAAAGGTAGAAACCATTGTTAATGGTACCTGCTGGGCATGGTCTTCTTCAGGTACTCCTGAGCTGCTGCAAATTCTCAATTCTATGTCGTCCTATAATCCCAACATTATACTGCCCATTCAGCATGGAAATCTTTTTAAACCTCTGGTCCTAAGGTTCCTTGGCACAAGCTTGTATGGTACCCTCAATACATCCCTAGGATGTCTTTTGTTCTCTGGATTGCTATTCATGGGAAGCTTGGAACGAAGGATCGAATCAAGACTTATATGCAAACATTAATACGACATATGTGTTTTGTAGGCTAACAGAGGAAAGTATCAACCATCTGTTTTTTGAATGCCCTTTTACAATTGAAATATGAAACAAGGTGCTTAGTCATTCTATGGCCTCTTGGTTCCACCCATGTTGGTTACCAGCTATCCACTTAGCCTCCAACCAGTGGAAAGGGAAATCCCTCAAATCCATTGTGCTCAAACTCAGCCTTTCTAGTTCTGTCTATACGATTTGGAGAGAAAGAAATGCTAGAGTCTTCAAGAATGAATTTAGGGATGCAACTATCATTTTGAAGTCCATCCTTCATGTTATTAGCAGTAATCTTCTCACTGCCATCTTCAAACAATCCACCCGGAATATTGCTTTTCTCTAGCATTGGAACAATTATGTGTCTAATGTTTGGTCCTATAATTTTCCATCATGAATGCTCTGAACTGCCATAAGTTCTGTCACAAGGCAGAACTTATTGCAGTTCAAGTGCTTGGCCCCTGTTTTTGTTTTTTTGGTCTGTTTGATAAACAGATAGGTTCTTTACATGTACATGTAATTTTGCAAGATAAATATATTTTACTTTCCCAAAAATAATAAGAGTGACCTTACCACTGAAGGCGGCAACTGTGGCCGGAGTACTCTATTATTGAGAGTACAAGTTAGTTAGAGAAAGAGAGGGAGAGAGCAAGAATACATTCAAGGTGAGGTATGTGTCCTCCGTGTAGAGATAGTTGTCTGTCTCTCATGTGTAGATAACTTATAATTTATAGGCACGAGCCCTAGCTGAGGCAATGACGTGAATGTTATGCTACTAGTCTTTCGGGGAGGATAGCTACAATTAAGTATAGGTGCTATTTTCAAGTAATGGCTATCTCGATATTTACTCTTCACATGCGTTGATCTTCTTAGACTTTTGAATTTTGGACGAGATTAAGGCCATAAGCTAAGTTTGACGTGTTTTTTGATGATTTGGGCTCAACCCATCAATTAGGCCTTAGTCTGATCTAAATCTAGGCTCGTCAATAACATCTTGAGACTATCCTATGGCTTTTAATTGTGCTGAAAAGAATTAACACATTTGGTAGTTGGAGTGATCTAATCTACTTTTCTCCCCCATACCTCCACAATGGATGAAGATGGCATAGGCGAGGGCGAAGGTGAGGGCAAAAGCAAAGGCGAAGACTATTTATGACAAAAAAAATTAATATTTACATGGACTATTTATAATATTTAAAAATTTAAGATCTTCTTTAAGAATGGAGCTAAAGCTCAAGCTTTTTCAACACACTGTTTGGCTGTTCCTGCACAAACTGAATGAGTAAACACCACTGCCCCATGTAGACACAAACACCACCACCCACTGCCATGCCTTTCCACACCCACGACACCACCACCAAGCCTCCATTACTCACAGTATCGAATCTAAAACATTTCAATCAAAAACATCACAGTTGACAAATACCAGATTGATGACAAATTGAAGATCACAAAAGGTTGAACCATGGCAGTTTTGCGTAGTGGTTCGACATGACATCTTTTATATATAAGTAAAAGGGTTTGAGGACAAGTTAATTTGTAAATTTTTATCTGCATAATTCACTACTTTTACCGTGAACATTTTTCATGTTTTCTGTCACTATTGTGACTATCACTTTTGCGGCTGCTGAACGGATTCACTATTGCGACTATCACAGTAAATATTACATACAAACCTCTTAAAGTTTGTAAGTCCGTAACACTTACACTTTTACCGTCAATGTTCATATATCAATTAATAAATTATATTCAGACTCCCTGAAATTAGTAGGCTATAATTTTTAGATTTCTCAAGTTTAAAATGTTATATTTAGACCACAAAAACTCCAAATAAAGATACAATATCTAATATTTTAATTTTTACAACTAAAATTCATGTTATATTTTATCATTCATTGAAATAAAATCAAAAATAAAAATCTAACTTTTTCTAAAATATCGTAATTAGTATACAATTATATTATCTATTGGAATAAATTTAAAAAATCAAACAATGGGTCAAACTGTAATGGATACAATATCTTCTAGCTTTAATTGTAGTAATTTGGTCATTTAAATGATCAAATTAAATTCCAATAGATAGTATAATTGTATATGAATTATGATTTTTTTAATAAAAAATAAGATTTTTATTTTTGATTTTTTTTCAATAAATATTATTATAGAACATGAATTTTTGTTCTAAAATTTATAATATTTGATATTCTATATTTGATTGGAGTCTTTGTAGTCTAAATATAACATTTTAAACTTGAAAGGTCTAAGTATTATACGCTTATAAATTTTAGGAGATTTATATATAATTTATTAATGGATATATTAGTGGACAATGGATATATTAGTGGACATTGATCGCAGGGATCTAAGTGTTAAATGCGTACAAACTTTAGGAGGTCTGTGTGTAATATTTCAAATATTAGGGAATCTAAGTGATTAAATGACAAAGCTCAAGAGATCTGAGTGTAATTCTTCCTAACAATTAAGGAAGTCTTCTGTATTGCTATATTTACTAAGTTTTTCATTTCAAGTGATGAGATATAATCTTTATCATTAAATATTAACGAGACCCATTTATTTAGTGGTAAAAATTATGTTACATCACTTGAGATGAAAAGTTTGATAAAAAATCTTAATCACCGTGGCGTTAATAAAGAATCGCGGTCAACATAATATTAATAAAAGATCTTGACTAGTATAATATTAGTAAAAACTGTGCCACAACACTACAACTCCAAACTCTTCTTCCCCTCTCTCTCTCTCTGTTGTAAAAAATAAAAAATTTAACTACCAAGGCCAATGATGGTCAGGCTCTCTCTCTCTCTCTCTCTCCAAAATAAAAAATGCAGCAACCAAACTCTTCCTCCTCTCTTTCTCCAAACTTAGTCTCAAAACCTCGTCAATGTCCTCTCAACCACTCTCTGGAGGCATATAATTCTCAGTGTATTTCTAAAATGCTACGGACCTGGAAATCTAGTACTCAGCTTGAATTCATTCATTTGGGGACCAGCCAGAAAAGCTTCATGTTGTCACAAAAACTCATTTTTAATGTTATGTGCATGCTCTTGTATCTCCTTCCAAGCCTTGATCACATGGCAATAGTCTGTAAGTGTTGCTCCAACAGCAAGCCTTATCACGTACACTCCCCCAACCACAGCATGTGTCATGTACACTCTCCCGGTTGCATTAACGGATTCCAAAAGCTTTTTGTTGAATTCATTTGCATCTCCTTCACCTAAAAGCTTCTGAGTAGCCTTATTCTATTTGTTTTTTTTTTTTTTATAGATAATAGTAAAGGAGAATCACACTATAATATCCTAAGTTTTAGGAACACTAATGATAAAATTAAGTGTTATTGTTTTATAATTTTAATTTTTATTAAGTTTTTTTTTCTTATAGAGAATATTTGATTGGTTTATTAAAAAAATTGGATTGTCAAAAAACTTTGGCTACTAAAAAATAAAAATTAAGATACGAGGAACTTAAAAAAAGAGAGAAGAATACAAAAACTTATTAAATCACAAAAAAAGATCTTTTAATAAATTTATTGTTAGTAATAAAAAATAATAAAAGATTTAAGTGAAAGTTTTGAAATAAACAAGTGATAGATCTTAAATAATTAGAAGATATTAAAATTATATGATAAAAAAATAACAAATAAAATTATAAGATGATGGTTGATAATGTAATATAATAATTTCTTGATCATGAAGAACATACAAAAAAATTTATTAGTAATTTTTAATTTTAAAAATTAAAATAAATAAAAATTATATTAATAATAAAAAATAAAAAAAACCCTTGCTTAGAATTCTCGCTTTAAGCCCCAAAATAGCTCGGACCGCCTTTGGCAAAGAGCTGTCCTTTGGGAGAAGAAAATGGAGAGGGAATGGGGAAGTTTATGTAGTATTCGATTGAAATATAACTGGACATTTGTAAGGCTTTTTTGGCTGCGACTGTTATCTCTAAGTCCTTGTCATCTTAGGGCTGAGGGGTTGAGACAGGACACACACACCGGTAGGGTATGAGGTTGACTCCGGAGCAAACCGCAAACTGAGTTACTTTTAAAAAAGTGTCATTATAAATAACGCGTTTGAGGGTGATAAACGTGAGTTGGGGGCAGTAGGTTGGACACCATGACAAGAACAAAAAAGGACTTACCTTTTGCATCTTCAGAAAGAAAAAAATACAAGAAATTTATAGCAATTGATGTATCATAACAATAGAATTGATAAAGGGTGCCAATTGATAGTAGAGTCTACTATCAATCTAATGACAAAAAATGATAAAGTCATCTAATAAAGTTACTAAATAAAATCTATGTAGCATTTGTCGTAAAAAAAAAATAGCACATGACAATGAATAATTTCGACCTATTACATTGTCATTTTTTTTCTTAGAAAAATCTAACTTATATGTCCTACAAATTATTTTTATGATAATTTTTCATTGGATGTACACCCCCGGTGACGGTACAATAAGGGCTTGTTTGGTTGCCGTATTATAAATGAATGGATTGGATAAAATAATATAATCTAATACAATACAGATGGATAAAATACAAGATTAAATTTGATATTAGAATANGGTGACGGTACAATAAGGGCTTGTTTGATTGCCGTATTATAAATGAATGAATTGGATAAAATAATATAATCTAATACAATACAGATGGATAAAATACAAGATTAAATTTGATATTAGAATAATATGTAATTTTATCTAGTGTTTGGTAATACAAAATATAAGCATTAGATAGTAATTATTTAATCCAATCTGTTATTTGGTTAGAGAATTATTTTATCGTATTAATGTTAAATTAACAAAAAATACCCTCAATCAATGTTTGTTACATTGATGACAACTTGATTTTATCACTTTGAGAGATATAATAATAAATGTATCAAATAATACGTTTGAATTAGATTATTATACCACATATTTTGGTGGTATTAAAAGACCTCTATAAAAAATATACGATAAGTATACAATTAATATACATTTTTAAAATTAATACGGTATCAAATTTATTTACTAAACAAAATATTAGATCCGATTAAATAAAAAATAATATAATTCAATATTTAATCTCCTCGAAACCTATGTGTGCACACACACTAGGACTTAGCCACCTGAATGATATGTTGGTTCTGGTATGGGTTCCTTGCTCCATCAAGCATTGACAGCAACATCTCAGAGCAGAACATGATTCTCATTGGCCACGTGCTCAACGAGATTTTCGATCTCGGGATTCAAAACTCTTCGTTGGTAGCGTGACAAAAATATTTAGAGGTTGCCGATTCAAGTCATATTGTTCTCGTGTTGAATTATTTTGAATCATGAATTTTTGGATTGTGTTATTAGAATTTTTATCGTGCTCGTGTAAGTATTGTTGTTAAATAAAAAAGTTCAATGTTATTTAAACTTAATTTATTGACATATTCACTATAACCCTTGACTTAACTATAGATCCTATAAAATATTAGAAGTTAATGTTAATCAATCGGTTACAATAAAATCACATTATTAGTTCAGTAAATTAGTCACAATAGCATTACTCAAAAAAAATATTTAATTCTAAAGCGACTCATATGATATTCTATAAAAAAAATTATAAAATGCATTTTAAAAATAAGGGTGATAATCGAGCCGAGCTATTCGGGTTCGGCTTGTGTTCTAAACGAGAAGAGTTACTCGGGTTCGGCTCATGTTCTAAATGAGCCGAGGTTAGATAATTTTTTAGGTTCATTTATATGTAAAATAATTGAACAACTCGAGCTCGGCTAGGGTTCAAAATTTTTTTAGGCTCTGCTCGAGTTCAACTCATTTTCTAAATGAGCCGACATTGAACAATTTTTTAAACTCATTTAAAAAAAAGAGCTCAACAGGCTTGACTTGATGTTTAGCCATATTTATAATGCTAGTTAATCGTGATATTCATATCTTATATTTCTCTTGATTTCGTTTTGTGTACTTGTGGATAGGTAAAATTGACAGATCTACAAATAGATGTTTCTCGTCAGCTAGGGTAGTGGCAAAACATTATTGAGCAATTCACGTATCACTTGATATGGACGACTTCTGTTTTTCTGCCGGACCACAATCTTGACCTCCGATCGAGCTACGNGGCAAAACATTATTGAGCAATTCACATATCACTTGATGTGGACGACTTCTATTTTTCTGTCGGACCACAATCTTGACCTCCGATCGAGCTACGAATACAAGTAGGTAGGTGGCTAGGTAGGGTAAGGGAGAGAGGCGGCTAGGTTGTCTTTTTAATCAATCTCTAGTCGCTTAGTGTCGCTATTGATGCTAGTTGTAAAGAGTCTTGGTGTCAAGTTAAGTTAAGGTATCATTTCACTCTCGTAACGGGAATGAGTGCACTGCAAGACTAGACAAATTGCTCCCCCACCTCACAGCAGTATCATCTGTCATTTTCTAAGACGTTTGGCTCCTCTTATTATTTGAAAATAATGGCTTCATTGTGGCTTTTGTATTCAACTTCAGTGTCAAATGGACTGTGATAAGGGTAGAATTTTGGGCATGGGCCGCCATCAAGACCGAAGCCCAAAACGCCATGAGAAACTGAAGGCAGAGTCCATTGGCCCAAAATAAAGCGCCTCTGATTAACCCATGACAAAAAGCTGGAAGGGCAAGGCCCAATGGGTGCCCGAGGGGTAGCAGTCTAGCCTTGGCCCAATCAGGTGCTAGCTAAAGGGCAATTTGAGAAGGAGGAATCAGATCTTTGCCCCGAAGTCATCCTGCCATGCCACGCATCTAGATGACAGGGGGACCATCTCTGAAACCTGTGATAGCTACACCCTCCCGCACGCAGAAGATGGTGGAGCATAACGCCCCAGAGATCGTGGGCGCAGTGGCGCCAGCTAGACAAGACTTTTGCAGGACAAGGATAGGAGGTCCCCACGGGATCGATAAAAAGGTAGAAGAAACCGCTAAAAACTACAAAAAAGGCAATCCTATATATATATAGAACAGTGCCCTACAGGAAAGTGAGGCCCCAGAGAACACTTTTCAACCTTTTACACTCTGTAAGCAAAACACCAATCCTTGTCAAGGCCCAGCGCCTGTATCCCAGCTGTATACATTGGAGGTTCAATACACAACATCAAGGAGCAAGTGACTCCATTACAGTGAACGTAACCTTGATCTATTGGTTAAGATGAACAACTTATCTTCTGTGTTTTCTCCTTTAATATATAATCCAACTTTCCAAATCAACCCACTCACCAGGCTTAATAACATCTCGTAAGTTGGTCTTGGGCTGTAATTTCCATGACATCATCAGTTGGTGTTGTCTGTGGGAAATGGTATCATCGTTTTCCTACTTGAGTTTTTATTTATTTGATGGTTTCCACTCGAAACATGAGTAAAGCTCCCTCCAACCCTCAAGCCTACCAAAACTTACTAGAGAGTTTCCCAGTCCCTAAGGTAGATGTCGAGGACCATCCCCCAGAGGCGAACCTCCCCCTGCTCGATGAACTAGACACCTACTACCAAACTACAATGTAACTGATAAAGTAGAACCAGGAGCTGATGAAGTGGATACGAACACATCAACTCCCTTTTTTTCCACCAGCTTAACAAGAGCTCCCTCTACTCCCGACAGAACGCGACACCCTTCATCAGGAGTGCCAAGCCCCACCAAACAGAGTCACCGAGCTCCATGAGCGTAGTTACTTTGGAGAAAATCACCGGAGGAGGAACTCCGAAGAACAAGACGAAGATGAAGCCCATAGTTGGGCTAAAGCAGCCTTCTGGCATGACAGACCCCATCCCTCACTAGAGGCTGACAATCACATGTGGGAGCGAAAAGTCCGCGAGCTCCAGCGAGAGTTGGGCAACGTGAAAGAGGTGGTTAAGGGAAGGGCCCCCAACACCATGGACGCTTTACTCCAACAAATCGAGTCGTCATTCCCCCTCGAGGTCCTTCATTTTTCTCTACCCTAGAAGTTTCGGATGCCGTTGATAGAGGCGTTCAACGGGACCAAAGACCCGGTTGACCATTTGAATTCTTATAAGAATCAGATGGAACTCCAGGGGTATCCAGACCCGATTCGCTGCCGAGCTTTTGCCATCACCCTGAAAAGGGTCGGTAATAGCTTGGTTTAACAAGCTACAACCAACATCAATCTCCTCCTTCAGGGAACTATCAATACAATTTATGTCACACTTCATCGGAGCAAGGACATACAGGAAACCGTCATATCACCAATTGAACGTTAAACAGGGACCTAACGAATCCCTCAGAAGCTACGTGTAACGCTTCAATCAGGAGTCTCTGAAAGTGGAAAGTGTGGATGATAAGTTCGCACTAANACGTTAAACAGGGACCTAACGAATCCCTCAGAAGCTACGTGTAACGCTTCAATCAGGAGTCTCTGAAAGTGGAAAGTGTGGATGATAAGTTCGCACTAACCACCTTCATGTCAGGACTTGGAATATAATCCAAGGACCTCCTTTTCTCAATCGCCAAGAACCCACAGGCCACTATGGCCTAGGCGTTGGCAAAGGCTGAGAAATACATTAACGGCGAAGAGGCCCTCCGCCTGAAGCAGAGCTCAGCGACTGTAGAAAAAGACAAGAAGAAAAGGGACCGTAGTCCTAGGAAAGAGAAAAGGTGCGATCGGTCCCCAAAAAGAGACCGTTCCCTGAGAAGAGGGAGGGAGCCTTCTCCTAAAAGGAGAGGTAATGTTCGAGACCACCTGGGACCCCCTCCACAGGAGTTGCAGTCACGATATTCCCCAGCACGGCTCCCACCCCTCATCACCTCGATCGCTTAGGTTCTCCATGAGGTTCAGCACGAAAAGTTCATCCGATGGCCGCCTCGGATGAAGTCCGACCCCAGTAGGCGGGACGCCACCAAGTACTGTGAGTACCACAAAGACATAGGCCATAAGACAAACAACTGCATCCAGCTCAAGAAGGAGATTGAATACCTAATCCAAAGGGGACACCTATGCCACTACGTGGCAAGAGATGGAAGAGCTCAGGATAATCAAGGGTGGGAAGCCCGAGCTACCGCGACACCCCCTCAGCAGCACCAACAAGCTCTTGGCGAAATTTGGGTCATCTTGGGGGGATTTGCAGGAGGCGGTGAGTCTAGCTCAGCGAGGAAGGCGCATGCCAGAAGAGCCCGATCAGAAGACTTCATCAAAGTCCAAGCCGTCAGTAAGGCACCCCGTTGAAATGTGGAGATCACTTTTTCTGACGCAGAACTCGAAGGGTGCCAGCACTCACATGACAACCATTGGTCACAAAGGCAATCATTGCAAACAAAGCTGTACATTGAGTGCTCGTCAANATCACTTTTTCTGACGCAGAACTCGAAGGGTGCCAGCACTCACATGACAACCATTGGTCACAAAGGCAATCATTGCAAACAAAGCTGTACATTGAGTGCTCGTCAATAATGGGAGTTTGGCAGATATCATTTTTCTATCTGCCTTTGATCAGCTCAGCATAGAGAGGTCGAGGCTCGAGCCCGTGAAAACCCACCTCCTAGGTTTCTTGAGCGAAAGAGTCCTGTCAATCGGCTTTATCCAACTTGTGCTCACCATAGGAGGCCAGCCTTGTTAGGCTATAACCACCATCTATTTTCTGGTAGTTGACGCGCCCTCTATCTACAACGTCATGTTGGGAAGACCGTCCCTCAACGCCATCAAGGTGATAACCTCAGCTTACCATTTGGTAATGAAGTTCCCCATCGAGAACGGGGTTGGTGTGGTTAGAGAAGACCAGCGCCTAGCCAGGGAATGTTATGTAGCATCCATGAGACAAAAGGAGGTGGAATCAGTACAACTGGAAGACTTAGATATGAGGGACGAGCTAGAGACCCGACCAACCCCTACGGAACAGCTGGAACCAGTACGGATGGCCTAGGACCTGGAGCACGTAGTCTTCGTGGGTTCTATGCTACTCCCACCCATTAAGGAAAAGCTCATCGCATTTTTGAAAGCAAACGTTGATGCTTTCGTATGGAAACAAGAAGATGTGGAAGGGGTAGATCCCACGGTGATCGTGCACCACCTTAGCGTTGATCCTGACCGCAAGCTTATGCAGCAGAAAAGGAGGAGCTTCACACCGGATAGGCAGAAGGCGATCAACGAAGAAGTGGCTAAACTGTTACAAGCCAAAGCTATAAGGGAAGTTGACTACCCAACCTAGTTAGCCAATGTTGTTCTCGTAAAAAAGGTCCATGGGAAGTGGCGACTCTACATTAACTTTATGAACCTGAACTGAGCTTGCCCTAAGGATAGTTTCCCTTTATCATGGATCGACCTAATAGTCAACACTACAGCCGATCATGAGCTCCTCAGCTTCATGAACACCTTCTCAGGGTATAACCAAATCAGAATGGACCCGAGCGACCAAGAAAAAACCTCGTTCATGATGGAGCAAGGGACCTTTTGCTATCAGGTATGCCTTTCGGATTGAAGAACACCAGGGCCACCTACCAAAGGTTGGTCAACAGGATGTTTCAAGAAAAGCTTGGCTCAACCATGGAGGTGTACATAGACGACATGCTGGTGAAATCACTTCGAGCTAAGGCGCACATCCAACACCATCGGGAAGCATTTGATTTTATGCGACAATACAGAATGAAGTTGAACTTGGCAAAATGTGCCTTTGGAGTGTCAGCTGGAAAATTCATAGGGTTCATAATCAACAGTCAGGGAATTGAGGCCAACCCTGAGAAAGTAAAGGCTGTTATCGAAATGAAACCCCCCACCAGCACTCGCGAAATACAACGCCTTACTGGAAGAATAGTTGAGCTCAACTGGTTCGTTTCGCGCTCTAGTGACAAATGCCACCCTTTTTTCAAGGTCTTAAAAGTCGCGTTCCGATGGGACGAAAAATGAGAAGAGACTTTCCAGGCCCTCAAAGCCTATCTAGCCTTGCCACCAGTGTTGGTCAGCCCTTGAGAAGGGGAGGTTCTGACACTCTACTTGGTCGTATCAGACTTCTCAGTTAGCGCCGCCCTTATAAAAGACAAAGAACGAGTCCAACAAATGATTTACTTCTTCTACAAAGCCCTTAGTGGAGCTGAGGAAAGATACCCAAAGATGGAGACGCTTGTTTTGGCCCTCTTGGAAGAAGCCCGAAGACTAAGACCATATTTTCAAGTGCATACCATAGTGGTCCCAACGGACCAACTGATGATGTAGGTCCTGCACAAGCCCAAAGCTTCGGGACGATTGGTGAAATGGGCAATGGAACTTAGCGAGTTCGACATTAAGTTCAAACCTAGAACTGCAATCAAAGGACAAGTACTAGCGAATATCCTTGCTGAGTTCACCTCCCCAATGGAAGGAGACGAAGAGAATCGGGACAACATCTCCTATGTTCCGACCTAGAAATTATACGTAGACAGAGCATCAAATGCCCGAGGAAGCGGAGCTGGCCTCATCCTAACCTCGCCAGAGGGATATGACCTAGAATATGCATTGAGATTTAATTTTCAACCGTCCAACAACGAAGTTGAATACGAAGTCCTCATAGCTGGGCTAAACCTGGCCTTGTCAATTGAAGCATAGCAAATCGTAATCTATAGCGACTCACAGTTGGTGTTCAAGCAAGTTGAAGAGGAATATGCCGCTAAAGAGGAGAAGATGACACTCTATATGACAAAAGTATGCAGTTTGCTGCAATTTTATACGGTCTGAGCTGGTCCAGATATCACGAGAGGCCAACGCCCGGGTAGGCGCTCTAGCCAATTTAGCCACCGCTACTGACCATGACCTATCGAGGCAAACACCCGTCGAGGTCCTAGCTCAGCCTAGCATATGGCTCGAGGAGAGCAAGTCGGCGAAAACCAAGCCATGGCAGTCGAAAAGAGCCCTTCATGGATGGATCCCATTATGTCTTTCCTACAAGGCGAGGTATTGCCGGACGACCCAAAGGAAGCTTCAAAGATGAGAGCCCGAGCGGCAAGATTCACACTAATCCAAGGTAACCTTTATAAAAGAGGACTTTTTGTTCCACTTATGAAATATGTGTCAGGTGTGGAAGCGGATTATATTTTGAGAAAAATTCATGAAGGTATGTGCGAAAACCATATTGGCGCAAAAACCTTGGCAAGTATGGCGTTGCGACAAGGCTACTTCTGGCCAACCATGGCCAAAGATGCTACAAAAATAGTAAAGAAATGTCAGGTCTACCAGGTCCACGGCAACCTGCCCCACTGTCCACCCGAGCAGCCCACCCCCATAATTAGCCCTTGGCCTTTTCAACAGTAGGGGTTGGACATCCTAGGGCCCCTACCAATCGGGGTTGGACAATGCAAATTCGTCGTAGTCATGGTGGATTATTTCTCCAAATGGGCAGAAGCCAAACCTCTAGCCAAGATTACAGCAGAAAAGGTCAAGAACTTCGTCTGGAAGTCTATAATTTGCCGTTTCGGTGTCCCCAGGGCCTTAGTTTCAGACAATGGGAAGCAGTTTGATAATTCGACATTCATAGGTTTCTGCGCCGAGATGGGAATCAAGAACTATTTCTTAGTGCCCACTCACCCGCAATCTAATGGGTAGGCTGAGGTGACCATTAGGACAATCAAGTTGGCCCTGAAAACCTGGCTAGAGACGTCCAAATCTCAATGGGTGGACCACCTCCCAGCAGTGTTATGGGCCTACCGAACAACTGTTTGAATAACAACCGACAAAACCCCCTTTCAGACTAGCATATGGGGGACAGAGACAATGGCCGTCGTTGTGGTCGACGTGCCCACTATAAGAGCCAAACTCTTCGATCTATAGTAGAACGAGAGGTCCATACTGATAAATCTCGACCTCTTGGACGAGAGAAGGGATGACGCACTGCAATAGATATTCTCCTACCAGAGGAGCAGGACTAGATTCTATAACAAGTGAGTAAGGGGAAGGAATTTCAGACCAGGTGACTTGGTGCTAAAGAAATTGCTTTCAGCTTGGAAAGACCCAGTCCATGGAAAGCTCGGACCCAACTAGAAAGGGTCCTACATTGTAAAAAGGATAGTCCGACCTAGGAACTACGAATTACAAACTGAAGAAGGGAGGGACCTGCAACACTAGTGGAACGCAGGCCATTTGAAGTGTTACTACCAATGATACTCCTTGAAAGACTTTTGTAATGAAAAAGAAAACAATTGTAAAACCGTCCTTTGAGATTAATAAAATTTCCCAAGTCTTCGCGAAGGAGATAGTTGGCACTAAGCTCTGCCTGTAAGAGCTCGTATGCTCGGGATCAACAAGGCTTTTCAGCCCAAGAGCTCGTAAGCTCAAGAGCTCAAAAGCTCGGGATCAATAAGGCTTTTCAACCCAAGAGCTCGTAAGCTCAGAATCAACAAGGCTTTTCAGCTCAAGAGCTCGCAAGCTCGGGATCAACAAGGCTTTTCAGCCTAAAGAGCTCGTAAGCTAGGAATCAACAAAGTTTTTCAGTCTAAGAGCTTGTAAGCTCGAGATCAACCAGGCTTTTCAGCCCAAAGAGCTCGTAAGCTCGAAATCAACAAGGCTTTTTAGCCTAAAAGCTCGTAAGCTCGGGATCGACAAGACATTTCAGCCTAAGAGCTCATAAACTCGAGAGCAACCAGGTTTTTCAGCCTAAGTTTTAGAGAGCTCATAAGCTCAGAAAAGGCAGGCTTTTCAGCCTAAGNTATAAACTCGAGAGCAACTAGGTTTTTCAGCCTAAGTTTTAGAGAGCTCATAAGCTCAGAAAAGGCAGGCTTTTCAGCCTAAGAAGAACTCGTAAGCTCCAACCAGCATACTGACACGAAGCGTAGAAACACAAGGCCAATAACCAAAGACTGTTTCATTAAGAACAGGAAGGTTCACATTTCAATAGGTTGGTACACCAGCAAGTACAAAAAAAAATATTCAAGGCATAGAAGCAGCACCATTCGGGACATGGAATCAGCACCATCTGAGACTTAGAAGAAATACTGTCACAGACTTCCCCCTCTCTTCGGGTCCTCCCCTGCAATGCCCTTCAGCTTACGGTCTCCTTTCTACAGTTGTGCATTCTCCCCATTCAATCGGGTGTTATCTTCTTTCAGAATATATATCTCTCTCTCTCTCCACCTCTGTCAGCTTTTTCTTAAGGGTTTCTACCTTAGCATCCCTCTCACCAGATGGGTCTACTTTCAGCTCGCTAGAAGGGACATCTGAACTAGAGAAAAAGGAATGCGTGAGCTGGATCCGAGTAGAACTTCCCCCTATCCCATAACTAACAAGGTTTTGAGGGGTAACAAAGGCAAAGCCTTTAGCGGAGTTAAGTTAGGAATACCTACACAACACAATGCCAACAAAAATGGGGTTAGCACGATATCTACCAATGGAGTTTGGTTAACCAAGAATCGACAAGAAAAGTTTACCCCTCTCCCGAAAGCTTCCCCAAGAACGGACCCATACAAGACAGTTTCTCCCCGCAGCAGGCTTACATGAGTCCCCAGAAACGAAGAAAAAATGTTGGGTCCATCCATCAGGAAAAGAGGGAATGTCAGCAACCAACGAAGGATGAAAGTACCACTTAAAAGAGATAGAATTGAAGAAAAGAGAAAAGTCGAAGGACAGGTCAAGGAAATAGAAGAACTCAGAGACAATAGGGAATGTCTCAAAGCCCTGCATACGCCAGAAAATGAAGAAGCTAACCAAGGCAGCTCACCTCTTAGGAGAGAGCCTAGAGGGACACATGCCATAATGAGAGAGAACCCGAACAAAGTCTCGATGAAAGGGGAGCCGGAGGCCACATTCGAATGCCCCTTTGAAAAAGGCAACTTCCCTTGGAGCAGGCATGCTGCAGAGTTCATCGGGGGTAAGAGCCCTAACCCCTAGACCTTCGGGGAGATCATACTGACTCTTAATGGTATCAACGCCCGCAGTAGTAAGCAAAGATGGAAGTAGGAAGATGGAGTATCACTCGCCCTTTAAAGACTCTCAAGCACACTGCTTGAAAAGCAGAAAGGGAGCCATTAAGCCAAGAGATCGAGAGGCTAAGCGCCGAATGGAATCGAGGAATCTAAGAAGAGAGATCTTTGAAAAATAGTGGGATGCAGAGACTCAAAATACCTGAGAATATATAGCCCTGGAGGAAGACTGTTGGAATCCCGTAGCAATAAATGAGGGTACAAGACTTGAAAAGGTTATTGAGCCACCTAAAGGCCCACTTAAATGAACAGCCACTTCGCACAAACATATGCCAGCTATATTGCCCGAAAAACATAAGTGGTGCGCATGGTTAGACAAACAAGCAACCCAAAGGACTATACTACTCCAACCAGGCCAAGGCCTCCTTGGAGTAAAGGCGGGCAAGGGAGTACAACATCACCATCAATTCAAACATACCAAGAAAACACTTCAAAAAGACAAGTTCCATTACAAAAGAAAATGTTTACAGGTGTTGCAAAAAAAAGAAAAAAAGAAAAAAGGGGCAAGCAGCAGGAAGACAAGAATGAACAAAGAGATAATGAGTCTGGTCTTTTAAGACTAGCCAGAGGGAGAAGCAGCAGGAGCCCCACCACTAGGGCAAATATCAAAATGTGGTTGAAACTGCTCAAGATCTAGGCCAGGGGATTTCTCAATTGCNGAGGAGCAGCATCAGGAGCCCCACCACTAGGGCGAATATCAAAATGTGGTTGAAACTGCTCAAGATCTAGGCCAGGGGATTTCTCAATTGCCTGGTCGACAAAATTGAAAAACCCATCTACAATGGCCCTGGCCACCTCCACCCTGGCTCCCTCGATCTCTTTTCGCTGATTTTCAACTAGTTGGCGCTCAACAGCCAGAGATCTGTTTAGTTCAGCAATAACAACTTGGGACTCTTTCAACTGTTTCGACAGTAAAGTTCGAGAGATAGAAGAATCCAGAAGGTCCTCCATCCGAGCATCACAATCTTCCCTGGCGCAAGCTAGCTCATCCCGGAGGGACACTTCAGAGGAACTATTGGTAATCAGTTGCCGGAAGGTCTAAGCCCGCTGAGTAAGGACCTGCTCCAACTTTCTCTCAGTGGCCAAACGCCAGCTCAAAAGATCTGAGTTTCACTGACAAGCCTCTTGGAGCTCGGCTGCCTTTCGCTGAACGTCGCTCCTCGTAATGAAAACCTCCCTCCTAAGTGCACAAACATGCATCGTCGCCTGTAAACAAGGAAAAGAGTCACAACGTTGCAAACCTAAAGACATGTTGGAATACAAGGAAAGACAACACTTGCCTCAAGAAGGGCATGAAGTGCTTCCCGGCTTCGGGTCTGGAACGGGAGTTCCACAGAATGCCTCAGGTTGCCCTGGAGAATCTGTTCCATCAGCGCCCGACTGCTCAGGCCCACGTTTCTTAGCAAGCTCCCCTCAAGGTCAATGTTCGAGGAAGATGGGGTTCGCCCCAAGCTGGAACCAACCATTCTTGCCTAAGAAGAGCCGAGCCGAACTGGTCCTACCAATGGACTGCCCACGACGGTCCCAATTGTGGCAGCAGACGCAGGCTCGGGCCTCGTAACTCCCACAGCTTGAGCAGGCAGGAAGCTTGAAGCTGGCAAAGATGCTGAAACATCATCACCAACATCAGGAGCCCCAAGACTGGTGCCAACACCCGATGGGGGGACCGAGCTGATGTCCCCCAACCTAGGCCTTTTTGCCGCAGGTTCTGAACTTTTGGCTCTCCTCCTTCGACCCACTTGTTCCGATATCGTAGTCTGTTGTGTAACCAGGTATGAAGGAACTACACAAGCAAAACACAGAAGGGGATAAGTTTCCAAACAAAAGTGGGAACAAGGCAATTTAGGCGGAATGTTGAATACTCATGACCACTTGGCAACAAAGCCAGCTCAGGGTGCATCAACTCAGCATATGAGAATGGCAGGCGAGCGCAGGCCTGATTAACCCGAGTCAGTTCTGTGGCCGAATTGAGTCCAAATCGAAGTCAGGATAAGCATTGTCAACTTGGTCAAAATAGTTCAGGAATCCATTCACAAAGGCTGAAGTGCTTTCCTTCAGAAGATCAGATACTCTAGCTTTTAAGGACGCCAACTTGATGTCTTTGGCTTTGAGCTCGGCTTCTCGTTTCTTCACTTGGGTGTCTGAGAGCTTTATGAAGTCCTGGTGGCGGGCATCTAGTTCGTCATTGATCCTCTTCAACTCAGCGGCCTCGCTCGCTAGAATCTTCACTTTTCCCTCAGCGTTATCCTTGCTAACCGTCATGGTGTCAAGGGCCTCTTTGGCCTTCTAAAGATCCTGTTCATGGTGAAAATCCAGCATCTTTACGCAGGCAAGCGACTAGGAGAGATAGGTCTGCACATGAAATAGATAGGTCAGCATATGAAATAGATAGGTCAGCACATGAAACAGACAAGGAATTCAAGAACAACTGAAAAAAAGACATGAGTAACAGTGAGAGACACCTCAGCTAAGCCTTGGATGGTATGCTGAACCTTCCTCTTGAAGGGAACCTGCATAGCCTCCCTAGGATCCAACGTGGAGATTAGCTCGGACAAGGTAGTCACTGCGGTCTCAGGATCACTAAGGAAACTGCTCCTCTGCACCTTGGATTTTGGAGGGACGGGCTCCCCCTTATCGCCCTTTTGAGGAACCGCCTTTCTGGGAGGATGGGTAGCCTCAATCCCGAGCTTGTCCACTACGGTCCCTTCCGAGCGGATATGGCCCTTGGAAACTTTGGGAAGAGATGTGGGCACAACAGCATCCACATGAGAAGGAGGGTCCTCAGGCGTCTGCTCTAAGGAAGTCTGCGTCGACCCAAAAATTGATGCCTCCTTGGAAGGCGGTCGTGACCCCTTCACCAGTTTCCTCATCTTCCTTGACTGCTCAGTATCAAAAAACATCGACATGATCAGGTCTTGATCCATGGAGTCAGACTGGGGGAGCAGATGATAATGCAATCTCAAGGGCTTGATCAACGAAGGGCCCTAGCTCTTATGTGGCAAGATTCTAGTTAGTCACCAAGTCGAAGAATGATCACAACCCTAGAGCTTCAGCCCTGGCGACTCGAGCAGTCTCTTCCTCATTGAGTGTTGGACAGAAATCTGCAAATTAGGTCAGATGGTTAATTTATATAGCAGATAAGAATAAAAAAGGAACTCACAACCGGTAAGTTTGCCTTACGCGTATTCCTTGGACCCCCCCAAACTCGGAGGATACGAGGAACGTCGCTAGGCTCCCCCGATAACTCCCAGAAGTCTCCCCTAACGAAGAAAAACTTTGATTTTCAACCCTTATTATAAAAAGGTAGCCCAAAAATCAGAGACTTCACCTTTACCCTTTTGGCAAAGTACAAGAAACCCAGCGAAGGAGAAGACTTTAGCTGGAAGAGGGAAGCGAACTCTCAAATGAAGGGAGAAGAGTCGTTTCCGCTCTTGAACCAATGGACAAGGAAACCAACTAAAAGGCCCCAACAGTTGGGAAATTTAGGCCGGACAAACATTATAGAAACCAAAGACATTTCAGATAAAAAGATGAACGGGGAATCGAAGACCAACCTGGAACGCTGATTCGAAGAAATAGGTCAGCCCAGTAAGAGAAGAACTGCACCTCTCGTGTTCCTTAGGCGAATACAATTCCACGAAGTCAGAAAAANGGACATTTCAGATAAAAAGATGAACGGGGAATCGAAGACCAACCTGGAACGCTGATTCGAAGAAATAGGTCAGCCCAGGAAGAGAAGAACTGCACCTCTCGTGTTCCTTAGGCGAATACAATTCCACGAAGTCAGAAAAATGATACTCCCTCCTCAGTTCCTCTAAATCGTCATCATCAAGGCAACTAGAGGTCTCCTCGGCACAACATGTCAGGTTGGATTGATCTCGACGGGTTTTTCCCCTAGAAATGGAGGGTTTTTCCCCTAGAAATGTGACTAAAAAAATATTGTGGTAGCACTAGAAGTACAATTAAAACTTGATTTTTAGNGGTACCGGCTTAGGCCTCCCCTCCCTCAACTGAGTAGAGACGGTGGGAGCCAGAGAAGAAGGAGGGTCGTCCTCAATGGGGGAGGCAAAAAAGGAAACCCCAAGGGCAGACCCAGAAGCCGCCTCGTCGACAGTAAAAAAACGATCTCTAAGGGAACTTGAGGTGCTTCCCTCGACCTCCTCGCTAACTAGATCCTTTGAACCTAACTCAGAAGAAGTAATTATAAATCTCCCCATCACAGTTTCAACTGACAAGCTAGAGTGCAGAGAAGGAAAATGTAAGGCACAGTCCTTCAAGAACAAAGGTCTCAAGCACCAATCCCCAAGAAAGGATATCCTAGCTAAGGAAGAGGAGTCCACAAATCGTGGAAGAAAAGAAAGGTCGTTGGAGCAACTCCTAAAATAACTGAATCTCCAAATCAGGAAACGAAACCCGAAACCCCACTAGGGAGGGTTGAAGGGATCCAGGTCGAACAAAAAAGAAAGAAAGGAAGAGAGACATACCTAGTAGGACGCTAGAAGTAGGCAAGAACTGGGGTGCGAAAATCCTAAGTCGCCAGAAGCCAGGAACAAGACGCCTCGAATACAGAAGGGAAGAGGAGAAGACGAGAAGAGAGGTATTTCAAAAAAAGAGAGGAGTGCGAAGTGGAAGAGGCAAAAAGTCTTCCCCCTCTTATATGCAACATTTAAAGTTGCGACAGGCAGGCGACAAGACACGCCAAGGAACCTGCATTGTTCGGCTCGCCTGTTGGTAACACGTACGCGAGCCATCATAACTAATAGATATCAGCACAACCCAAATCATATCAGAATCAACTGCCGGATATTCTTGCCACATAGAAATAATGTGAAATTCAAAAAAGACATCTTTAATCCCAAGTCAGAGATGATGTCATCCTTATGACTAGGGGTTAGGGGGAAATTGATAAGGGTAGAATTTTGGGCATGGGCTGCCATCAAGCTTGAAGCCCAAAATGCCATGAGAAATTGAAGACAGAGTCCACTGGCCCAAAATAAAGCGCCTCTGATTAACCCATGACAAAGAGTTGAAAGGGCAAGGCCTGATGGGCACCCGAGGGGCAACGGTCTAGCCCTGGCCCAATCAGGTGCTAGCTAAAGGGCAATCCAAGAAGGAGGAATCGGATCTTTGCCCTGGTGTCATCCCGTCATGCCACGCATCCAGTGGACAGAGGGACCATCTCTAAAACCTATGATAGCTACACCCTCCCGCACGCAGAAGATGGTGGAGCATAACACCCTCGAGATTGTGGGAGCAGTGGCGCCGATGGAAAAAGGCTTTAGCTGGACAAGGAACGGAAGAAACCGCCAGAATTCACAAAAAGGCAACCCATATATATATAACAGTACCCTACAGGAAAGTGAGGCCCAAGAGAACATTTCTCAACCTTGTACACTTTGTAAGGAAAACACCAATCCCTGTCAAGGCCCAACATTTCTCAACCTTGTACACTTTGTAAGGAAAACGCCGATGTATCCCGGTTGTATACATTAGAGGTTCAATACACAACATCAAAGAGCAAGAGACTCCATTACAGTGGACGTAACATTGGTCGATTGACTAAGGCGAATCACTTATCTTTTGTGTTTTCTTCTTCAATGGATAATCCAACTTTCCAAATCAACCAACTCACCAGACTCAATAACATCCCGTAAGTTGGGCTTGGGCTGTAATTTCTGAGACATCATCAGACTGAATTATCACATTTTCATCAGTAAAATTGTTTCAACTCTATGAAAAAGTTGCCACTATATATTTTAGTGAGAAGTATGGTTATCACTAAAAGTGAAAATTTTATCTGCAATATAAAAAATACCACTAAAAAGTGAAATTTTTAGTCGCAATAATTATCCTATTAAATTAAGTTAATTTTGTGACTAAAAAAATATTGTGGTAGCACTAGAAGTACAATTAAAACTTGATTTTTAGTGGCAATGATTAAAATCACCGCTAAAACGACTTATTGTTATGCTCAAGGCCAGCCCAACAGTGTAACCAAAAAAGCAAAGGCTTTAGGTCCCAACTACAAAGAGGGCCCCATATTTCTTAATATATAGTGTAATTCAATCCAAGATTTTAAATACATGACATTATAAACTCCATAAAAACCCCCCAATAAAGTGTACACCCAACAACTAAATTTCAGATTCAATAGTTAGGCCCAAAAATACTATCCACACATTTTGTTGCAACGGTCAAAACTCAGTGCANAATTTTAAATACATGACATTATAAACTCCATAAAAACCCCCAATAAAGTGTACACCCAACAACTAAATTTCAGATTCAACAGTTAGGCCCAAAAATACTATCCACACATTTTGTTGCAACGGTCAAAACTCAGTGCAATAAAACAAAAACAGTAAAAGTAAACCTCTCCCCTCTCTCTCTCTCTCTCACACACACACACATTCTCTCACATCTCCAATTAAACACAAACAAAACTCCCTCTCTTTCACACACACACAACTTTTCATTTTAAATCATATACCCAATCAAACACACATAATATAACTCACTTAATTTTGCAAACTTTGATAAAAAAATAACTAAAATATCAAATTTTAATTTTACAAATAACCATGAAAAATCAATCTATATTGTTTTTATATTTTTTGTAATTTTAAGCTCATGTTATATTCTGTAATTATAGAACATAATGTTGCTACGTGTCAAGCATTCATCGAAATGACCTTAAACAGAGAAATTCGTCAATTATGACATTTTTGTTAAATATTAGACATTTATCAACCATTGAATTAAGTGGACGATCCTAGAGAAGAATGGAATCAGGAAGGTACATCATCCAAAGATATATGATGACTCACCCAGCGATTCCTCACAAAGGTTATTCCAAAGAACTTGTGTGAGCTTCACCTACATTTAAGCCCAATGCGGTCGAACATTTGGATGCCGATCTATCCTTGCGATCACAACACCATGAACATGCATTGAGTCAACCTATTATTATTCATGATCAAAATGGACATTTTTTTGTTGGGTAAATAATATCAAAATGGACATGTTGTCCAACAACAAAGGTAAAGAGATGCAAGATGTCATTATGCAATTAGCAGGGAGTTGTATAAAATTATTAAAGCATGAACATGATTTGCATGACAAAAATACTTGATATGGAGTAATTAAGTATACAAATAGAATTAAAAGCAAAAGAACATCGGAGAGCTTGTCAGATAGGTATCTAGCTTAACCAAGGTCCTCGGTTTGAGACTTGAGAATGCAACTGCGTTGAATACTCTGTAGAGAGAGCTTTGTCACCTTTGTGGTCCTGCCCAGCTCAAATTCGGATTAATCAGAGCCCGTTGTGGCTACCGAATACCAGATGGTCTAGACCAAAAAAAAGATAGGTATCCACATGTAAACCGCAAAAAAAAAGAAGAAAAACCCGTAGTATTCACTGCCAAATAACCTTTGAGTTTCACAATAGAGATATGATAGAGTCAGAAAACAATACATCAATATTTTGGAACGATGTAATAGAATTCAAAGAGATCCATCAATATATATATATATATATATATAGATATATATATATATCCAAAAATATCCAAATAGACCTAGGTATCCATAGATCTCTCCAGATCCTATCATTTCACTACTTACATTTTGATGGATTCTTTCTGATCCTATTATATCTTTAATAAGAGAACATTAATTTTCACACACTATTATCTCAATTTCTTTCTCTCTCTCTCTCCCTCTCTCTCTCTCTTCTCTTTCTTCTTTTTTCCTCTAAATTTATAACCTAATACTTAGGGGTTGTTTGTTTTCTGTTTTTGTCTCGTGTTTTGTGCTTTTGTTTTGAATTTTTTTAAAAAATGAAAATAAAAATATTTTTATGTACTGTTTTTGGTTTTGTTTTGTTTTCGTTGTATTGGAGACAAAGGCAAAAAAATGGGAACAAAAATTTTTTATTCCAGGAAACAAGCGAAACAAAAAACACGTGGTTTTGGTTTAAANCAAAAATATTTTTGTGTACTATTTTTGGTTTTGTTTTGTTTTCGTTGTATTGGAGACAAAGGCAAAAAAATGGGAACAAAAATTTTTTATTCCAGGAAACAAGCGAAACAAAAAACACGTGGTTTTGGTTTAAATGATGTCTCACCTTCGAGTCTTGTTAGCCACAAAATCCCACTTCATATGAGAGAGTATAAATATGAGATATTTTTTTCATTTTTCTTTTTCACAGATCACTCACTTCGCACTCCTCAGCCACTCTCTCAAAGGTAAGCAACGACTCACTCATCGTCTCTCTCTTAGTACATCTCTCCTCTCTGGAGCTTTCTCAACCATTCTCTCTCTCTTCCAATCACAGATCGACAGACGAAGAAAAAGTGTTGATTTGGCTCACACGAAGAAGTCCCACAGTCGAAGACGAAGAAGGTAAGTAACCCTTTTAGTTGTATAGATATATGTATATATATACATAGATCTGTATATAAATGCATAGATCTACATTTAGATCTGTACAAATGTAGACCTGTACATTTGTATTTGTATAGATATATGTATATACATACATAGATCTACATAAAAATCCCTAATCATATTTTTTTTTATCTGTATATTTTTTATCTGTATTTTTTATCTATGCATAGATCTATATAGATTTGTATTCTTTTTATCTGATTTGGATTTAGAATTTTGCGTAGAAAACATATGATTGAATCTCTATTGTTTTTTTTTTTGGGTTATTTGATTTGGTGTTCATGTGGATTCTCATTCATGAATTTCGTAGATTTAAACAAGACTTGTACTTTTTGCTTTGAAATTGGAATGAATGAGCTCTGATTTGTCTTAATGAATCCTGTTTGCAATTTGATCATTGGAAATATGCTTGTAATTATCCTACTTCTTGAGTATTTGTCGTAGACAACTTCTTTCTCAACACCTTAATCCCCCGAAGATCTTGCATTAGTAGGAGCATTGTAGCATCCCTACTTGACTCCTAACTTTTATTGGGTTCATTGGTTCTTAGAATAGATCATTTGTATTAGCATGCACTCTCAGCTCATACATGCCTTCAATTCAGCACTTCTTAATGCATAGGCTCAGCTTATCTCAGCGCCTCCTAGCTCACTACAGCGGCTGATCAGCTGGTTCACTATGCAACTGGAATTTTGCTGCTGCTAGACTGTTCACATCACTGTTCACGTGACTGTTTAGCACACTAGTTCCAGCTATGAAGTTGGTTTTAGCTAAATTATCTTTCAGCTAGATTCAAACAAGCTGCATTGGATATAAGCATTTTAGGAAATTATTTCCATGTAAAATCATGCATTAGAATTTTTAATTCTTTGTTGCATTGTAATTAGATTGCATCGAGGGTAAGGTATATACGTTCCCCCTAGTTAGGTGTAATTTAATTTTTTATCAATAAAATTTTCTCACACCGTCGAGGTTCTCCTCGGAAAAAAAAAATGCTTATTGCCCATTACGGCTCATACGTGACCACCTTAACATACAATGTCACAATTATGTTTATTTATTCATGAACAACTAATCGTGTTAATCCCTTAAGTGGTTTAGAAACAATTCTAGGTATAACAGATAGTGATGGAACAAAACAAAAAAAATACATGCCAAAACAAAAGATGAGCCAAACCACAAAAATATGCTTGTATGAGAAACATAATTCACTCTCTCTAAAATAGAGAATGATACCAAACTAGTACTAAAATCCACAAAATCCAATCAAATAAATCCATAAAACTTATAGGAATAATGAAAAAGTAAAACAAAGCAAGCCAAATACAAGAATAGAGTAAATAGAGAACATATCTATACACATGCGTACCCGTATAAAAAATCTCGTAATTGGAAGACCTATGATAAACGATGAAAAATAGCCGTTACAACCCAATATCCACATCAATCTCAACTAATAATGATATTAGAAAATATATGTTAAAAAATTGTTACTCCCTATGCCTACAACAAAAAAAAGCCAAATGCCAATTTAGAACCGCAATCAGAAAGTATATCAAACCCATATGAAACAAAAATAAAAATAAAAAATGAAAAGAAATCCATGTCAAGAAACCAAAAGAAATCAAGAATACCAATTTTTTTTTTCTTCAAAGCCACCCAGTGGATGGAGGATTTGATAGGACCCCTACCTATATATATAACTAAAAGGAAAAATGTACAAGGGAGGAGGACATAGAGCCAAGCCTCCAGGAGTGGAAGAAAGTAAAAGCAAAAGCAAGGTGGTGACTCACCACCCAAAGCATGAAAAATAAATAAATAGAATGTAGGGAATCCCCATGAAACAAAATAACAGAAAACATCAATTAAAATAAAAACTCAACGACAAACGTGAGGAGTCTGTCGAGTGTCCAAGGCGAGGATGCCAGCAATCCTAGAAGGAAGGGATGACGAATCAGTGAATTGCTAATTGAGCTGCTGAGAGCAAGCCCAATAAGCCATGAAGTCTGCAGCTTGATTCGCCTCCCATAGGACATGGCAGATGCAAGCTGAGAGAGAAGCACACAGAAGCTGAATCCGAGCAAACAGGTAAGAATAAACCCAACACCCAGTGCCCTGAGAAGAAACCCAAGAAACCACTGTAGCTGAATTTGACTCCACTACCAACTCTGAAGCTCCCAAATCTACTGTCAACTCCAACGCAGCACAAACAGCCTGCAACTCCACATACATAATAGGATGATCCCCCAGAAACAAGCCAAAAGCCCTAAGTACCCGACCCTGGTGGTCCCGAATAACACCCCCTACCGCAGGTAGCCCCGGATTGCCTTTAGAACAGCCGTCAACGCTGATTTTCAAACAACCTACTACANCGACCCTGGTGGTCCCGAATAACACCCCCTACCGCAGACAGCCCCGGATTGCCTTTAGAACAGCCGTCAACGCTGATTTTCAAACAACCTACTACAGGACGAGTCCAAGCAACCAAGCGAAGAGGTCGAGGTCGAGGAACCAAGACCCTAAGAGAACCTACAAACTCAATTGACTCATCCCGACGCAACTGACTCGGAGCAAACCCAAAAGCAAGCCCAAGCAACTGCATATCGGTCATAACCCACTGAATCACAACGAGCACCTAAAAGGCCTGGCCATCGAACCTATAAGCATTACGTGCCTTCCATAAGTGCCACAAAATGAAGCATGGTAACAAAACCCGCACGTGATCTACAGAAGGAGCACAACGCCGCNGCAACTGCATATCGGTCATAACCCTCTGAATCACAACGAGCACCTAAAAGGCCTGGCCATCGAACCTATAAGCATTACGTGCCTTCCATAAGTGCCATAAAATGAAGCATGGTAACAAAACCCGCACGTGATCTACAGAAGGAGCACAACGCCGCCATTGAAGCATCAAAGTATAAGGAGACTGAAATAGCCAACATCTAATCCCAAACATATGATAAAAATAACCCCACACCTGAACTGCAAGCGGACAATCCAGAAAAAGATGCCTAAGAGTCTCAACAGCTCTACCACATACACTCCGGAATACTACATGGAAACCCCATCTCTCTAAGCCATCATCTGTGGCCAGAAAATCAGGAAACAACCGCCACATAAAGAAGGAGATCTGAGTCGAAATATGTCTCTGCCAGACACAAGAAAACCCAACCCGAACTGGAGCCACACCCCAAATATTAGCCCAAGCAGTCCTCAATGAAAAATCCCCATCCAAAGACAACCTCCACCTCTTTTGATCAACCCCTTGCTCTAGAATCGGAATCTGCACAATCTGCTCAACAACTGAAGAAGGTAAAACCCCCAACAATCGACCTCTGTCCCACTGCCGACCCGCCCAGTAAGCGAAAACAGGAACCCCAAAAGCTGCCCCTGGATACAGTAAAGCCAATGGGTAATCCCCCAACCAACAATCATACCAGAAGCTGATCTCACCAGATCGTAGTAACCATCTGATCCTCGGCTTAGCCACGGATCGAATCCCACACAACTGCCTCCAAAAAGATGAAGCTGGGTAACGAAACTCAATTAGCCCAGGATGGGTGGACCTACAATACTTGGCCCTCATAAAAGTGGACCAAAGTGATTGTTGAGCACGAAAACTCCACCAGAGCTTCACCTCACAAGCCTCGGCTAAGTCAGAAAAAGAATGCACCCCTAAGAACATACCTCAATCCAGTGACACCATTGAATCCTCCAATTAGTAGCTGTATCACCCCACAAGAAACTAGTGAACAACCTCTCTAACTGGTGAATAACATCTGTAGGAGGCCTCAGCACGTGAAACAAGTGAATAGGCATTGACGCGAGCACATGACGAATCAGAGTGAGCTTACCTCCAAAGGAGAGCAAGCGATTCGCCCATCCAAAAATTCTCTCGCGCATCTTCCGAATCATCTCATCAAAGTACGAGATCTGGAGATGATCCAAGTAGATAGGGCATCCCAGATAAATAAATGGAAGGTCACGCTTCTGAAAACCAATGGTCTACCTTGCAATCACCTCTCTAGAATGCGAGGCACGCGAACTAATGTAGAAACTGCTCTTGGCCTGAATAACTAACTAACCAGAGGCAGCCTCATAGTGATGAAGAAAACCCATAACTCGCTGCAAGCTCAACCGGCACCCATTACCAAAAATAATAATGTCATCAACAAAAGCCAAATGGGAAACCAAAACCCCAACTCTAGTACTATAAGCCTCCCTCGAAAACCGAGCATACAAAGAGTCCAAGCCTCGAGACAGATACTCTACAACAATGATGAATAAACAAGGCGAAAGGCGGTCACCCTGCCGCAATCCCCTGCGACTGGAAAAAGCCCTGACTGACCTCATTCACCATCACAGAAAATCACAGCCCTCAGATAGCCCGCCGAACCAAAGAAATACAGCCCTCAAAGAACCCAAAAGCCCGCAACATCGGGATAATGAATGTCCAAGACATTCTGTCATATGCCTTAGCCATATCTAGCTTCAGCACCACGTTCCCACCCCTGGAACCTCTCCCCAAATCATGAACCAACTCCTGAACCAAAAGTACACTGTCCTGCAACACTCGACCCGGCACAAACCTATTCCGTGTCAGTGATATGATACGCGACAACAAGGACGACAGACAAGAAACGAGGATCTTCGTCAACACCTTGTTGCTCACATTACATAAACTGATCGGTCAAAAATCTTCCCAAGTAAAAGGTGACTCCTTATTGGAATAAAGTACTACCAACGTACTCATAAATCCTCGAGGCATAGGAGAACCCCGGAAGTAATCCTGAACTACAGCTAGCAAATCTGCTCCCACAATATCCTAGAAAATTGATAAAAATGACTGCAAAACCCATCCGGACCCGGTGCACTATCTGAATCAATAGAGAACACGACCTGTCTCACCTCCTTCAACGTCGGCATAACACACAACCCAACATCATCTGCATCAGTCACAATAGTTGGAATAGCCAAAAAATCTGCAATCTCAACTTGACCATCTCCCATAGAGAACAATCCCTGAAAAAAGGAAATTGTTGAAGCACCAATAGCCCTAGGCTTAGTAATCCACTCTGCATCATCACTCTAGATCTGATGGATTGAAAGAACATGTTGCTTCTTTCTCATTGAAGCATGAAAGAAGCGGGTGTTCGAATTCCCCCCACGAAGCTAGTGAACACAGGACTGCTGTCTCATAAAGGACTCCTCACACTGTAAAGTCTGCTGCAACTCAGTTCTGGCCTGATGAAGGGCAACTCGATTTGAAGGAGACCCTAACTGATCATGTACCACCTCTCTTCTACTAATCTCGGCCTCGGCCTCCTGAACTCGCTGAAACATATTGCTGAACACTTCCTTGTTCCAAAGCTTCAGGGTTTGTTTCAACCAAATAAGCTTCGATTGAAACGTATACATCCCCGAAGCAAATACATGAAGGGTCCAGCTCTACTGCACAACCTCTAGAAAATCTCTGTGAGTGGTCCAAGGGTGAAGAAACTTGAACCGACTCGGCCCTCTACTCTGACGCTGATCTCCAGAAATCAGTAGTGGTGAATGATCTGAACAAGTCCGGTTCAGGTGAGTCATCCGAAATACAGAAAAATAAGAACTCCATTGAGCATTCACTACTATTCTATCCAATCTCCTCCAAGTACATCCATTCGTCCATGTGAACGGAGTACCCTCACACCCAAAATCCTCCAAACCACTGGACATCAAAGCTAGGAAAAAGGCATCAATAATAGACTGAGACTGTGTATGACCCCCCCGGATCTCAGAATGGAACTCAACAATGTTGAAATCCCCACCAACCATCCACGAACCATCATGAATGCTCCCAAATTGTGTCAAAGAATCCCACAAACCTTTCCGAACAAAAACTACGCAACTGGCATACACAAAAAAAAACAAAAACTGGATCTGGTAAGGAAGAATGCTGCACCTGGCAATGAACCACTTGACCATCGTCCTGAAGAACCTCCAACAGAAAAGGTGAAGACCAAAAGATCCAAATCTTCCCTGAAATAGAACAAAAACTGTACTCTATGTGTAAACGAATTCGAAAAGACTCCACTCAATCCCGATCAACAAAAGGCTCCAAAATACAAAACATCGAGAAGTGGTGTGAGTGGATCAACTTCTTTAGCCTTCTAATCGAAGAAGCCTGACTGATCCCTCTAATGTTCCATATGAGCGTACTAATCATCAGAAAGAAGTGAAAAAACCATACTAAGCGTCCCTCGGCCAGGCCTACCACCTCTACCTCCTCTGCCTACTTTACCCCCCTACCAATACGTTGAGATCTACGCAACAGGACCTGCCAACCAGAATGTGAAGCATCATAAGGCACTAAANAAAAAACCACACTAAGCGTCCCTCGGCCAGGCCTACCACCTCTACCTCCTCTGCCTACTTTACCCCCCTACCAATACGCTGAGATCTACGCAACAGGACCTGCCAACCAGAATGTGAAGCATCATAAGGCACTAAAGCTCCTCCAGGCTGAGAAAGGCCCTCCTACGGGTCAGAAAAGGATCCAATATCACCACCCAAGAACTCATCAGATGATATATCTCCAGTAGAGTGACTCTGAACCTCAGCAAACAATCTAGAATTGAGAGGAATATCAATTGAGGTGGTACAATCCGTGGGTCTATTATCCTTAGAAACTGACACAACCAGGGGACTCTAAACCCCTCGAAACTCACGAATAGTCGAACGAATGGCCAGAGTAATCACAGGTCTATCACGGACTAGCTCAAAAACTGTGTCAACTAAAGGGTCGGGGCACAAACGCTGTTCCTGCACAACACTAACAGGGATAGTATCCGAACTGACCACACCCACAGGCTCACCTATAGTACGCGGCTGAACAACAATCTGGACAGGAGCAACTGAAGAAGACTCCACAGCGGAAGCAACTATGACCCTAGGGGGAGGAACAATGGTAACAACATCTGTCACTCCCCCAGAGGATACTCTAACCTGTTTAGAACTCCTAGGAGGAACAGTAGGGACTGGGGCTCTCTGAATGGGTGCACCCTCCTGTGGTCTAGTCTTATGCTGGTCATTACCTCGACCTTGCTGTGGCCGATCTCCACTGACCTCCTCCTAGGGCTGGGAATGGGTAATGTAGGTCTCCACTGAATTCCCTAAATATCGACACCCAGTACAATACTGCGGTACATCCTCGTAAAGCACATCCTGCCAAAATTCGGTCTCCTGTCTGCCTATTCTAATCCTCGGCACCCATCGCCATGTGACATTATACTCAACCAGCACCCTGGCAACTGAGGGCTAACTTAAACTTATTGTGGCCTGATCAACCCGTAAAGGTGTCCCAATCGCCAAGGCTATCGAGAATAATGCATACTGGGAGCGTACAAAGTGGACTGGTAAATATGGGAATGAAACCCAGATAGGAACTATGGGTGACTCCTCGGTACAACGAAACTGTGGAGTCCACTTGAACATGTGCATCTTTTTGCCATAAACTGACCAAGCCTGCTTCACCCAGAGACGGGTGTAATCCTCCTCAAGGTCGCACATCATGAGCACGTGTCGGCTATCTAACAAAGAGGCACTAACCTGCCTCCTCAATCCAATCAGCTGCAAGGATCTCCTGATCATTTCCATTGGAAGACGGCCTCGGGTAAACTTGCCCACCAGGGCCAACCTGAAAGGAGCTGTGAGACTCTCAATCTCCTCGTTAGAAAAGTCAATCGCCGGGGCACCCCTGTATTGTGTAACAGGGCGGGGAACTCGACGAGTGGGAGCGTCGAAACCATGTGTGGCAGATCCTCTCAAAACATCTATGAATGACTTGTGTGGTTGAATGGAGTCCGAAGGTGGAACCGGGTGGTCGGGTCCAAGAATTATGGGTGGTGGGTACGACTGNAGCGTCGAAACCATGTGTGGCAGATCCTCTCAAAACATCTATGAATGACTTGTGTGGTTGAATGGCGTCCGAAGGTGGAACCGGGTGGTCGGGTCCAAGAATTATGGGTGGTGGGTACGACTGGTTAGGGAGCACCAGGTTGTGTTGGGTTTCTGCTGATTTGGTGTTTAGCTTGTGGAGGTTGGCTATTAGTTGTGGGAAGTGGGCCGGATTTGATGATGGGATGGGCAGTGGCGAGCTGAGTTTGATCTCCATTGGAGCCACCCATAGACTTGGCAATGTGATGCAAGTCGCCGGCAGAAAGATGTTGAATAACTCCGCCAGTATAGGTGTGTGCGCCGGGAGGAGGAGGGTCAGGTGGTGGGTTTAGGCCGCCTGTTGGGTCATCACCATCAGCCAGATTGGCCATGGGATTCGGTGGAGTGGTGGAAGAGGGGTTTGTCAGGCGGTGAGTGGCTGCTAGGTTGGGCAGTGACTGAGTTGGGGCAGTAATGGTGGCTGGGGCAGGCGGTTGTGACATGGAGGAGGGGCTAGGTTAGGGTTAGGATTAGGGTTAATTACATGAAAAAGAATAACTCACCGAATGAAGGTGCAGTCCTTTTTCGTGGCAGTGTATTTGTCGGTGGAATCAGTGAAACGAATCTGGTTTGAGCGATGACGGGAGTCAGTGGGTTCAGGGGTGGGGCAGAGGAGTGGGCAGTCGGTGGATTCAGGCGGTGGGCAGTCGGTGGGCTTGGTTCAAAAGCGAATGATGAAGGTTTTTCAATGATGAATGGAGTGTCCAGTCGGTGGGGTTGGGGTGTTTGATGAATGGAGTGGCCAATGGCTGGAGTTTATCGGTGTGGCAGTGGGGAGGACAGTCGGCTTGTCGGTGGGGTGGGTTTGTCAGGCGGTTGCTAGGTTGGGCAGTGAATGGGATGGGGTAATGACGGTGGCCGGTGGCTGAGGGTTGCGACTTACCAAATTTATATCTATACTTCTATACTATTTCTAAATGTACACATCTCCAAAAAAACTTTTGATTCACCTTTTTATCCTCTTAACATTTTTTATTGACTCTACACATTCTTTGAGTAAATAATTTAACTGTTCTAAGACCCATCGATTGTTCTTTCTCTAGAACTCTCTCTCATCTATTAGAAAAACTAAAAACTGCTCAGTTCTTCAATTCTTGTTTGTCGAATAAGTGATTCTTCCCCGTCCTGCATGAACATCCAATTCTTAATGAACATCATAATCTGATCTTATACTCATTTTTTATTTTTGCATACAGAACTGACTTGAGTTGCTATTCTTGAAAAAATTAAGGTTGGATATATGCTCTTCATTCCTCATTATGTTTTTTTTTGTTTACGCTTTGCTGTATGTAATATCATTTTACGACATATTGATATATATATGTTTTTTGTTAATCATGTATGAGACCAAGTAGAAGCAAATTGCTAACATTCGATTAAAAGATGGAACAACTCGACTTGGTCAAGTTGTGGAAGTTGATTGGCAGAAAGTTGTTGTTTAGGTAATTACTCTTTGACATTCTCGTATTCTGTTTTATATATTCTTGAGTGTGTGGGTCTCTTTCATATTTTATTAATGGTCCACGGCCATAGACCGTTCAGGACCATTTTCTCTGCCTCTTTTTCCTGTTACCCACATATTCGCCCCCTTTTTCTTTTCCAGTGAAGGTGTCTTAGGAAAATTTCTGATGTGTGTGACTAATTTTTTATTTGTAAATGTGCATGTATTACATGTATTTGTTTCAGATTAATGCACATTATCATGTAGGGTGTATAATATTAGTAGGGTGTATTGCATGTACTTCATTTTTTCTGGAGTACATTAATTTTTTAAATTTGCACACTTGCATGGGTCTAAAGCATTTGTTATACTAGCACTGATTAGCTTCTAAATTCTCTGACTCACGCTACCCAAAAACATGAGGCATTGAAGAATAATTATGGATTATGCCATCCCTATGGCTTGTAGGTTAATATTCATTAGCTTCCTCATCATGCCAAGGATGATTGCTTTCATCATTCAACAAACCTGTACAATGTATTTGATGGGCATAGCCCAAATCCGTCACACATAAATTTGAAATCAGTTATCTTCGTGTGATAATCACAAGCTTGATTAATTTGTTTTTTTTTATATTATTTGGATTTCTTATTACTTTTGAAATGATTTATTTAGTATGCTTTCTATGGTGTTTCTGTTTTAGTGAGTTTTTTTCTTGTACAAAATTTATGAGAGATGTCATAGTTAAGTGATCTGTTTTGAAAAAATCAAATCAAAACTTTAAATATAATTTTTAAAAGAATGATATTTAATTTATTCACTTTTGTGGACTACATTAAGAACAATTTTGAGTTTATTTGAAGGGTAAACCTTAAATANTTTTGAAAAAATCAAATCAAAACTTTAAATATAATTTTTAAAAGAATGATATTTAATTTATTCAGTTTTGTGGACTACATTAAGAACAATTTTGAGTTTATTTGAAGGGTAAACCTTAAATAGGGCAAGGCTTGTGATGGTGTGATTGGTTTTATGGTTCTCGTTTTGGGAGCTGCCTTTTGTTGCATACAGATTATTTGGATATGGCAATATTTAAGTAATTAATTCATGTGAAAATGGCTTCTGTTAAAGGCTAAATGTATTTTGGTTGTGAACAAAAAGTAGAGCTACTGAACATAGTGTAATCACACAAGCTCACAGGGTAAAATGAATGAAACAAATGGCTTTGAAAGACCTGTCGACACTCCACAGCACCGAAACCCCCCAAAACAATGTCAATTATAACTCTTTATGTACTTCAACCAATATGTTTACAAGAACCCAAAAATAAAAAATTATTCCAATTGTAACTTTAACTGGAAAAGTGGAAGAGTTTTAGAACAAAGACATGGATGGTTTCACTTTCATTGTCCGGATAAGTTTTGCATACTTATGGTCCATTTATACAAATTTTGAAAACAACCATTAAATTGAAAGATTATTAAAAACCCACAAAACTGCAATATAGACTTGTATCTACGGAAAAATAAAAGATGATACATTGAAACTACAACAAGAGGACTCGTTCACTGACCCAAACAGTAAGATGCATTACTTCATGCTATATAGTTCGATTCGGTGACAACCGAAAAGGAAGGAGGGATAATGGAAGGAGACATCGAAGCCAGGTTTTGTTTAATCATATAACATAAAATAAGTAAAACCAGTAGCGGTATTTAACCTTTTGACTGCATCACAGTGAGGTAACTCGAACACATCCTATGTTCGATGATGAGCACAGTCAGGGGTGGCCAGAGCTATTTTGGGGCTAAAGCGAGGATTCTAAGCGATTTTTTTTATTATTAATATAATTTTTATTTATTTTATTTTCTAAAATTCAAAATTAATTTTTTTGTATGTTTTTCATGATCAATAATTATTATATTACATTTTCAATTATTATAAAAATTTTATTTGTTATTTTTTTCTCGTATAATTTTAATATCTTCTAATTATTTAAGATCTATCACTTGTTTATTTCAAAACTTTCACTTAAATCTTTTATGATTTTTTATTACTAATAATAAATTTATTAAGAGATTTTTTTTTTTTTGATTCAATACATTTTTCTCTTTTTTTTTTTAAGTTCCTCATATCTGAATTATTGTTTTTTAGTAGCCACAGCTTTTTGACAATCCAATTTTTTTAATAAATCAATCAAATATTCTCTATAAGAAAAAAAAACTTAATAAAAATTACAATTATAAAACAATAACACTTAATTTTATCATTAGTGTTCCTAAAACTTAGGATATTATAATGTGATTCTCCTTTAATATTATTTATAAAAAAATAAAACAAATAGAATAAGTTGATTGATACTATATTTTGTACAAAATAAAATTGAAAAAGAGAAGATGCAAGTATAAAATAATATACTGGGGTTGATTTGATGACTTTTGTTGTGTGAAATAGAAAGGCGGTCACAAGCCAAAGGGGAAAGAGAATCCTTTACTTTATTTTTAGATGAAAACAAAAATTAATTTTGTGTGTGTGTGAGAGAGAGAGAGAGATGTTTTAATATGAGAGACATAGGAGAGAGTGTTTGATTGATGTAATTGACTAGTTAAAAAGAGTAATTAATGGTATTGATTATTAATTTTTTTATTTT
Source organism: Ilex paraguariensis (assembly GCA_963454935.2). NCBI lineage: Eukaryota > Viridiplantae > Streptophyta > Magnoliopsida > Aquifoliales > Aquifoliaceae > Ilex > Ilex paraguariensis. The sequence continues at coordinate 2,074,204 of CAUOFW020002280.1, forward strand.
TGCATGTGAGTAGATAACTTTTTTTTTTTGNAGAGAGAGAGAGAGAGATGTTTTAATATGAGAGACATAGGAGAGAGTGTTTGATTGATGTAATTGACTAGTTAAAAAGAATAATTAATGGTATTGATTATTAATTTTTTCATTTTTGCATGTGAGTAGATAACTTTTTTTTTTTGTTTTTGTTAAAATTTTATATTTTTAACCAAATGAATTGTGAGCCTTTTTATTTTTACTATGCCACAAATGCTTTTGGATTTGTGGGCCCAATTTTGTTAGAAATCTTTTGTTAGTTTGAATTACATAGGATTTTTTTGTTTGGACTCAATTTTATTTGAGTTAAGTTTTTGGTTTGAATCATATTGAAGGCTTATAAAGTTCTAACAAAAATTCAAAAGTCTCATTGATTTCACAAACAAGTGATAGTATTTTATCTACAAAGTAAACTCTTTCATTTTGAAACGCCAACTAGTCACCAATAAACAAACATGCAATGCATTCAGCCCCAATCTCAAGTCTTTAATATTCCTAAAAAACTACTCTCTCCGTTCCTAAATATCTGTCGCTTAAGGTTTTTGCATAGGGATNTGGTTTGAATCATATTGAAGGCTTATAAAATTCTAACAAAAATTCAAAAGTCTCATTGATTTCACAAACAAGTGATAGTATTCTATCTACAAAGTAAACTCTTTCATTTTGAAACGCCAACTAGTCACCAATAAACAAACATGCAATGCATTCAGCCCCAATCTCAAGTCTTTAATATTCCTAAAAAACTACTCTCTCCGTTCCTAAATATCTGTCGCTTAAGGTTTTTGCATAGGGATTAAGGAAGCGATTAAATAGTTTTAATATGAGTAAAAAATAATTACACAAGACTAAAATACCCTTATTCAATATATATTGGGAAGGAAAAGAATATGAAAGACACTTAACCTCCACCTAATCTAATGCATTGAAAAGTTAAGGATAAATTTGAAAAAAAAAATATTAATTATATTTTGATTTCATAAAACGACAGATATTATGGAACAAAAAAAATTGTGTAAAACGATAAATATTTAGAAACGAAGGGAGTACGCATTACCTGACATATACGAAAATTCCCATAGCACGCAAACACAAATTCTAGTTTAATCAAGCCACATACTCCGTAGAAGGCCACATTAGACACCCTCAATCACTTAAAATAAACCCCAAACTCTTCACTCCNAGATAAATTTTAAAAAAAAAATATTAATTATGTTTTGATTTCATAAAACGACAGATATTATGGAACAAAAAAAACTGTGTAAAACGATAAATATTTAGAAACGAAGGGAGTATGCATTACCTGACATATACGAAAATTCCCATAGCACGCAAACACAAATTCTAGTTTAATCAAGCCACATACTCCGTAGAAGGCCACATTAGACACCCTCAATCACTTAAAATAAACCCCAAACTCTTCACTCCCGCAACTTATCAATAACACAATTGTTTTCCTATTTAGTCATTTGCATACGCATACGATCAAACCCTACAAATTCATGCACCCCATGAAGTCCTGTTTTTCATTAATCGTATCTTGCTATTGATCCCATTTTTTTCTAAATAAAAGCACAATTTTTCATCAGTTGAATTGCATGTATATGCTTTAAAACCCCATAAATCCTTACCACGAGAATGTTGTTAGTGTATTCCCCCATGAAGCCCTTCAATTTTTGTTTAACTCCCTCCAGCAACGTCGCCACTCCATCGCTTGTAAAATTATCCCTAAATGTCTGATAGTTGACATTGCCGAATAACTTCTAAAGCTATGAAGCTTTTATTGGAAGAGAAAATAGGAAGAAAGGGAGAGAGANGATAAGTTAAGTACTTCATATACGTAGGTTTAGTTTATTAGAATAATTATAGTTTGAATTAGTTTCGATTGTTTGCTAAAATTTAATAATTAAATATTAAGTTTGTGATTAAACAAATTAATTTTTGAATTAGTTATGAAAATTTTTCTTAAAAATTAATATATGATTGAACCCAATTTTGCGGTCCAAATTTTTTTGTTAGATCTTATAGATAAATCTATAATGATTTTTTTTTATTGGTTCATTTTATATATCACGCATGTATATGAATTACTTCTTTAATTGATGTTCTATTAATAAAACTATACTTTTGTGAATATTTTAAATTTTAATATTAATATAGNCGGTGGAAAAAAAATTTCAACTATGTTGGTATTTTGAAATAGTATAGATATAGATTTGTAAGAATCCTTTTTATAGGCTTTAAAGACCAACAGTCATGTGCCAACCCCACCATAAAATCTAAATCACCCTATTAAGAATAAGGTTTACAACATCCCATTAAATCCTAAATTAAATGGTTGATTAAAANGTTAAGTTGCCCCACTGCAGAAGATGTTTGGCTCTCCCCTGATCCATGCTATGTTTAATATTAATATGGCATGTTTATAAAATGCACAAAGTACTCGTAGGTGAAGGATGAAGACATTGTGTTTTATCATGCCCCCGCAAGGTGGAGCGTGGAGGAGATAGCACTCCAAGCTTGGCACGAATGTTACGAAAAGAATCCTTAGATAAGGCCTTGGTGAAAATATCTACAAGTTGAGAATGAGAGGGTACATAGCGGGTGGAAAGAGAGCCACTAATTACCATTTCACGTACAAAGTGAAAATTGAGTTCAACATGTTTGGTGTGAGCATGAAAGACTAGATTGGAAGTCATAGATAAAGCACTTTGGTTGTCACAAAAAAACCTGGGTGAGAATTTAATGGATACCCATTTCATGAAAAAGGTATGTAAACCACGTGAGCTTAGTAGCGGTGGATGCCATGGAGCGGTATTCTGCTTCGGCACTAGAGCGGAAACAATGGCTTGTTTCTTGGAGAACGCATAAAGACTTAAGGAAGAAGCAGATAAGAGATAAAGACCATAGCCCATAGGGCCTTGAAAATACCTTAGGATGTGCTTCACAGATTGCATATGTAGAATAGTTGGTTTCCATAAATCAACACACTAAATTAACAGCGTGAGATAGGTCTAGCAAAGTGAGGGTGAGATACTGAAGATCACCCACGAGAGTACGATAAGAAGTAGCATCAACTAATTGGTCATAGAGGAGTGAAGATGGCGTTTCTGAGCAAAGGGAGTACCAATTGGTTTACACTCACCCATATAGGCTTTGGCTTACACTCACCCACCAGAAAAGGGCAGAACTTCAATACCCAAAAAATAATGTAAAGGGCCAAGATCCTTCATTGCAAACTCCCTTGTCACATGACCTGTGTCCTCTTTCAGATTCGCCACTCGTTGCACCAAATTTTGCATTCTGCCCAATTGTCCAAGCACTGCCTGATCCAACCAATGGAGATCCATCCATAGCGGTGCCTTCCAAGGTTAACAATCATACCAACAACTCATCATCTGGTACACACAATCATGCTTCAGTTGGGAAATCCACCTCTGCCACCACAAGTCCCCATTTTATGGAGTACTCATAAGGCTCCATGCCATCTGGGTCTTCCACTTCATCACTGGCAAAAGTACTGGGGACTATACATATTGATCTCCCCTTTGATAATCCACTGTCCACTTTGCCCAATGATCCACCACCTACTGTATAGCCTGCAAGCTCCTCCATTTTGATAAACATTCGTCTAATGGTTACAAGTGGGAAAGCTCGTGCTCATCAGTCACTTCTCACTCTTCTTACCACTCATCCTGTAGAACTCGAGTCTGAAATCAGCACTCCAAAGTCTCTATTGGATGGAAGTAATGCATGACGAACTTGCAGCATTGCAGCATAATAGAACTTGGACTTTGGTTTCTCGTCAACCTCACATGCACGTTATTGGATCCCGCTCAGTCTTTAAAACCAATTNTCATGAGGAACTTGCAGCATTGCAGCATAATAGAACTTGGACTTTGATTTCTCGTCAACCTCACATGCACGTTATTGGATCCCGCTCAGTCTTTAAAACCAATTTAAAATCCAACAGATCCATTGAATACTTTGAAGTTCGATTAGTTACTAAAGGATACAATCAGTTAGTCGGTATTGATTTTAATGAGAACTTTAGTTCTGTCATCAAACATCCAAGTACTGCTCTGATACCACGAAGAAACAATAAAACTAGAATTGAAGTGATGACGAAAAGATGTCCACAAAAAATGTGTCAGCTAAGTTCCATTATTTTATTATTTATAATATGCAAAGAGATACAACTATGATAAGGGAATCCTATCTAAACCCAACTGAATACATAAATTCCAAACTAATTACTTATTATTTATTCTTAATAAGCTCTTGAAGAAGTATCAACTTGATTAACACAATCCTTTAGCAATTGATAACTTCAGTATTTGATAATTGTTTGTTCCATGTTTATCGCGTGTGAGCCATATCTACAGTAGGCTGTCATGTTTATCAAATACACAAAGCACTCATAGGCTAAGGACGAAGACATTGTGCTTTATCAGTGCCCGAATCAAAGCTCTCTCAAATGATCTGGAGTTTTTGAAGAACAAGGCTTCTGATTCAAAACAAGTGGTGGACTACAAAGACTGGCAAATAGCATTAAGCCAAAGATTCCGAGCAATGAAGCTATGGCTTGTGCTCAGAAGCTATAGAGTATCAAACCTCAGAAACTTCATAAGGGGTCATGCATAAATGGCTAAACATTTTGAAGCGCTCATAGCAATGGACAAGAGGTTTGAGGTCATGGTTCCTAGAAATTTTGCAATGCTTTGTTTTCGGGTTTCACCATTAATGTTGGGGAATGCTAATTAGAAGCTTTTAGGTGAAGAAAATGCAATTGAATTCAATAGAAAGCTTTTGGAATCCATTAATGCAACAGGGAGAGTGTACATGACACATTCTTTGGTAGGGGGAATGTACGTGATAAGGCTTGATGTTGGAGTAACACTGACAAACTATTGCCATGTGAGCAAGGCTTGGATAAAGATACAAGAGCATGCACATACCATGCAAAGTTAGTTTTGGTTACAACATGAAGCTTTCTGGCTGGTCCCCAAATGAATGAATTCAAGCTGACCACTAGATTTCCGTGTCCGTAGCATTGTAATAAAGTTAACTACTTAGGCTTAACCTAGTAGCTATTTATGTGTTCCCCTCTTTGGAGGTCTTCTTTCAGATTTAGAATATTAGTAGGTCGGAAGGTGAATTCATACCAAAGACATACTGATTTTCTTTCCTCATAAAACTCAAAATAATAATACAGAAACCCTTTTTTTTTTTATGAACTGGTGATGCAATAAAACTTAGGGTTTTAGCGCTAGAATAAAAAATCCGAATCAATTTCACTTCCTTCTTAAATGTCACAATGTTTTTATGTGAATCCGAATCGAATACACTAATTCATGCATTGATAATCTACGCAGTTCGTTGCCTTTCACGTTTTTCTTCTTGCCTGAATGATCTATTTTTCTGTTTTATATGCCATTATAAGAATATATTTTTGAGATGTCGCTTTTCACATTAATAACTAACTATTGCAAATATGAGAATCTACTTGTGGAAGAGTAGTTTAATTTTGGGGAATTTATTACTTTTTAAATTGCATTTGTGGTAATATATTGAATTCACCCTTTGTTGTCACATTATTAATCCACTTTGTATTGTAACATTATTAATTCACTCTTTGGTGTTTGTTGAGACTTCAAAATTGTATTATTTCATCCAAACATATTCACTTTAAGCTTGCTAATGTACTAATTCATTGTACTTAGTATAGTTTTCATATTAACCCTTGATTTTAGTGTTTGCAGGTGAATTGGATGTAAATGTTGAGTTTAAGCATTGAAAAGATGGCAAGAGACAAGTTGATGTTGAGTTCACTCGAGTAGAGATGAAATCGGGAGTCTTAGAAGCAAATTGGAAGAAAAGAAGAGTTTTACTAGTATGTTTTATACCGGTAGGAAGACAGAAGAATAAAGGTTCTACCGGTCGTAAGTCATTTTACCGGTAGTTTGAACTATAGAAAATTGGTGCAAAAGTCCTACCAGTAGGTTAGCTTCACATTCTACCAACAACAAAACTCATAGTACTTTGCATTTTTTCATCAAAGAAATTCTATCGATAGTTAAACATTTTCTACTGGTAGCAAAACTTACAGTACTTTTATTAGAGAAGTCCTACCGGATGTTCTACCGGTAAAGGGTGTTCTACCAGTTGGTTGAGGCAGATTTTCACGGGAAGTTTAATTAAAAATCAGATCTCACCATGTCTTTTCGGGATTCCCAACCAATGAAGGAAGGAGATAATTTTGGGATGAATAGAGATCAACAATCTGAAGATTTTCCTGGCAACCATTATAAATAGAGACCATTTGAGGAATCAAAGGGGATGCTAGAGAATACGTTTAGGAGTTTTTCTTTTTCTTTTCTTGTTAGAGAGTTTTAGTGTTTATTCTATAGGATTCTAATTTAAGTTTAGTTCTTTTCTTTTATTGTTCAAGCAATATTTAATTTCAATTGTCCTTACTTTCGAAGTCTTGTTATTTACATTCAGTTGTTCAATACGATTTCAATTCATTATTTACTTTTCTACATTTAATTATGTCTTTTTTTAGTCTTTATGTTATTTTTACTATCATGAGTGAGTAGTTTTCTTTTGGATGATCTAAGGAAGGAGTTCCAATCCAATGAGATAGGGAGTACGCTTTAAACTAGGGTTGATTGAAAAGGTTATGCTTTTGAAAACCTAATTGGTTTGCATGTGTCCTTGTTATTTGTATGCAATTAGTCTTGGTACAAATAATTGTGGTGTTTCATGCAACCTTTAGAATACTGATTCTTTCCTCATAAGATATCTTTCAATTGCTACATTAGTTCTTTCCAAGTTTTTAGTTAAAAGTTATCCATCTGTAGTAGTTTGAATACGAAAGCAAATGAGTTATAGATTTACGATAGAAACTCTTATTTTTAGGTGGGAAGAATTCTGAAGATTATTCATCTTTTACATAAATTGACNTAAACTCTTATTTTTAGGTGGGATGAATTCTGAAGATTATTCATCTTTTACATAAATTGACTTTCAATTTCATTAGTAGTTAACTCTCAAAATTCTCGAACTCAAAGAGGTTTTTCATTTTATTTTTCATCACCTTGGATTCCAATTATTACCCTGAGAAAACTACCTTGGACTTTTGTTCAAGTTACTACACAATATCTTTCTTGTACGCTTTGAAGCTTTCATGAAAATGCAACCCCTTTGGAGGACAAGCATTTTTGGCGTAGTTGCCGGGGAAGCTAACGGCAATCTGTGGCAATACAGAGGTATTCAGGTAGGTCTTGTGATTTTCATCATGAGCCCAAGTGCGTATCTCTCTTGTAACTTATTTCTTGCTTTCTTGCAATTTTAATTTTTAGGTTTAGCAGATTTGCATGTGGGATTGAGACCAAGAAAATCGACTTGTTAGACTTAGATAGGACTTACCACCAATTGTAGGTATGGTTGTCTAGAATAATAACAATGACATTGATTCACCAATTATCGTACCATCGGGGGGTAATGGCGGGAATAATTTGGTTATAGTTCTGCCTGGTCGGACTATGAAGGATTATCTTCAACCTACCCACTCCTCCTCTCCATCTTGCATTGTACTTGCAGTGCAAGTGCACCAATTCATTGTTAAACTAGGGATGCTCGAATTGTTCCCTCAATTCCATGAAATGGCAAGTGAATATTGTTATCTCTATCTCAAGGAATTTGACGAAGTAGTTAGTACATTCTTGGAACCAAATATACGAGAAGAAATGGCTAGAATGAAACTTTTCATTGTTTCACTTAAAGATAAAGCAAAAACTTGGCTAAATTCATTGAGCCATAGAAGATCTCTACTTGGGATCAAATGCAAAAAGAATTTTTGACTAAGTTCTTTCCCATTCATAAAGGTACTACTTTGAAAAAACAAATTCAAAATTTTGCCAAGAAACCAAATGAGTAAAATTTTAAAGAGCTCTTAAACTTCATTCGGCATCATGGCTTTGAACCATAGCCGATGGTAAGTTTCTTCTACAAGAGAATTACCCTTGCACATCATCAGTTCATCGACATAATGTGCAATAGAGAGTTCTTATATAAAGAGCCTAAGGAGACTCTTGATTATTTTGATTGTTTGGCAAAGAGTGCCCAATCTTGGGACATCTCCGACCTTACTAATCGATTAAATCTTCAGTAGCTCCTCAATCATCCAATGGAGGAAAATATTCATTGAAAGAGGCAGACGAGTTTTTAGCCAAGATTGCTAAACTTTCAAGGAAGGTGGAGAGTTTAGAGTTACACAAGGACATCACCTCTGTGCCCAAGGTTGATGACACTTGTTCGATATGCGAGTTTGTTGAGCACTCTATGAGTAAGTGCCTAAGTCTTCTTATGTGTAGGGAAATACAAGAGTAGGTTAATGCATTTAATCAGCCAAGACAGTCGTTTTCTCCATACTCTAATACTTACAATCCGGGGTGGTGACACCATCCCAACTTTAGTTGGAGATCTAAAAGCAGTGCCCAACCTCCACCCAACCTCAACAATACACTCCTGCCACACATCAGCAGTCACCAAATTATGACGGTCTCTTCGCAAGAACCTCCACAGTACAGGTTTGTTCAGAATCCAACACCACCACCACAACCACAATCACAAGCTCAAGGGTTTGATCATCAAGGTCAACACACAGTACCTCCTTACCATCCACCCCACAAAATGAGCATAGAAGAAACATTACAGGAACACATTCAGGCTCAGAATAACATCAACAATCAAACTACACAGGTTACAAATTTCATGATGAAGATGATCAATAAGGACACAAATAAATGAGCTTGAGGTGTTGGTTGGTCAGATGATGAAAGAAAAGGATAGATTCAAGACTAAGGTTCAAGAACTAAGACAAAACGTAACTCAACTTGAACTGAACAAAGAGGATATGTTAGACCAAATCAACGAGATGTCCGTGTATGCCATAATACAAACAGTGGCATCTCGTACCTTTTCAGGCAATCTGAACAGGCACTAAGAGTTTATACATAGACTGCCTTATAACCATTTTCAATTACGNACGTTTTCTCCATACTCTAATACTTACAATCCGGGGTGGTGACACCATCCCAACTTTAGTTGGAGATCTAAAAGCACTGCCCAACCTCCACCCAACCTCAACAATACACTCCTGCCACACATCAGCAGTCACCAAATTATGACGGTCCCTTCGCAAGAACCTCCACAGTACAGGTTTGTTCAGAATCTAACACCACCACCACAACCACAATCACAAGCTCAAGGGTTTGATCATCAAGGTCAATGCACAGTACCTCCTTACCATCCACCCCACAAAATGAGCATAGAAGAAACATTACAGGAACACATTCAGGCTCAGAATANGAAACTCTTATTTTTAGGTGGGAAGAATTCTGAAGATTATTCATCTTTAACATAAATTGACTTTCAATTTCATTAGTAGTTAACTCTCAAAATTCTCGAACTCAAAGAGGTTTTTCATTTTAGTTTTCATCACCTTGGATTCCAATTATTACCCTGAGAAAACTGCCTTGGACTTTTGTTCAAGTTACTACACAATATCTTTCTTGTACGTTTTGAAGCTTTCATGAAAATGCAACCCCTTTGGAGGACAAGCATTTTTGGCGTAGTTGCCAGGGAAGCTAACGACAATCTGTGGCAATACAGAGGTATTCAGGTAGGTCTTGTGATTTTCATCATGAGCCCNACAACTTGAACTGAATAAAGAGGATATTTTAGACCAAATTAACGAGATGTCCGTGTATGCCATAATACAAACAGTGGCATCTCTTACCTTTTCAGGCAATCTGAACAGGCACTAAGAGTTTATACATAGACTGCCTTATAACCATTTTCAATTACGAAAGAATAGACAGCAATTTGCATACTGCTGCACATATTCTCTCTCTCTTTCTGTATTACATATTAGTAATAACTCATGTCTGAAAACACTGTATAATATAAAATTTGAATATACCAAAAAATTTGAGCCCATTTCATCAAATCTCAATAACCACTNGGTATAATATAAAATTTGAATATACCAAAAAATTTGAGCCCATTTCATCAAATCTCAATAACCACTTATTTTTTTAAAGGACAAAACTTGTACCTGAAGGCATAGTGCAACACAAAATTAAGCACTAATTATGTAATTTATTTTTCTTTTTANTATTCTCTCTCTCTTTCTGTATTACATATTAGTAATAACTCATGTCTGAAAACACTGTATAATATAAAATTTGAGTATACCAAAAAATTTGAGCCCATTTCATCAAATCTCAATAACCACTTATTTGTTTAAAGGACAAAACTTGTACCTAAAGGCATAGTGCAACACAAAATTAAGCACTAATTATGTAATTTATTTTTCTTTTTAACTAACAATTTATTTTTCTTTTTTTTTAGTTACGCAATTTTAAATCAATCTAAAATCACAATCAATATAAAAAATTAACAAAGTTCACTTTAAAAACATAACATAAAAAATAGCAACGTGTGTACATAATTGGTACAAAATCTACTTATCTATACTACTATAAAATGTCAACAAAAGTTTTTAAAAAGAAAAAACCTTAGTAAAAGAACTAACTCCCCTTATATCCCACCATTTCATATTCCCTCTTCAATTTTCCTCTACTATTACTTTTAAATTAAATTCCTACAATTAAATTAAATACATAATATGAATTAATTAGCCCTGATGCATCAATACTCTTAGTCTCCCATAACAGATGTTTTTCTTCCTCTTCTAGCGTGTATCGCCTCTTAAAAGGGAAGAAAAAGAGAACCCAATTCAAGTTTAGGAATGTGTAGCGTGATGAGTTAATTGGCTGAGAGTTAATTGCTCTGGGGATCTCTGGGTTGAAGCGGACTGCAAGAGCATCTCTTTCAGATTGGGAGTTTAGAATAGTGGTGAACAAGTTGCCCTAATTCCTTGATCATATATATTCCAATCTTTGGTTTGGAAATAGAGTACTTGCTTTGCAGATAGGTACTTTTAAAATACTCTGAATTTTTAGGAAGTTTAAGTTATTCTCCGAGGCATATTCATTTCAAGGTTTAGAAACTGTTTGTGTTTGCCTTTGGCAACTTGAATCAATGAATTTTGCATTTTTGTCAATGATAATCCCTTTTTCTTTTTCTTCATTTGTTTGGCTTTAAATAATTATATTGTACTTTTTTTCTAGAATTAAGTTACTTGAACTGATTTATCGTGTACCACAAATTTATGGATTTACTTGTTTATAAATTTATGTGTGTTGTCGATGGATATGCATGATTTCTGGAAAGCAAATGGTAGATGGGTCCAACTTCCTATATGTGTATGTTCCCTTTCGAGGTGTTATGCGAAAATGAGAAAAAGAAAGGATTTTACTTATTATATGCTGGAGTTTACTGAAATGAAGTCGAGCATCCAATTTTGCTGTATTTTTTTTTATTTGGCTGCTTCTTAGATGTAGCAACCAAAGCTGGTTCATCACTCTAATTAGATTACATGAGTTAAATCCATTTGATTTTTAATGCAAAGGGTCCTAAATTCATCATCTTAAAGTATATATATCTATGCTAATATTAAAAATAATGTTATTTGGATTTAAAAATTTGACTTAATTTGTTGACACAATGGTATAGTTTCAGTAGAACCATTGAAACAACACCAACTTCCAATGTTTGATGGGACACATAATCAATCCAAATGCCTAAGTAAATTAGGTCAGCAAATTAGGTCACGTAAATTAAGCTCTAATAACATTGCTCAAATATAAAGTGTCAATATCTCAAAACTTTTATTTTACTATTTTACCCTGTAATAATAGAATTATTTTCTCTAAACAATGACAAATTGACACATCAACACAAGCATTACCCTCACTTTTATGTTTTAGACCTTACGGGCTCCCACAACTGATTTAACTTTTACACCAATTCAATATATCTGGCAAACTTAAGAGTGTTAGTAATGGGGACTAAAACAATTTCAAGAATTACAGTATTCATCTCTCAAACACTTCTCCTTCACCATATGTCTCTACAGATGTAGAGGACCGGGTTTAACAGGTATTGATTTTATCTCTTTTGTCAATCACATTCTTGTATTCCAAAAAAAAAATAGAATTGCACTGGCAATGATTAATCCCCTACTAAAGATTCACAAAATTGCATATTTTTACGATACAAATGTATATCGCAAAGAGATGGTTTGCCACAAAAAGGTTGGCAATGACCCGATCATCTTTAAGCACTTGTCAAGTGCTATCCAAATAATATATACACAGTTTTGGGTTCTGCATTGGATCTGAAATTTGTGAGAATTGCGTTCATTTTTTGGTATTTTATTAGCAATTGGGGGTTTCAACTGTGCTTAGAATCTCAATTCTGATAAGTTATTGTTTGTGTTCATGTTGTGTTTACGCTGTCAAATTTTTGTCATTCATACTTCACTGATCTTTGTTTTATCTTTGGGAATGGTGTTTAGTACGTTGTACCTTTTCTTTGTAGTACCACAAAAGGATTTATGTCAGTTTCTTCATCAGAGAGGATAAATTTGCTAAATGTAATATGGGTGGTGGCTTTTAAGAAAAGTAGATATTGATTGTTCTAACATGATTCAATGCTTATACTGTCTTACACTTAGTTTTCTTGGCATTTTATATTGGTGCTCAGGGCCTCTCGAACCACTCTTGTGTATTTCTTTGATCACTCCATTTTTTTTTTTGCCTGCACAATCATCAATTGGTGTGTCCTTGCTTTGTTTACTGTTAACTCGCATTCTGGGTGAGTTCTATTTTCTATTTTTGTTTACTGGAACCGTAGCAAATTTGTTTGTGATCCCTTTTTTTAATAGAATCATATGTGCTATTTGAATCTCTTTATCTTGTGTATATAGGGATTCCTATGTGATTAACATGAACTTGATTCTTACAATTCTAGAAAAATTATGGACTTGCTTGGTCAGGAGATATGAAGTTTTCATTTTTCATTTTTCATTGTCAACTAATTTCAGAATGTCTTGGCAAGTTCACTACAACCCACAAGTGATATTAGTGCAAGCTGCATGTGACATGTAAGACATTTGTGAAAAGAAAGATAGTAATGATAGTCCATAAAAACCTTACTACCTGTACAGGCTCATAAGTTTTGCTGAAGATAGATATTAGTAGGTTTTAGGACAAATATATTCAAACATATACTAAGTTTTATTTTATTGAAAACCTTCGTTGACATACTCATATTTCTTAGATTAGAACTGGTTATCTACTTTATTGGGTTGAGAGAGGAAAAAGTTCTTAGATATATCTGTTGTTCTCTATGTTATTAATTTCTTTCAATGATTATATATTGAGGAATTGGCTTTCGTTTGTTCTGAAAATTTCCCATAATAAGATACCGTTCAAAAATTTTTAAAGAAGTTTTTCCCCTCATTTGTGGTAAATACTATGGACTAACTACTTGAATAGGATCTCATCNTTTTAAAGAAGTTTTTCCCCTCATTTGTGGTAAATACTATGGACTAACTACTTGAATAGGATCTCATCATTTTCTTATCATTTTTCTATCAAAATTCTTCTCTCAACCTCCTAGTTTAACTTCAAAATCTCACTCCTCACCTTTTGCTTCATTTTGTTTTTTTTTCTTTCTTGGATATTTGTGGCTGGTTATGCTGTTTTGTTACTTATTATATGTCATCTACATTTTTCTNCATTTTGTTTTTTTTTCTTTCTTGGATATTTGTGGCTGGTTATGCTGTTTTGTTACTTATTATATGTCATCTACATTTTTCTCAACTTTAATTTTTGCTTTTGTTGTTTATGCTTGTGCCAGAATGTACAATATGACCTTTTTCAAAATTTTATTTATTTTTTACATGAAGTTATTTAATTAAATATCTGGATTAAGATATCTCTTAATATTTGGACAAATTCTAATTTTTTTTTCAACTTATGCAAGTTTAGCTAATGAGTCATTTGTGTATTTCAAATATTAGTTGTCCTTGTTTATTGTGAATATTTTCATTGTGAAATTTTGGGTCAAGCGATTTTGGCAAAAAAAAAAAAGACTTATAATATAAAAAATTAGATATACAACAAAGCNGACAAATTCTAATTTTTTTTTCAACTTATGCAAGTTTAGCTAATGAGTCATTTGTGCATTTCAAGTATTATTTGTCCTTGTTTATTGTGAATATTTTCATTGTGAAATTTTGGGTCAAGCGATTTTGGCGAAAAAAAAAAAGACTTATAATATAAAAAATTAGATATACAACAAACCTCATAAGAAATTGTTAAATAGTTTAGGAAATTGTTCCCCCCGTTAACTCATAAGAGTTAAGAAACTTGTCTATAAATTGTGACAAAACACACATTTTGTTTTAGGGTACAACATTGAGGACCCCTTATTGTATCAAGATCTAAAAATTAAAATAACTTATAGATATTGCAACAAGAATGAAAATAAATNGGGTACAACATTGAGGACCCCTTATTGTATCAAGATCTAAAAATTAAAATAACTTACAGATATTACAACAAGAATGAAAATTTTNAAATTAAAATAACTTATAGATATTGCAACAAGAATGAAAATAAATTAAATACTTGAAATATTGCACGTGCAACACACATGTGCATTAATTAGTTATTAATAAACATATGAATTTAAAGAAAACACATCTCAATTCATTTATTAGATTCAATATCATGCTCCAATTTTAGCTTAATGAAATTATTTATCAACTCCCGCCACAACATAGTAATATCAACAATAGAGTAAAGTTTAACTTTATCCATATAGATCTATATATATTGAATCCAACCCGGCCAAATGCATGCATTTAAATTGACATCCATATCAGCTCCCATATATAAAGTTTGTACAACATAAGTACAAAATCCAAACAAACTGAAAAAGTGGTGATTGGTTTAATTGATCTTGTGTTTGTGCCTAAAGATGCCGCGCAAATAAAAAAAATAGCAATTAGCATAAATTAAAAATTAATTAGAAAAAAAATTAAACTCTCAATATATTTTAAAAAAATTTGGCCAAAGATTCCCCTAAAAATGGGACAACAAAATTTTCAACCTGTATACCAGTTTATTTTCATATCCAGACTACCAAAAGTCTCATTATCACGCCATAGATCTGCTTAACACAATCATTTATCAATTAATGCAACCACATAAAGGCAACCCAGTAATCATTAGAGAAATTTTGGATCTACATATATCAAATCCAACTGTAAGTCCAAATGCATATATTTAATTAACATCTATATAAGCTCCTACATTGAAAATAATGCAAGGAACAAAAATCAATTTCGTTTTTCTCAAACAAAAATAGATTACATAGAACCCCAAGCATACTTCCACACACACATGAGTGTTGCGTGGGCTATGTGAGTGCTGCATTAATAGGTGAGTGCAAGTGTATATGCTGCTATTTAGTGAGTATAAAAACTTAATCTTGTAGTCACTGGACAAAAAAAAAGTCTATAAATATTCAAAGACAAAAGCCTAAAAACCCATTAAATTGTTGAACTAACCAACCCAACAGCCACACCAAAAAATAACTAAATAAAGAAAACCCAGCCAAAAATCCACCATGCTAAGACAACATTAATTCCATAAAGATCGAATGCATCTTCAAGAATGAAAATAAATAAAAACATCGACATATGCATACAGATAACTACTCAAAGAATCCATCCACCGTGAGAACTGTGGAGTCTTTTCAGCCTTCCATGAGCATTGGGAAAGAAAACATGCATAATACATGAAACAGTGTTCTGTATTTATAGGTCGCAGATTTGTCAAACACGCAATGTTCTTTATGAGGACTTTCACATTAATGTGAGATAAATGTGACTGGTACAATGTCAAAAATGCAGGATAATATTTAAGAAAGAGCTAAACCTTTTTTTATCACACCTTCTATCAATGAAAACTTTACCTTTAGATCGATGTATTTCCACATTACACATTTTTTACAATTATGAAGCATCGTAACTAATCAAACTCACCAATAGTTAACTCCACTATTCATTCAATTTATTAAATCTATAGTTAATCTACTCCAATTTTTTAAATGTCCCTACACATGTGTTGTGATTTAATCTACTACAAAAATTTTAACATCATCAAACAACATTATATTCCGATTACCAAACGAAGAGTCAAATCAAATTTCACTCTAACGCATGAATTTAGCAATGTCAATCCATAAACCACAACCACCACAACATTTCATCCATATGAAACAAACTTACAGGAAATTGCTATGTAAGATTTGCTCAAAACGACACGAACTAAACAATGCAATATATTTGTGGACACCCAATCCGACCCAACTGGTCACCAAGTTCACTATAGTGTATGATGGAAATTAAAGTAGGAAACTATTTATTTTCAAATTATGTACTCATTCAAGTTAAAACCAAAAAAGTGGCGTACAAAAAAAAATCACATATTAAATAACAAAACAAAATCCCACAAATTTGAATATGTTTAAACAACCAATCTGGTGTAATCATCTTCAAGACATCAATACAATATGCTTCGTCTCTGATTTGCTTAGTTGGGAATCAATAAGAAAATAGGTCAAAACAAATAATAAAGCAATAGCAAGGTTATTGCTAGATAACACTCAAGTAAACTAACAATAAGTACCCAAAGTCATATTGGCGCAATCAAATAGAACCAGGACATTGAATTAATTTATCAATCAAACAAAAGCAATACTGTAAGCAAGAGAAAGAGAAAATATGTCTGCTAATGGTACTTTTTTTTTTTTTTTTTTCACCCTTAATGGTACTTTAAGCTTATGAAAAACCATCACAACCTAATTTTTAAGACATTTAACAACCCTTCTAATCTAATCATCACCTATAGAGTGATCAAAAGACTCCAAATGACCACCAAGCCGAGCAACAACGAAATTAAAGAAAGCATGGAATGAATTTCAAAAGTCCTAAACCATTTAGTTGTATTCTTTATGTTCGCTATGAATGTGCCAAAGGCAAAATGAGTCCAAATCAAAACCTAACATTCAATTTCATCCAAACAAATCAAAATAAATAACTCAATTTGAAAAACCCTAAACTTCAAAAACCCAATTAAAAAACCTATCATTCAAAAAGCCAAATTAACACCCAAATGATGTGCGTATAAAACACAAATTAAACACCCTATGTGTAACCTATATGTTCATGTGTGCGTTGCTCTGTGTGTGTGTGTCTTCTGTGTGCATGATACATGTGTATTGTGTGCGTGATATGGAGAGGTAAGACAGAGAGGGAACACTACTAGAGAGAGAGAAAAAGGAGAGATAGGATCTAATCTGGGGTGGCTGGTTGTTGCCGATGGATTCACTGGTGGTGGGTTGAGGCATGGTGTGTTCTGTGCATGAGATGAAGAGATGTATATGTGTGTGCTGAGGTGTGTGTGTGTCGTGAGAGAGAGAGAGAGAGAGGTACCTAGTTGACCATGGCGAAGGAACGACTGGGTTGGTCAAGATCGATTGCTGAAGCCATGGCAGAGAGAGAGAGAGAGAAAGGACGCCTGAGGTGGCATGTGTTTGTTGCTAAAGTTGGGCGAGATTTGGGTTTAAGGTCGGATGAATTGTGAGCCATTGGATTTAATTAGATGGGTTTAGGTGAGATCTGGACCATTTACCTAAATTTCAATCAAATCCTATCCGTTCTTCTACTTTTCTAAATTGGGAGGGGTGATTTCAATTTGGAAAGTTTGAAATTACATCTATTTTTTTATTATAGATAACCCGTGTCTAAAAACACTTTGCAACATAAAAAAAACCAATACATTATCCAACACAAGCCATTGCATTGCCCCCCCCCCCCAAAAAAAAAAAAAAATAAAAAATTCATAACCAATATCAAGAATAAATTATTCAACCTAACTTAAAGACAATATTATATTTTAGTCACTACATAATCCAAGCCAAAATAATATTTATACCACAATAACAAAAGTCACAATCACATGTTATACACGCAATGAAAAAAGAATTCACCACACTATTTAACACTGAACTACCAGTTGTGCAGCCCGACGTGATGGAAACATTTGGACATCTTCCATCCAGCCAACTTATGAATCTGATCCGTAAAAGTGCCAATGTCCGACTGAGAGACAAGAAAAATAAGAAATCTCAACTATACTCAAAAAACAATTAGATCTCTCATATGTGGCGACCATTCAACACAAAAAAAACAACTTTATGAAAGGTAAAATATGAATCATCTCCCAACTTTAACCTTGAAAAACATTACATACTCACAATAAGAGCAAATATATAGAACCAAAAGCATCCCTAAATTTATGAATCATCTCCCAAATTAAGGGTGCAAACAATAGCTACAAAGCAAATTAAAAGACAAATTTAGCACAACTAAGTTCAAACTCCACTCAAATAATAACTATTTTCAACCTATTTACATGAAAGGTAAAATATAGATTCAAAATAATCCTAGTAAATATATTAAAAAGTTATTTAAAAAAAACGCATTTCATAATCCCAAGTACTTTCTTATCACCACCATTACCAAGTAGTCAAAGAAAAAGATAATCCCAAAAAGGATAACACCACATGTTAATTCACAATCACAACCAACTAACAACTGCAATCATGTAAATTAGCTAGCTTGGTGAAAAAAATGAGGAAAATTGAAAAGGAACCAACAAAACCATTATTTTCTTTCCATGAATCTTTTCTTGAGCATTGTTTACATTTAAAAGCAAGAGAGTTCTCGATAGAAGGGTCCATTTAAAAGCAAGTGAGTTCTTGAAAGAAGGGTCCATTTAAAAGCAAGTGAGTTATCTATTCTTATTTTAGCATCTACAAAAACACTCATAATAGTCCAAGCCCTTAGATATTCAAACTCCTCAATGCTCACCCACATGGAATCAAAGAACAAAAGGAATTTGGCATATTCCTTTAGTATTTTCAATTTAAACACAAATATTTGCATTGAATTAGATTATTGGTAACACATAACTCCATCAAGAACTATTTTAGAATAAGATGCAAGATGTTGATCATAGCAATAACAACATAGGACACCATGAAAAATATTGAAATTTGAGTTTTAAGCTCTGATACCAAACCTGTAATACCCCAAAATTCACACTAGAAGACATTACTATCTATAAATCATTCATATTATGAAAGCAACTAATAAAATCTATAAATAAAAGAAATTTCATTCATCATTCATAATAATTAAAGCATTATCCCAAACAAATATGTCAAACCAATGCAATTATATCCAAAAGTTAAATATTATCTTGCAAAGGAATAAATAAAATATTATCCTTAACATTTTCTTGTAATTAACCTCCAAATCTAGAACATAAAGTAAACAGCTCTAAATGTCCGCTTCAGGATCCACGTTTTCATCAATATGAGCTTCCCAATTTACTTGCTCATTCAATCCGAGCTCCCCCTTTAATCCGTTATCTAAAAAATATGTTGTTTGTAGAGGTGAGCACTAAGCTCTGTAAGAAAATCCTCTCAAGCTCACCAAGGTTTTGAAAACATATAGAACAGGTCGGTCTTATCTTACAAAATATTATATATAATTTTTGAAATAAAACAGTGACAGTTAATCAGATATCAAGTTTACGTAGCAGCAACAAATTAAATGAAGAAGTAAAATCAACTTTCAGACAACAAACCATTATCAACATTGTATCTCAAGTATGTAGTAAGACATAGCATAAATATACACATTGAGAATATTATGGCCCACACACCCCCCTCCCCGATCCTAACAAGAATATACAACTTTAGGAAGGGCGTATATCGATGCAACAGTAGTGACAAATCCAACTCAGGAATAGTATACTGGTCCTCACCCTCGATACCTACGAGCGAATAGGGGTTTGGTCCTCGTAAGGAACCAACCCCATTACAAGTGATAGTGAAACTTCAAACCCACTCAGAGTAAAAAATGCATCTACCCACTCTACAATACCCCGTCAACGGTCACCCATATTCATCAAAAAATCCACACAAGAGATACTATACCAAACCAATTCGGTAAATCACAGGTAAACCAAGAACCATAATTCTATAGGTATTTTTCCAGCGGAACAACTCAAGAAAATATGTAAAAGATCATCAAAAAATATAATTTTACTGTTCAAATAAAATATTAGAGTTTTTAAAACAATAACAGTGGAATATCAAGGGTAAAACCTATATTTCTTGAAAACTATGGTTTTGATAACATGAACGAGAGTTTTTATGGTTATCAAGTGATAACCTCATTCAAGACATAATACGATTTACAAGAAAACCAAGAAACAATGATTTTATATAACATATACATACGATTTAGAATCAAAACATACATATATATTAACCTTATCCTTAATGAATAAGTTTAGGAAGAAATCCTACCTTGATTCTTGAGATCTTGATCCTAACATATTTTGTTGCGATTACCATGTGTTAATCCTTCAAGATTCAGCCCGTTCTTCCTTCTTTTCTTCTCCTAAAACTTTTTTAGGTTTCTTGGGGTTGAAAAATAGGTAAAGTGTGTCATGACTCTATGGTATTTATAGGCTAAAAAATGAAGAATTTTTGTCTGGGCGCGGGTAACAGTCTGCCCCTAACTTCAAGATCGATTTTGACCTTGTTAAAGGCCGATTCACGAAATTTGTTGTGAAATACACTTTTGTACCCCTTGAAGTCTAGTTTCTATTGTAAAAATTTTAGGTCAGGTAGACATTAGGGTAAAAATTTATGTCTAAATACTAAGATAGTGTCAAATTTCATTTTACTCAAATTCTCTATAAAATAGGTTTTAACTTTGGAATACTTCTAAACTTCTAATACACTCCACATAACATCTCCCAAGGTTTTTCGTCCTTTCATATTCAATGAAAACCTTATTTTGATCTAATTTTTTTATAAAATTACTTAACTACCTTTCTCAAACTTAAACATCTTCAAAACTCAATTTATCCCAAAAGTTAATAGTTTGCAACTCAGACTTCATAATCAATATTTCAATAATGATTCTAAGTTTTTACCACCATTTTATTTATCTTATGAGAACTCTTAAGATAATATTATCTTTTATTTAATTTTAATACAGAGTCTTAAAACAAATGACACCAATAGCACAACCCAAAAACTGCATAAGCATCAAATGTCTACGCAATAGCAAAATAAAATTAAAATCAATGGTAAAGTTTACGGTATTTCTCTTGGGCATTGTAACAAACATTTCATGAGCATTTCGACTCTGTTTGGAGCATACATTCCTAAACATAAGTACAAACCACTATATTTAGTAGTCACAATATATTTTCTCTACTTAGTTTTACTCCAAGTGAATCACGCATTTAAAAAAAACTAAAACTTTATGAGATGATGAGTGTCCCAGGCCTTTATATTAACATAAAAGAAAGAATTAGGTTCTTCAATATTTAAAGAACCAACCTTTCAAAGCAAAACCCTACAACAAAAAATGATTTTTATTTAAACAAATTTTTTTTATTGAATAGATAGTAAACAACTAAGAAAATTTACATCACCAAGACAACCATGAAACAACAGAGAACAAAACTTACAAAACTCATAGAACATCAATACAATGTCTACACAATCTTACAAAACTCAATTGATGTTTGTGTCCATGTTTTTAGTTTCTCTCGATAAAATTAAGAAGGAAAAAAAATTACTAGCGAATTAGATCCCAAAAAATGGCATAATTAACCAGGGGAAAAAGAAAACTTAGATTTGCATCAAATGAGACCCAATTAGAAAACTCGCATCAAATGGACCTAAATAAATAAAATCACAAAATGAACATAAATAAATAAATAAAATCACAAAAAACCACAATAAACATATTCAAAATACAATCAATTTAAGTCAAGAAAAACGTAGATTTGCATCTAATTAAACCTAATTAAAAACATCGCATCAAATCAAATACAAAGTGCTCACAAAATTAAACACAATCAAACTAACAAAAGGATTGGTTGTTCCCTTCTAGGTAGAATTGCGGCACTCTACTTAGGTACACTAGATAAAAAGTTATAAGAGAAATTAGAGCTAAGCAACCACAATCTTTTCAAAAAATCCAAAATATCAACTTTTTTGGACTTACCCATTGTTTGATGAAGCTTTACTAAGGATTCTTCTTCACAAACTTTCGGGGCTGAAGAATTGACTTTGGAGTAGCCCCTAAAAGAACAAAATAAACGTATTACATAAACCCACAACATCCTTTAAAATCACCGTAACTCATATCACATAAAACGCAATCTCAGCATAACCAAAATATTTGTTATAAAACTTCTAAGGTCAAATAACCCAACAGATTCTTTTATGTCAATTTTTTCTAAAATCACTGTGGGTTTTTCTCTCAAAAACCACTGTAAGTTTTTTCTATTTACTTTTTATAAACCGCAATGAAGAAGAAAATAACCACCAAAATAACTAAAGGGGAAAACTTACAGGCTTGTCCACATCGATCCAGAGGTAGATTAAATGGTTGGACCGACCCTAGGTACTTGGTTCATTTAGTCGAACACTGTTTCTTTGGGGTATTTGATCGAACACTTTTCGAACATCTATGGATGTGTGTGAGTGCAAGTGTTGTGTGATTGTTGTAGTGAGCGCATGTGTGCGTTGTGTGTGAGGCCAACTTTGAACGAAAAAATTGCAAAGATTACAAAGCAGAGGAATTCGAACACAATAAACAAAAAATTCAAAAATTCTCAAGGTTAGACTTTTTTCTACGTGTGTATTGGTGTGTGTGTGCTGCGAGGATATGTGCCAGAGGGTGGGTGGGTTGGTGTATGCGAACAAAGAGGTTTTGGGTATAGGCATAGATGGATTTTGGGTGCGGTGTGGGTTGTAAACAAAGGGTTTTTGGGTTCGGAGGTGTCTAGGCAAATAGAGAGGGGTCTTGAGTGGGTGTGTGCAAGACGGTGGGGAGGGAAGGAAAAGGGTGGGTAGTGCATGTGTGTTTGTGTGCTCTGTGTGTGTGTGATCTGTGTGCGTGACATGAAGAAGGAGATGTGAGATAGAGAGATGAAGGGAGGAGAGAGAGAGGCTTACCTGGGTGAGTGGTCGTCGCCGGTCGTCAGGTTGAGCCATGACGAAGATATGTCGTTGGGAGAGTGTCTATTCTAGAGAGAGAGAGAGGAGATCGACTGATTTTTTTTTTGGGAGGGGCTTTGTGTATTAGGTTTTAATTTTGAAAAATGTTATTTGGACCTAATTTAAGAATTTAATTTAGGGACTTAATTTAATATAATTATAAGATTGATCGTGGGTTCCATTTAACATTGGAACTCACAACTAATCCAATGATTGTATTAAATTCATATCACTAGGTCCCCAAATAAGGTCCCTATAACATTGCTCTTTAACTTTTGGGTGAAATTTGGATTTTAGGTGAAATGTATTGTGAGCCGTCAAATTAAATTAGATGGGTTTAGTTGAGATATGGACTGGTTAGCTAAAATTCAATCAAATTTTAGTCATTCTCTTACTTTTTTAGGAAGTTTGAAATCACATATGTCTTATTAGTATAGACTTGTCCGATTTATGTATAAAACACAGAGTTGTATTCATTGAAGTTTTAGATATTGAAGTGTTGTTTCTTCATAAATGGAATTCCTTCTATCTTAGAAAATAATTGTTTATAACCTTAAGCACTAAGAAGAAATAAATCTATCTTAAAGAAACTTTAATTACACAGGACTCGGATTATTTCTGAATTTTTGGATTATTATTATTCTAACTAAACATTATGTTTTAACTATTAGTTTGCATATAACAGTATATTCAATGATTATAAAATTATTACAGTAATTCTGAATATATATATTGGATAACAACTTTTCCATATGTGATATCTGTGGGAGCAATAAATCCTATAAGAATCATGGCATGCTATTTTGTGATAGCATTGAAGAATATCTGTTCTATGAACCATTCTTTTTATTGCGGTTGTATTGTCTGTCTATTTAGGAAATTGCATGAAACTCCAGCTTAGTTGTGGTAAAATCAATTCATATCGTGCTCATCGAGATATTTCTGATGTGATCTAAAAATTTGACTTAATTTATTGACCTAATCTACTAACCTAATATTATGACTTTGTTTATATGATTTTAATTGTTGTCACTTAAAGTCAAGTTTTTTCGGTAAGTAATTTGCTTTTATAGTTATTGTGGTTAAATGTTTCACTTTTAGCACTATTTTTTATATTGCAGATAATATTTACTTTTAATGCTAAATTATTTTTTCACATTTTTCACTAAAACAAATAGCTTAAATAAATTTTATGGCTTAAATAAAAATTTTCATATTTATCTTAAATAAATTTTAGCTGTTAAAAAGTGATAATTCAGTCCATTTGACACTGAAGTTGAATATAAAGGCACAATGAGGCCATTATTTTCATGGACTAAAATAATTGAATTGCAAACATTCGGTTGTAGGTATGTCAATTTTACTTATCCACACGGACACGACATGAAATCAAAAATAAAATGATTAATTAAAATGGAAAATAAATGAGTGAGAGAAAAGTTAGAAAAGAATAGCACGGTTAACTGATATTGTAAATAAAAAAATAGGTATTTTATAATTTTTAAATTTTTTTTATAGTGTATCATATGAATTGTTTTAAAATTAATTATTTTTTTATTAACAAGAATTCTTCCCCAAACACTGTAAGAAATTTAATAACATAATCCAAAAATTACACTACATAATAACATGACATTAATTGACATTCCTATATACTTTTCCCACGTAGTTAATGAGTTGAGCGCATGCTTGAAATATAACAGTAATAGACAAAATTTTTAAAGTCGTGGGCAAAATTTAATCACTGTGATGGTAAAAGTATGACCCAAACATTTAACCACATTTGTCGTAAATACAACACAAGGGTATTCCATTGATGTTGTATATTTATCTTTAAGTTTGTATTATTATCCACATTTATCATAATATTAACCAAAATGAAAATAAAATTGGCCTATATACTTATAACTTTATCCACAATTTTCATATGTTGACAATAATTGTGGGAAAAATTACTACAGTAATAGGAAAAATTACAACAACAGTGAAAAATTTACTATAGTAGTTGGCAAAATTATCACAGTAATGGAAAAAATTATAACATCAATAGAAAATTTATGACATTAGTAGGAAATTTACAACAGTAATGGATAAAATTATCACAGTAGTGGACAAAATTACCATTTTTTTGGGGGGGGAGGGGGGGCGGCACTATTGTAACATTTCAATAGATCCCAAACTCTTGTGATATATCGCTAACATTTTTTAGATAAAAAAATAATAATAATTATGCCACGTTAATGGTAAAATTGTCTTATATACTATTAATCTCACTCACAATTGTTGTATTTCACCCAAAATTTTCATTTGATGTCGTAACGCTTCCTCAATTGCGGTAAATGTATCCACTATGATTTTAATTTAACCTCTTTTTGTTGAAAATTTATCCTTAATCCTCGTAATATTACCCATAAGTGTTATAATATTAACCTAAAAAACTGTAATATTAATCAAAATAGTTGTAAATTAACCTTAAACTCGTAAATTTATCCACAATTGTTGTAAACTAATCATCAAACGTTATAAATCTGCCCTTAATTTTGGTAAATTGTTCACAATTTTGTTAAATCTAATTCTTGTAGTCTTGTGATCGATCATAGACATTTGTGATCGTTTCCAAACTTACAGTTTTTCAATAAGTTTTGGGGGGAGACTATTGCAACCTTGTGATTTATCCCAAGCTCTTGGCATAAATCACAAACATTTTGGAGATAAAAAAATAATAATTTTGATAAATTCTAAATAATAAATTTAATATATTTCAAAAAATTATAATTATTTTGATATATTCCAAAATAAATAAATATTTGGGATAGATTGCAAAATTCACTTTGACCAAATTAATAAAAAAATCACGTTTAATTTTATTTATTAAACTTTGATTTCATAAAATTAACACAAAATTGACTGCCTATTTATTAAATAAACATTAAAATTCATGAATTTAATGACTATCAATTTTTTCTAATTAACATTGAAATTCTATTATATTGAATGTTAATTGGATGAAACTTAATATTAAAATTCAATTTGAGTCGATTGAAATTTATATTTTTTATTTATTAAAATTTGTACCGATTAAAATTTGATTGAGTTAATTAAAATTTATTTTTTTTATGTTTATGAATTTGAATCAATTTAAAATTATATTTTTTATACTTTTTAAAATTTAAATGGATTAAAATTCAATTTGAGTGTTAATCGACTATTATCAAATTTTAATCAAATCGCATTGAATTAGCCTAAATTTTTGTACGTAAAAATGTATAAAATTTAATCGACTCAAATTTTAATACATAAAAAATCAATTTTAATTAATTTGAATCGAAAAAATGTAGTACTATGATTGATCGCAAAAACATATGATCGATCGCAATATTAACCAAAATAAAAGTAAACTTGATCTATATATTAGTAAACTTATCTACAATCATTCTAAATTAACCCTAAACTGTAATAAATTTACCCTTGATCATCATAAACTTACCCACTTATATCGTAAATATTATCAAAACAGTTGTAAATAGTCCTCTAAAATTGTAAATATGTCCACAAATTTAGTACGCTTACACACATCAATGGTAAATTTGTCCTTAATTGTGGTATACTAACCCTCAAATGTGGTAAATGTGCCCTTAATTATGATAAATTTATCCACAATTACTATAAATTGACCCTCACAGGGGATAAATATGCCCTTAATTGTTATAAATTGATCCTCATATGTGATAAATCTACTCTTAATTGTAATAAATTGTCCACGATTTTGATAAATCTTATCACAACAATGATAATATTATACTTTAAAAATATTAAATCTAAATAATATGGTGTTAATATTATCCAAAATATTTGTGATCGGCCACCAATCTCCAGGTTTTAATAAAACTCACTTCTGTGAACTTGCAATCGATCATAGACATTTGTGATCAATCTCAAACTTATCCTCTTTCAATAAGATTAGTTGAACATTAGCAAATTTTTGTGAAGAAACCACATTTGGTGGAGACTACAGTAACTTTGTGATAGATCTCAAGTTCTTGTGATAGATCGCAAACATTCCTAAAATTTAATTTCATCAATTCAAAACAAAATTTAAAATTTAACAACAAATAAACATTCAATTTTTTCAATTCAAGTTGACCGCCAATTTTACTAAATAAACATTAAAATTCATGAATTTAATGTTTACTTTCATTCAATTGATTAAAATTTATATTTTTTATGTATTAAATTCGTGTCAATTAAAATTCGATTAAATGTAATCAATATGGTGGTAAAAATATTATTATTCACGAATATCATAATATTAACCAAAATAAAAGTAAACTTGACCTATGTACTAGTAAATTTACCCATTAAATCAATGATACTTGTGATAGATCCCAAATATTTTTTTAACATTTTAAGTTANAGTCTAATTGGCTGGCCCACCACTTATCTTCCCAACGTTGGAGTCTAATTGATGAAATAAATATTGATTTGCATGAAATTAAATGTTAATATTGATATTAATTTGATGAATTCAATGTCAACTAATTAAATTTTAATGTTAATTTGATGAATTGAAGGTTAATTTTGTGTTAATATGATGTATTGAATGTTAACTAAATGAAATTGAAAATTAATTTGAAGAATTTGAATGTTATTTTATTTTTGGTTTGATAAATTAAATGTTAATTGGATGAACTAAATGCTAATTGAATTAATTCAGATGTTAATTTGGTGTTAATTTGATGAATTGTATATTAATTGGATGAAATTAAATGTTAATTTGATATATTGAATATGTATTGGATGATTTTTTATGTTGGTTTGATGAGTTGATTGTTAATTAGAGGAATTTGAATATAAATTGGATAAATTGAATGTTAATTTAATGAATTGAATATTAATTGGATGAAACTAAATGTTAATTTTGATGTTAATTTGAATATAAATTTGATAAATTTGAATGTTAATTTGTTGAATTGAATGTTAATTGAATAAAATTCGATATTAATTGGATGAATTGAATGTCAATTAGATGAAATTGGATGTTAATTTAATGTCAATGTGATGAGTTGAATATTAATTAGATGAAATTGTATGATACTTTGGTTCATGAATTAAACGTTTATTGGATGACATATAGTGAATTTAACATTCAATTTCATCTAATTGAGATCCATTTCATTAAGTTAACACCAAATTAATCTTCAAGTTTATTGAATTAACATTAAAATCCATAAATTTAACATTCAATTTTATCCAATTGAGATCCAATTCATTAAATCAACACTAAATTAACAGTTAATTTTATCAATTTAGAAATCAATTTTATCAAAATAAAACAAAATTGACCATCAATTTTATCAAACTAGACAAAATTTTCAACCTTGATACCCTCAACTAGGAGGTTAGGGGTTCAATTCTTACAAAAAGAATTGAATTGAATATTTATTGGAAGATTTTAGATGTTAATTTAAGAAATGCCACTTAGATGAATTTGAATATTAATTGCATGAATTGAATGTTAATTTGATTAAACTGAAAATTGAATTGATATATATTTAATGTTAATTGGATAAGATTAATATTAATTTGAATGTTAATTTGATAAATTGAATTTTCTGTTGATTTGATAAATTTAATGTATATTAGNGTTAGATGAATTTGAATATTAATTGCATGAATTGAATGTTAATTTGATTAAATTGAAAATTGAATTGATATATATTTAATGTTAATTGGATAAGATTAATATTAATTTGAATGTTAATTTGATAAATTGAATTTTCTGTTGATTTGATAAATTTAATGTATATTAGATGCTACTGGATGTTAATTGAAAAAATTGAATATTGGTTTGATACATTGAGTGCTAATTGGATGACACTGAATATTAATTTTATAAATTGAATGTTAATGGAATGAATTTAGATGTTAATTTGATGTCAATTTGATTAATTGTATTTTCATTAAATGAAATTGCACGGTACTTTGCTGTTGATTTGATGAATTTAATATTTATTCGATGATTTGGATGTTAATTTGATCAATTGAATGTTAATTGTATGAATTGAATATAATTGGATTAATTAAATGATAAATTAGTGTTAATTTGATGAATTGAATATTAATTGGATTAAAATGAATGTTAATTTGGATGTTGATTTGATGAAGTTAATGATAACTAGTTAAATTTGAATGTTAATTTGATGAATTTAATGTTAATTTTATATTAATTTGATGAATGGAATATTAGCTAAATGAAATTAAATGTTAATTTGATGAATGTGGGTGACAATTTATTGTGAATTTGATAAATTGAATGCTAATTGCATTAATTTGTGTGTTAATTTGCTGTCAATTTGATGAATTGAATCTTAATTTGATGAAATGACATGTTAATTTGAAGAATTGAATGTTTATTAGATAATTTTGGACTGTTATTTAATGAATTGACTATTAATGGTGCGAATTTGCATATAAATTCAATGAATTAAATGTCAATTTGATGAATGAAATATTAATTTGGCGATTTGAATAGAATTTGNGTTGAATTAATTCAGATGTTAATTTGGTGTTAATTTGATGAATTATATATTAATTGGATGAAATTAATGTTAATTTGATATATTGAATATGTATTGGATGAGTTGATTGTTAATTAGAGGAATTTGAATATAAATTGGATGAATTGAATGTTAANGAGTTAAATTAATGAATTGATTTTAATTTAATTGAAAATACCATCGTTGGAATGCTATTACAACTATTTGTGTGAATTTACCACTATTCAGATAATTTTACTACCGTTTGGGGTAATGTTATCATTGTTAAGGACGATATTGTAACTTTAAGGTAATATTACGATGATTTTGAGTGATTTTATTAGTACTAATTAGTGCACATGTGCGTTACATGTGAATCATTTTGAATATATAAATTGTCAATTTAAGTGTAATTTAATCATATAAACCCTCAATTTTTTATTTGTGTTCTTGTAGGTATTCACCAAAAGTTTTACATGGAAATTTCTTGTCTCTTTTGTCATGATTAAGATAGTATTTTCAAAACTTGTTCTGGTATCAATCTGGCATTTTACATTACTAAATATTAATCTAAAAACAACATTTTTAGACAATGCATTGTTTCTCTATAAACCAACAGAGAGAACATGACCAAAACATATAGGCATATTTTTTTAATCATAGTTTGATGTCAACAAAACCAATCTTTATTGTTAGGACCTTGAACTGTTCACATGGAGAACAAGTGTTTCACTTCATAGCGAGTTATTATCCACAAGACAAAATAAAATGTGCATTATTCACTATATATTTTAAGATTAGAGAGATCACCTAAATCATCTAGCTTTATTGTAACTTATTTTATCTCATATGTTTGTAGATGTTATACGGTTAATTTAGATTGATAGATTAATATTGTCTTATAGTTCAAATTTTCATTTATCAAACAAAAACCATCATCACATATGAAAGTTAATTCTATATAAACATACAACAACCATAAGTAGATTTTTGTCATCTAAACTAAACGCCAACAATGGTTATCCTATAAATTTCGCATATAAGTTGATAGAACAATTATGTTATGGATATATTAACATTTGATTCTATCAAAGCAAGATAAGAATGTGGGAGTTGAGTATCTAATATTTACGTCTATTTCTCTTGGCTTCCTTTTGTTCAATATCTACAAATCAATACAGAAAGAGTAAAACAATATTCCTAATCAATTGTTTGAATGCATCTCTCCACATTGAGAACAAATTGTAGAAAAATAACAAGCTGAAAAATTCTCAACAAAATTGTTATAAGAAAATTAAGGTTTTGTAAATGCAATGGCTAGTATAATTGGTGCACAACTACTATTTTCAATGTGATTTACCAGCCAATATAACAAACACAAGGTTTGTATTCATAAATAGACACTATACAACAGCTAAACAACAACTAAACTACTTGAGTTTAAAAAGTTTTGTCATTGTTTTTCTCTCGCCTCATGGTAGAATTTTTGGGCTAAGAAAGGTGTAGCATAAATTTATTCAGACCAATAATAGCAGCATAGAATTTTCGTGTCCCTTGATATCTAGCTCAAATTCGTTAGAAAATTGCGTTAGTATAAATGTTAAAGTTTCCAAATTCAAAAACTTTCGAATCATATATCCTATGATTAAAAAATCAAAGTAAAAAAACATGGTTGATTAGGCCAGTTCTAGTTTAGTTGGAAGTTTGTCTATGTCAAAGAAATTAAATGGCCCACATGGATAGGAAGAAACACAAATCCAAATGCATATAACTACTCATGCTGGATNCCCTAACTGGGTGGAAGTTCTAGTTTAGTTGGAAGTTTGTCTATGTCAAAGAAATTAAATGGCCCTCATGGATAGGAAGAAACACAAATCCAAATGCATATAACTACTCATGCTGGATGAAATTGATCAGAAACACATAGTGGACAAATGNGTTCTAGTTTAGTTGGAAGTTTGTCTATGTCAAAGAAATTAAATGGCCCACATGGATAGGAAGAAACACAAATCCAAATGCATATAACTACTCATGCTGGATGAAATTGATCAGAAACACATAGTGGACAAATGACATTTGATTTCTCGTATTTGTTAACATCTTTCTCCCTTAAGTCACACATTATAAAATAGTCTTATAACTCAAAATATTAGCAATCTTTAATGATTAAATAAGACATAAACTATTAGCAAAGACAATAAATAAAACATGAGACAAGCGGAGCACTTGGGAAAACAGGATGGCATTCAATTAAATAAACATCAACAATCAGAAAATGTAACAAGTACAACAAAAGGTAACCAGGTCCTTGAANATCTTATAACTCAAAATATTAGCAATCTTTAATGATTAAATAAGACATAAACTATAAGCAAAGACAATAAATAAAACATGAGACAAGCGAAGCAATTGGGAAAACAGGATGGCATTCAATTAAATAAACATCAACAATCAGAAAATGTAACAAGTACAACAAAAGGTAACCAGGTCCTTGAAGAAAACAGATTAAGGAAAATAAAATTAGTACCTATTAAGACAGTCTTTTCATTTTATCACACGGTGAGAGAGGAAGAAAGAGGGCAAAAGTCTACTAAATATTAGACTATAAGGATTTTTAAAAGCGAATCAATCAGACAAAGAGGTGAGAATATGAAACAATTGAAGTTCCAACCAATATTTGTTGGTTGANTAAAATTAGTACCTATTAAGACAGTCTTTTCATTTTATCACACGGTGAGATAAGAAGAAAGAGGGCAAAAGTCTACTAAATATTAGACTATAAGGATTTTTAAAAGCGAATCAATTAGACAAAGAGGTGAGAATATGAAACAATTGAAGTTCCAACCAATATTTGTTGGTTGAATACTTAATATAGGTACCTGTAGGGTTTAAATGTATATAGTTTTGTGTATAGCGTGAAATATGGAAAGATGAAAGGTCCATTTTCAAGTTTTAGCATATGATACATTCAATACACATTGCATACTTGGTCCCCTAATGCATTAAATTTGAATAAATGTACCAAAAGAAACCTTTCATTTTCNGGTCCATTTTCAAGTTTTAGCATATGATACATTAAATACACATTGCATATTTGGTCCCCTAATGCATTAAATTTGAATAAATGTACCAAAAGAAACCTTTCATTTTCCATTGCTACCGATGCACCCACTTTTTACGACAATAATTATACACAACTATAGTTCAAACCAACCGGTGCACCCACTTTTTATGTCAATAAATATACACAGCTATTATTCAATTCAAGTATGAATATGAAGAATCAAGACATTTAAAGATTTATACAATAATACACACACACTCACACAGATATATATATATATATATATATTAAATGAAAAAGGGTTCTATAGACATTAGTAGTTGTATTAATATTATTATAGTCAAACAAAAAATTTTCACTTTTGTTGACATTTTATAGTAGTATAGATTTAGAGTGAATTTATCACTATATAAGGTAGGGATATCATAGTTGATGTACATTTTTACCTTTAAGTTTGTAATTTTTCCCATATATATCATAACTTTAACCAATACAGTAGCAAGTTTGGCCTACAGTCTTGTATCTTTGTCCATTATTGTTGTAACTTAATCCTAAACTATAATGAATGTGTCTTTAATTATTGTAATTTTACCAAAATTGCTATAAATTCTTCCACAATAATTGGAACTTAACCTATTTCTGTCGTAAATTAACCTACAAATTTTGTAATGTGACCTTTAAATGTGGTAATTTTATTCCAAGTATTGGTAACTTTACTCTAACTATAGTATTTTTAACATAAATGTTATAAACATAACCTTAATTGCTAGGGCAACACTACTATACCGACAACCTACTTTTCGGTATTGTACCAAAAAGTAAGGTGGGTGACATGTACTCTTTAAAACCGGTGAAACCGGTTGTTCAAATAGTACCTAGCCGAAAGAGTTTTTCATTTTATTCCCTCTACTATTTGTCTTAATTATTAACCCAATTATTAATATAGTTATATATTTAAGGGAAAAATATTTTACTTTGCCCTATGTATTTTCTCTTCAAAAAAATAATAGACCTTTCTAATTAGGTAATGTGGAATAAAAATATTACTTGAAGGAAAAAAATAAAAAAATTGTTATACTTCAGGGGTATCTAGCCCAAAACATTAGTTTCAAATTGTCTCAATTACTAACCCAATTATTAATATATTTATATATTTAAGGAAAAATTATTTTACTTTGCCCCCAATGTATTTTCTCTTCAAAAAAAATAATAGATGTTTCTAATTAGATAATGTATTACTTGAAGGTGAAATATAAGAAACAAAATAAAAATATTGTTATACTTCAGGGGTGTAAGTGTAATTTACTAAGACCGGCCGTTGGAATGGGCGACTGATCCTGGTGTAATATTACACTTTAATCCTTTCATCTTACACTTATATCCTTTATTATATTATACTTTTAACCTTTTGATATTACACTTTTAACCTTTTATATTATAATTCATCAAATTAACATCCAAAATCATTCAATAAATATTCAATTTATCAAATCAACTTCAAACTAACATGCAATTCATCCAATTAATACTCAATTCATTAAATTTACACCAAATTAACATTCAATTCTTCAAATCAATATTTA
Source organism: Ilex paraguariensis (assembly GCA_963454935.2). Taxonomy (NCBI): domain Eukaryota; kingdom Viridiplantae; phylum Streptophyta; class Magnoliopsida; order Aquifoliales; family Aquifoliaceae; genus Ilex; species Ilex paraguariensis. Next base: position 2,108,562 of record CAUOFW020002280.1, read on the forward strand.
ATTTTACCTAATAAACATTAAATTCAATAAATTAACATTAAAACTCAGCTCACAATAGGGCTACATTAAAAAATTGCCATGAATGCTTGATGAGTTGAGAGCATGAGTTTGAGCTTGGATGCTTAAGCTTGAGCGTGAGCCAAAAATGGGAGTTAGAGTTGAATGTTTGAGCTTGGAGCTTGCTTATCAGAGAAGAAGGTGAACAGTCTTATACATTGAGAAACCTATGAGATAGGGCAGCTGAACAGATGCGTGAACAAAAGAGACCAAAACACAGACTCTTGCATTTTCAATGAGAGAAACAACCTCTGAGAGATCTTCTCCATTTTAGCACCTGCAAAATAGCAGAGAAGAGAAGATCTTGCACATGTTTAGGCGTTGGCTTCATGCCACAGCAAAGAGAAACGAAAGCCTTTTATCCAGAAGCATGGTAGAAGATGAATATCCATCATGAAGACCAAGAGACGTGGATATATCTTGGAGGATGCAAAGGCAATTCTTCATGAAGTGCTGGGATATAAAGGCATATGAACAGTCCTCTGCTTCCAAAGACGTCTGTAAGAATGGTGAAGAAATACAAATGTTGAAGCAGGACACCCAGAGAAAGCATCTTAAGAGAAGACAAGAACACTAAATGGGTCCAGATTTCTTCTCCATATCCAATGCACCAAATTAAGAAAGGGTCTGATTATGGGTAATCATGCCCAAAAACTGAAGAGAATTCTCAGAAATTCCAAGGTAGCATAGAAATTGAAAGTACCGGCAGTCGAAGCAGAAACAAAGATTTGAAATCTGGATTCAGCAATGGACAACAATGCAATCGAAACAGAGAACCTAAGGTGGAATCTGAAATGACGGAGTCTATAAATCCGAAGGGTCTTCTAGGACATGATGCAAGGGCTGCACTGTGANAGATTCAACAATGGACAACAATGCAATCGAAACAGAGAACCTAAGGTGGAATCTGAAATGACGGAGTCTATAAATCCGAAGGGTCTTCCAGGACATGATGCAAGGGTTGCACTGTGAGTTTCCATGTCCAGGTGCCTGCTATATTCTTCTGCACTTGAGCTTCTATATCTCTCATATTCGTAGAAAAGGAAAGATCCTATATTAAATTCTGAACTACATTTTTGTTATGACTCTCAATCATCCAAAATTTAAGCATGTTGGAACCCTTAAGACTTTTTGTTATGACTACATTTTTGATTGACTTTCTTAAGACTTTTAGCTTCATAGCATCTTGAAGCATTAAAAATCTTGCAGAGGTGGGAAGAAGATCCGAATTAGAATAGGTAGAAGAAGATTGGTCTGAGACCCCTTTGTTTGCCAAAAAGTTAGCCACATAGTTACACTCTCTGTAAATGTGTTGGATTTGATAATTGAACTTGGATAGGAGAGAAGTTAATTTATGCGATAGGGACCATAAATTCCAAGAGTGCTGCATGTTTGATTAACCACATTTGCCAAGATCTGGGAATCAGTTTCAATAAAAATGTGATTTAATCTTCATAGAAGGCTCCCTAACTGAAGGGATCTTAAGATATGGAAGAAGATCCAGACCTGTAGGAGTATCCATAGCCTTTGGTCTAACTCTACACAAAAAAAAATGATTTAACAAATTAACACCAAATAACACGCAATTTCATCCAATAAACATTATATAAATAACAAATTAACATTCAATTCTTCAAATCAACATTCAATTTCATCTAATAAACATTTAATTCTTCAACTTAACATTCAATCACATCCGATTAATATTCAATTCATAAAATTAACACAAAATTCAAATTCATTAACACAAAATTAACTTTTTGGCCGAGGTTTCAATTTTTTGAATTGAATTATATAACCTTTTGGGATGGGTTCTTTGGGAGGGGTTCCAACTTTTTCGGTAGAATTCCAAATTTTTTGGTAGGGGTTTCAACTTTTTTGGATAGGGTTCCAACTTTTTTGGGTGGAGGTTTCAACTATTGGTGGGGGGTTCCAACTTTTTTGGAGCTTCCAACTCTTGGGGTAGAGGTTTTAACTTTTTGGCTGAGTTTCAATTTTTTGAATTGAATTATAAATTTTTGGGGTAGGTTCTAACTGTTGAGAGAGGGGTTCTAACTGTTGGGGGAGGAGTTCCAACTTTTTGGATAGGGTTCCAACTTTTTTGGTAGGGTTCTAACTTTTTTTTGTAGGGGTTCTAACTTTTTTGGTAGGATTCGAACTTTTTTGGGTGGAGGTTCCAACTATTGGGGGAGGGTTCCAACTTTTTTGGAGGTTTCAATTTTTTGGCTAAGTTTCAATTTTTTGAATTGAATTATAACTTTTTGGGGTGGGTTCTAACGATTGGGAGAGGTGTTTCATCTTTTTTGGGTAGGGTTCCAACTTTTTTGATAGGGTTCCAACTTTTTTGGTAAGGTTCTAACTTTTTTTGGGTGGAGCTTCCAACTCTTGGGGGAGGATTCCAACTTTTTTAGAGGTTCCAACTCTTGTGGGGGGAGAGGTTTCAACTTTTTGGCTAATTTTCAATTTTTGAATTGAATTATAATTTTTTGGGGTGGGTTCTAACTGTTGGAGGAGGGATTTCAAATTTTTTGCTGAGTTTCAATTTTTTGAATTGAATTATAACTTTTTGGGGTGGGTTCTAACTGTTGGGAGAGGGGTTCTAACTGTTGGGGGAGGAGTTCCAACTTTTTGGATAGGGTCCCAACTTTTTTGGTAGGGTTCTAACTTTTTTTTGTATGGGTTCTAACTTTTTTGGTAGGATTCGAACTTTTTTGGGTGAAGGTTCCAACTATTGGGGGAGGGTTCCAACTTTTTTGGAGGTTTCAACTTTTTGGCTAAGTTTCAATTTTTTGAATTGAATTATAACTTTTTGGGGTGGGTTCTAACGATTGGGAGAGGGGTTCCATCTTTTTTGGGTAGGGTTCCAACTTTTTTGATAGGGTTCCAACTTTTTTGGTAAGGTTCTAACTTTTTTTGGGTGGAGCTTCCAACTCTTGGGGGAGGATTCCAACTTTTTTAGAGGTTCCAACTCTTGTGGGGGGAGAGGTTTCAACTTTTTGGCTAATTTTCAATTTTTGAATTGAATTATAATTTTTTGGGGTGGGTTCTAACTGTTGGAGGAGGGATTTCAAATTTTTTGCTGAGTTTCAATTTTTTGAATTGAATTATAACTTTTTGGGGTGGGTTCTAACTGTTGGGAGAGGGGTTCTAACTGTTGGGGGAGGAGTTCCAACTTTTGGGGTGAGGGGTTCCAACTTTTTTGGAGGTTCTAACTCTTGGGGGGTAGAGGTTTCAACTTTTTTGAATTGAATTATAATTTTTTGGGGTGGGTCTAACAATTGGGGGAGGTGTTCCAACTTTTTTGGTAGGGTCCAACTTTTTGAGAGTGGGTTACAACTTTTTGGGTAGGGGTTACAACTTTTTTGGTAGAAGTTCCAACTATTGGGGGGAGGGGTTCTAACGTTTTTGGACGTTCAAACTCTTGGGGTAGAAGTTTCAACTTTTTGGCTGGGTTTTCAATTTTTTGAATTGAATTATAACCTTTTAGATGGGTTATAATTGTTGGGAGGGGGGTTCTAACTTTTTCCGTAGGGTTCCAACTTTTTTGGTAGGGTTCCAATTTTTTTGGGGTGGGTACCAACTTTATTGGGTAGAGATTCAAACTTTTTTGGTAGGCTCCAACTTTTTGCTAGAGGTTTAAATTCATTATATTAACATTTAAATTAACTATTTAACATTCAATTCATCAAATTAATACCAAATTCTTCAAATCAACACTAAACTAACATTCAATTCATCACATTAACACAAAATTACTATTCAATTCATTAAATTTGCATTCAATTCTATCTAATAAACATTTAATACTATGCTAGAATCTTAGTTGAGATTGATATGACTAAGCCTATTCCAGATTGTGTCCGAGTGGAAAGAGTTCGGTTTGGTTTTTTGTGGATGTTTATTATGAGAGTCTCCCTGCAGTTTGTTCTCATTGCCATTTGGTTGGTCACGACATTTCCAAATGCCATTTTATTAAGGACATTGGTGTCAAGGGTAATGTTAAAGAAGGTCCATTAGACAAGGTTGATAAGGGGACTGCTCATGAGAATGTTAAGCCTCATGGTGTGGTTTATAGACCAAAGCAGGTAACAGATGCAACTGCTATGTAAGGCAACAGACTGCTCGTGTTCCAGATTTGAATAATAGTGTTACTCATATTAGTGATACTCTAGTAGCCAGTACCACAAAATGGGCAGATTTGTCAAATGAAGAAAATTTTGCAGTGGGTGGGGAGGTTTCATCAAGTCTTGCACTTTTGATAAATGATGGGAATGTCAGGGTTTTTGACTCTTCTGATGTTCAGCTTGATAATGTCAATAGGGATAATGTTGTTGGCCTTAATCCGGTTAGTGGTGCAGTTGATGCTCCAATTCTAGATTCTAATACCATAGTTTCTCAACTAGTAGATGTGGTCATTCAAAAGGGAGATGCATTTACCATTGTTCTTTCTAAATCTCAACAAAAGAGATTGAAAAAGAAAGCTAAGTTGCCTCAACATGCTTCACAGGAGATTCCTTATTCCCTTAGGGGTCGTCATTCTGATCAAATATCTTAATGAAAGTGCTATATTGGAATGCAAGAGGCCTAGGTAATACTCTTACATTTAGAGAATTAAGTAATTTTTGTAACACTCATAAACCAGATTTTCTTGGTTTAGCAGAGCCTATGGTAGATTTCTCCTCTATTCCTATTTACTATTGGAGAGCTTTGGGTCTTAAACTGGTGGCTCTTAACAATCGAGGCTCCCTTCTTCCTAATTTATGGGTCTTATGGGTTGATTCTGCCCCTACTCCTACAGTTCTTTCTATTTCTGATCAGCAGGTTACTTTTCAATCTTTTTTTAAAAAATAACTTATGCACCTTTACTATTCTTTATGCTTCTACCACCTATACTAACAGGAGAACTTTGTGGGATGCTTTCTACTCTCTGAAAACCTCTATTACTGGTTCTTGGATGGCTACCGGGGACTTTAAATGCTGTTCTTGGGGCTCATGAAAAAAGAGGAGGTCTTCTTCCTAATAGGATTTCTTGTGCTGAGTTTCAGGCTATGAGTGACTATTGTGATTTTTCCCACATGGACACCAAGGGAGCTTTGTTTACTTGGGCGAGGGGTCTTCATTCCAAGGTTGAAATGAGGTTGGATAGATCTTTGTGCAATCCTCTTTGGTTGGATAATTGGGATGATAATTTTTGCATTTCTTTGCCTAAGCTTTTTTTTGATCATCATCCTCTTCTTTTCACTGCTACTAAGTCAGTTGCATCGGGTCCAAGGCCTTTCCGATTTATTAATTCTTGGGTTTCTCATCCAAATTTTAAGCAATTNCAACAAAAGAGATTGAAAAAGAAAGCTAAGTTGCCTCAACATGCTTCACAGGAGATTCCTTATTCCCTTAGGGGTCGTCATTCTGATCAAATATCTTAATGAAAGTGCTATATTGGAATGCAAGAGGCCTAGGTAATACTCTTACATTTAGAGAATTAAGTAATTTTTGTAACACTCATAAACCAGATTTTCTTGGTTTAGCAGAGCCTATGGTAGACTTCTCCTCTATTCCTATTTACTATTGGAGAGCTTTGGGTCTTAAACTGGTGGCTCTTAACAATCGAGGCTCCCTTCTTCCTAATTTATGGGTCTTATGGGTTGATTCTGCCCCTACTCCTACAGTTCTTTCTATTTCTGATCAGCAGGTTACTTTTCAATCTTTTTTTTAAAAATAACTTATGCACCTTTACTATTCTTTATGCTTCTACCACCTATACTAACAGGAGAACTTTGTGGGATGCTTTCTACTCTCTGAAAACCTCTATTACTGGTTCTTGGATGGCTACCGGGGACTTTAAATGCTGTTCTTGGGGCTCATGAAAAAAGAGGAGGTCTTCTTCCTAATAGGATTTCTTGTGCTGAGTTTCAGGCTATGAGTGACTATTGTGATTTTTCCCACATGGACACCAAGGGAGCTTTGTTTACTTGGGCGAGGGGTCTTCATTCCAAGGTTGAAATGAGGTTGGATAGATCTTTGTGCAATCCTCTTTGGTTGGATAATTGGGATGATAATTTTTGCATTTCTTTGCCTAAGCTTTTTTCTGATCATGATCCTCTTCTTTTCACTGCTACTAAGTCAGTTGCATCGGGTCCAAGGCCTTTCCGATTTATTAATTCTTGGGTTTCTCATCCAAATTTTAAGCAATTTGTGGGTGATACTTGGAATTCATGTTCTGTTACTGGTTGCCCCTTTGTTGTTCTTAAATAGAAGTTGAAAGTGCTTAAAATTGGTCTCAAATCTTGGAACAAAATGTCTTTGGTAATGTTGATGAGAGGGTTAGGTTGTCTTATGAATCTCTTTCCTCTGTTCAGCATGATATTGACATGATGGGGCCCTTGGATTATGTGTTAGAGAAAGAATCTGATGCGAAAAAAGAGGTGTTTGATGCTCTCAAAAGTCAAGAAGGTTTTTGGAAGGATAAGTCAAGGATTAAGATAGTTAGTGATGGGGATAGGAATACTACTTGTTTTTTTTTTTCACAAAATGGCTAAGGTCAGAGTGGCTAAAGGTAAGATTCATACTTTGCTAATTGATGATAATATTGTTCAGGATCCTAATATTATTCAAGACCATATTGTCTCCTATTTTCAAAATCTATATAGTTCTGCTACCCCCTTTTATACTAATGGTCTAGTGGTTCTTGCCATGGTGACCGATGCTGAAAACTCTATGCTGACTTCAATTCCTTCTACTAGCGGAATTAAAAAGGCTATTTTTGATCTTGATCCTCATAGCACTCCTGGTCCAGATGGTTTTGGAGGTACAATTTTCTGCATGTGAACTTCTGCTTTAGTCATATCTTTTGAGAAGGAAATGTTGTAGCCGATAAATGCGNACTAGCGGAATTAAAAAGGCTATTTTTGATCTTGATCCTCATAGCATTCTTGGTCCAGATGGTTTTGGAGGTACAATTTTCTGCATATGAACTTCTGCTTTAGTCATATCTTTTGAGAAGGAAATGTTGTAGCCGATAAATGCGCAAATATTGGTTTATCCTATTCAGGTTTTCAATGGTGGTGGGCTGCACCTACAGTGCTTGCTACTCAACTTTGTAATGACATGTATAGCCTCCCTTCGTATAGGTTTAAACCATAGGGTGGTTTTGAGTTCTCTGTGAGCTGGATTGTGGCATTTTATAAGCTACCGGGACCAGACTTTTCTTTATTTTTCCATTTCTTCCATGTATTCTCTTTTTCTTTTATTAATAATATTCAAGCCTATAGCACATGATTCGGGATTTCTTGGGATGCCAACCTAGTTGGGATGCTAGATAATCCTATGATGCTTGAAGCTCTATTTTATGAAAAATTAACCTAACATTCAATTCCATCCAATAAAATTTTAATTTATCAAATTAACACTAAATTAACATTCAATTCATTCAATATATATTCAAATTCATCAAGTTTACACTTAATTCATCAAATTAACATCCAAAATCATCTAATAAAAATTCAATTTATCAAACCAACACCAATGTAATATAAAAATTAATTCAATAAATATTTAATTCATCAAATCAACACCAAATTAATGTATGATAAATATTCGATTCATTAAATTAACTATTTAAAATTAAATTCATCAAATCATGGTTCAATTTCATCCAATTAATATTCAATTCATCAAATTAACACCANAAATATTCAATTCATTAAATTAACTATTTAAAATTAAATTCATCAAATCATGGTTCAATTTCATCCAATTAATATTCAATTCATCAAATTAACACCAAATTAATATTCAATTCTTCAAATTAATACTAAATTAACTTTCAATTCATCAAATTAACACAACATTAATATCCAATTCATCAAATTCAAATTCAAATTCAATTCCATCTAATAAATAATTAATTAATCAAATTAACCTAACATTCAATTTCATCAAATAAATATTCAATTCAGCAAATTAATAGTAAACTAACATTCAATTCATCCAATTTATATTCAAAATCATCCAATTAAGACTTAATTCATCAAATTAACATCCAAAATCATCTAATAAAATTCAATTTATCAAACCAACACCAATGTAATATAAAAATTTATCGAATAAACATTGAATTCATCAAATCAACACCAAATTAACATTTAATTCAAGAAATTAACATTTCGTTTCATATAATAAACATTCAATTCATTAAATTAACACCAAATTAACTTTTAATTCATCAAATCAATACCAAATTAACATTCAATTCATCAAACTAACACCAAATTAATATAAATTGTATGAATTGAATATATATTTGGTATTGATTTCATCAATTGAACATAAATTTGATGTTAATTTGACAAATGAATATGTATTGGATGAATTTAATGTTAATAGTTGAATTTAAATGTTAATTTTATTAATTGAACATTTATTAGATCAAATGTAATGTTAATTTAGCATTTAGTTAATGATGAATTAAATGTTTACTTGATTAATTTTCATATTGATTTGATAAATTAAATTTTTATTGGATTATTTTGGATGTTAATTTTGATAAATTAATTGGATGTTAATTTGGTATTAATTTGATGAATTAAACATTAATTTGATGAAATTGAATGTTAATTTAATCAATTGAATGTTACTTTGATAGTTATGGGAAAAAAATGAAAATATTGTTATAGTTTAGGGGTGTAAGTGTCATTTAAATTAAGACCGATTGTAGGAATGGTGGACCGATCCTGTGTATAATTACAATTACTTATCCTATCATATTACACTTTTATCCCTTTCATATTATACTTTGACACTTTTATCCTAATCCTAAAGAAGAAGTCGATCGTCTTCAACTTCAAACATTCCATTCCATAAATCAAAGCTGCGTGTCTCATACAGATTAGGAAGGGACCTGCGAGTGTGTCTCAACCAGACCATTCCACCATTCACGCCTTTAGCCAAATCGATTCAAACATTGAACCTAACCATAAGATTGATTTCAAACATTCAAAATCAATTGATTTCAAGAAGAACAAGTGAGCTAACCCTAACTCCAAAACCCTAACCCTAACTCCAAAACGCCTCTGATTTCAAGCATTCGAAATCCCTTTAATTTCAAGAAGATCAAGTGATCAATTTCAAGAAGAACAAGTGATTGATTTCAAGCATTCGAAATCCCTTTGATTTCAAGAAGAACAAGTTTCAAGAAGAACAAGTCAGCCAATCGATCGTTACCAAACCATAACTCCAAAACCCTTCAAATTTGCAAGTAAGTATTCTATAACAAATGACTATGTGTAGTCAGCTTGTGTATGTGACCTGGTGTTTGAACGTGTGTGAGGATGTCATCTGTTCGATATGTCAACTCTTCTATATTTATTTTCTCGCATGATGGATTTATTATGTTTGATTGGGTATGTCTCTTTTTTCTGGTAATGTATCAGGACAACTGAGATACTAAAAAGAATTCAACAAAAATTTTGATGGAAACAAAGGAGAAGAGGAAGGCTGAGGGAAAGTATCGGCCAAAAGTGGATAAAGGTGGAATTCCTCCCATTGTGGTCCATTCCTCCAGTTGTCCAAAGTCAGTTGATCCCTCTAATCCAAAACAAAATAAAAATGTTGATCACTCCTCATCCAACCCAAATTTGGTAAGTTCATCCATTTCAGCAGATCCTTTCTTCAACAACCCAAATTTGGTTAGTTCATCCAACCCAAATTTGGTAAGATCATCCATTCCAGCATATCCTTTCTTCAACGGAATTAGTGAAGAGCTTTATCATAATTGATGATTTGGAAACCAACAGATCTGCATCGAGAATAATTGATGTTACAAAGGAAATTTTTGAAGAAAAAGTTCTCTTGTCAATGATTGATATAGAGAAGAAAATAAAGGAAACGAAAGAAGATTCTCAACAATTTCGGCGATACTTTGTGTCGTATATTATTGGAGTTTTCCTGTGCCCATCAATGAAAATTAAAATTAGTAAGCATTTTCTTCCCATTGTTGAAGACGTGGCATCTTTGAAGAGTAAAAACTGGGCAAAGTTTGTATTTGACTACATGATTCAGGCGGTACGTGACTACAAGATGGCTCCCCACAACAGTATCAGGGGTTGCAATATTCTCCTCATGGTGTTGTATTATACTCATTGATTATTTTATTCTAATTTTGGTTTTACTTACCCATAATTAGTTATTTGTTGTTGTATAAGTAGATTTTCTTCTTTGAACTAGTCACACCTATGGGAGAGAATCTGGTTGATTTGGCGTCACGACCCTGCCCCTGCATTGGAGAATGGGATGACATAAAAATAGGTGCACGCCTTGTGCAGCTAAAGGAGTTAGGTGGATATAAAAATGACAAGGTAAGTCATTTGTATCATATCATTACAACACACATCATGGATTATTTAGTATATTAATGAGATCTAACATTATTTTCAAATGTATATTGAATGGTTGATGTAGATTAAGGTGATGGTTAATGATGTGTGTGAGCATCGACTATCAACTGATGCATGCGTCAACGTAGAAACAAATGTATGTTTATTACACAAAACTCTACCATTGCTACTATCTGTTTTACGCAACACCTAATGTAGATTGTTCATTTGTTCACAAATTGTTCCTTTATTCACATATTGTTCATTTGTTTTGTTTAGGATTTTGATTCAAGATTGTTCATATTAGAGATGACACAGACTTCAATGAAATTTGTAACGCCCCAAAAACCACACTGGACAGCATTACCATTTAAAATCATTCATATCATGAGAGCAACTAAATAAATCCATGATTTACGAACATTCTTAATTTAACAAAATTCGGGCAGAATCTCCTTTGTACGGGGAGCTCTACCCAAAAACTCAACCTGTGCATTTATACTACATTGACCACACCGGGTCCATTTAACCATCAAATAAAAATATTTCATTCATCATATGTACTATCCACAATGTCATCCCAAAAGAATAAGTCAAGTTATAACAGTTACATCCCAAAAGAATTACACTCAACTTTAGCAGCAGAATAAACAAAATACTAAACTATTTATGATCGTAAATAGATTTCTTAGTCTAGTACAAAAATAACTACAGCCCTAGATGTCCACCTCGGGATCTAGAATCCCCTCGGGTGGGGCGTCCCCATGCCCCGACTCGTCAGCTCCGAGGTCCTCCTCTAGCACCAAATCTAAAAAATATTTAACGGTAGGGGATGAGCACAAAGCTCTGTAGCAAAATCCTCCCAACTCAAACAAGGTTTAAAAAAAATATATAAAACAGGTCGGTCTCATTTCACAAATAACATATATAACTTTGAAAATNCTCCCATTGTGGTCCATTCCTCCAGTTGTCCAAAGTCAGTTGATCCCTCTAATCCAAAACAAAATAAAAATGTTGATCACTCCTCATCCAACCCAAATTTGGTAAGTTCATCCATTTCAGCAGATCCTTTCTTCAACAACCCAAATTTGGTTAGTTCATCCAACCCAAATTTGGTAAGATCATCCATTCCAGCATATCCTTTCTTCAACGGAATTAGTGAAGAGCTTTATCATAATTGATGATTTGGAAACCAACAGATCTGCATCGAGAATAATTGATGTTACAAAGGAAATTTTTGAAGAAAAAGTTCTCTTGTCAATGATTGATATAGAGAAGAAAATAAAGGAAACGAAAGAAGATTCTCAACAATTTCGGCGATACTTTGTGTCGCATATTATTGGAGTTTTCCTGTGCCCATCAATGAAAATTAAAATTAGTAAGCATTTTCTTCCCATTGTTGAAGACGTGGCATCTTTGAAGAGTAAAAACTGGGCAAAGTTTGTATTTGACTACATGATTCAGGCGGTACGTGACTACAAGATGGCTCCCCACAACAGTATCAGGGGTTGCAATATTCTCCTCATGGTGTTGTATTATACTCATTGATTATTTTATTCTAATTTTGGTTTTACTTACCCATAATTAGTTATTTGTTGTTGTATAAGTAGATTTTCTTCTTTGAACTAGTCACACCTATGGAAGAGAATCTGGTTGATTTGGCGTCATGACCCTGCCCCTACATTGGAGAATGGGATGACATAAAAATAGGTGCGCGCCTTGTGCGGCTAAAGGAGTTAGGTGGATATAAAAATGACAAGGTAAGTCATTTGTATCATATCATTACAACACACATCATAGATTATTTAGTATATTAATGAGATCTAACATTATTTTCAAATGTATATTGAATGGTTGATGTAGATTAAGGTGATGGTTAATGATGTGTGTGAGCATCGACTATCAACTGATGCATGCGTCAACGTAGAAACAAATGTATGTTTATTACACAAAACTCTACCATTGCTACTATCTGTTTTATGCAACACCTAATGTAGATTGTTCATTTGTTCACAAATTGTTCCTTTATTCACATATTGTTCATTTGTTTTGTTTAGGATTTTGATTCAAGATTGTTCAGATTAGAGATGACACAGACTTCAATGAAATTTGTAACGCCCCAAAAACCACACTGGACAGCATTACCATTTAAAATCATTCATATCATGAGAGCAACTAAATAAATCCATGATTTACGAACATTCTTAATTTAACAAAATTCGGGCAGAATCTCCTTTGTACGGGGAGCTCTACCCAAAAACTCAACCTGTGCATTTATACTACATTGACCACACCGGGTCCATTTAACCATCAAATAAAAATATTTCATTCATCATATGTACTATCCACAATGTCATCCCAAAAGAATAAGTCAAGTTATAACAGTTACATCCCAAAAGAATTACACTCAACTTTAGCAGCAAAATAAACAAAATACTAAACTATTTATGATCGTAAATAGATTTCTTAGTCTAGTACAAAAATAACTACAGCCCTAGATGTCCACCTCGGGATCTAGAATCCCCTCGGGTGGGGCCTCCCCATGCCCCAGCTCGTCAGCTCCGAGGTCCTCCTCTAGCACCAAATCTGAAAAATATTTAACGGTAGGGGATGAGCACGAAGCTCTGTAGCAAAATCCTCCCAACTCAAACAAGGTTTAAAAAAAATATAAAAAACAGGTCGGTCTCATTTCACAAATAACATATATAACTTTGAAAATAAAAATCAGGACATTTAAACAGATCTCAAGTTTAAGCACCACAATAATTTAAGACATAAATGAATCCAATATCCAACAACTAGTCCATTCCACCATAAATCGTTTCTCCCAAGTTCCTGCGGAATCTCATACTTCCCAAGATTCTTGTAGAAACCATTTATGGTACAATAAACAATAACCCTTTTTCTGTATTTGTATCTCAGGTATGAAGTAAGATTTCACATGGTCACCATCGAAAATATCATGACCCACGTACAAACCACACAATTCCCTTTTTTCACGATACCCCGTGAGTGATAATGGTTTAGCCTTCGCAAGGCACTAACCCCATTACGAGTGGTAGGAATAGTTCAACCCACACGGAGTAAGAAGTCGTCTACCCACTCCATGATACCCGGTCAATAGTAACTCATGTTTATCCCCACAACCACACAAGAGATACAATACCAACTATTTTCTCAAATACAAATAATTCCATAAACCCCCAATCACATGGGTATTTCTCAAATCACAAGAGAATCAAATAATCCCAATAGAACATTATAAAAGAAAAGCATGAGATCATCATAAATATTATTTCATTACTCAACACAAAGCACTAGAGTTTTCGGAATCAACAATAATGGAGAAATTAAGGGAAAACCCCATTTTTCTTGAAAACTAGGTTTTGAAGCAAGTAAATGAGTTTTAATGGTTACCCAACCACCAAAATGTTTAAAACATGACAATAAATGCAAGAATACCAAGAGTCAAGTATATAATAACAAGAAATTAAGATTTTTAAGCCAAAAGAATACATATAAACTAACCCTAACCTCAATGTAAGATAATAGGAAGAATTCTCCTACCTTGAATCAAAGTTCCAAACCAAAATCCAAGCTCAAGAGACCTTCTTTCTCCCTTTCCTCTTTTCCTCTATCTTCTCCTAGGGTGCTAAGAGGTTTAGGGTGAGAGTGGAGTGAAAAAAATAGAGGCAAATGGGCTAAAATCTGTGTTTTAAACACAGCAGTCCCGACGGGTTACTGTTCACAGGCTGCAATTTGGGTTTTCTCCAGAATTACGGTTTTGCCACTAAAAATCTCTAATTTGATCCATATGACTACCCTAAAGTTTTTCGACGTTCCAAATTCATTTTTAATGTTATTTTAACTTAAAAATATATATTTTTATGATTTATTTTAAAATTAAAATAAATTTACACTCGAAATATTAAAATTACTATTTTATTCCTCTGAACCGCCATATGTGCTAACGGCTATACCAAATTCTTATTGTTTCAATATATATGGTTTATTCTTACGTCATTAAATATATAAAAATCACTAAACAAGTATCTTAATATATTAATATAAACATGTGGGGGTTTACACCTTCAAAGTCTAAGAAGAAAGTACTACACTTTACTATCCAAGGAACACCATAGTGCAGATTTTTGGTCAACTTCAGAGAATAAACTGATTTGACTCAGGTATTTCTAGTATGTGTGACCTATATGGTTGGAAAGATATAGGAGTTAGGGTTCTAACAAAAATAACGGTGCATAATTTGGACTTTCCAACAAAGAGTTATGATCAAATTAGTGAAAGGTAGTCTGCCGGACTACTTGGTTCTTCTATACTTGTCTAACTCGAGTTTGGGTGTCTTATGTCACAAATCTCATCTCGTACCCATCTCCAATATAGGTAGGATGACTTTCATAAAGATCCATGTCTAGCATCATTCATTAACCAAAACCAAATTACCCTCCGTCTCCTAGAATCATCCATGACAACATAATGTAGAACTAGTATATTTAGAAAAAAATTCTTTCTTCAATTCCTCTAAGCTAGCTCGTTGATGAGAATGCAAATGTCATATTTTTTTTTCTCTTTCATTATTTAGCCCTTTATACTTATTATTCTTATAGTTTGATTTAGGATGTAAATAAAGACGTTAAAAGTAGAACGAAGCTAATAGGATGATTGTTGATAGTATAGACATGTGGGGATTTACAAAATTAGATTTTTGGAATTTGTCTCTCAGGGTTGATGTCGAGCTTTTGTCTATAAAGGACTTATTAAGGAATTTATTCGACCGAGTCAACGCCATCAGTAACAAATCAGAAGGTGTTGAGGAATTGAATAAGAATGAAAGAGGTGACGAGGAATTTGATATACAAAATGTTGACGATGATGACAGTGATGGCGACGGCAGCGTACATGATTCATTTCATAATTTTTAAATTGTTTGGATATTAGAATAATGAATGCCTTAACTAGTAATATTGGATAATTGAGTTCATAATATTGCAGGATGAAGATGATATGATATGCCAGGGGGGGTACCCTCACATAACAAGAGTCCTCCAAAGCCACGAGGAGCATACAATATGGGAGTACATACTCAACAATTCCTTCGAAAAATCGTAAGTGAATTCATAATTTATCAAACTGTATTCTTTCAACATAATTGGTACGCTGCATTGGCAAATTGGTATCATTTCAATACATGCAGAGAGGTTCTTGTAGATTTTGAAGACACCATATTTTCGACCACTCGGAAGTCAATACAGTCCTTATGGGGAACGAAGTGGATAGATGATGATGTAACTGGATTGCTTTTGAATGCATTATTACCATCAATTATTCTGCCAAAGCAATATACAATACCCAATAATTTATTTTTGTCCTGATTTACAGGTGATAAAATGGTTCATTGTGTTATGCCAGCTGATACCAAGATCAACCGCACCACCCTAAATGCCAGATGGTACTTCCCAACAATGTTTTCGGTAAAGTATCCATACTCCTCATTGTTGGGTTGTGTGATACTCGTGATATATGTTTGTTAATCGTGTATACTTAATGAATGGTTTTGGCAGCAAGCAACAAATGCGAGGAAGAATAAAGGAAAAAATGTCTTAAATTCAGTTATTAGACAAACTTTTTCTCGATTCATTGGTGACATTAAAAATTGCGATAAGATTTGACATTCTCATTTTAGTTTATGTAGGTCCTTCTCATTAATTATGGTGTACATATATATGTGTGTGTTCGTCTGTTCCCTTCGCATTTATCATTGTATTATATTCGTGTCATTGTAGACACATTTACCTATAAATGATGCAAATTCCCATTTGTACCTCACCGTAGTAGATGTACCAAAAATGGAAATCATGTTTCTCGATACTTTGCCTAGTGCTAAAAGGAATCTGAGACGAGTTCAGCAGGTAAAGAAAACCGTAATGTTTGTACAACCTAAATTATTTAGGGTTTGTGTAATGAAGTACCTGTCATCTAATACGTGAGGTGACCACCGATGTGGAAGAAATGCATGAATGACCAATTATTCGGCCAAACAGGGTGCCCGTACAAAAGAATGGCTATGATTGCGGTATGTATGTTATATTAATGATTCAAGGGCCGGAGTTGGGTCCAGATTTCCCTATCAAGGTGTTAATTTATTGCAACTTTTATTACAATGTTACTATTAACTTCAAGATAGTATTGTATTTTGCGTGGTTGAGTGAAGTTAATGTTGTTTTACAAATGCTCTTGTAGGAACCTATGACAGAAATGCNTGTGATACTCGTGATATATGTTTGTTAATCGTGTATACTTAACGAATGGTTTTGGCAGCAAGCAACAAATGCGAGGAAGAATAAAGGAAAAAATGTCTTAAATTCAGTTATTAGACAAACTTTTTCTCGATTCATTGGTGACATTAAAAATTGCGATAAGATTTGACATTCTCATTTTAGTTTATGTAGGTCCTTCTCATTAATTGTGGTGTACATATATATGTGTGTGTTCGTCTGTTCCCTTCGCATTTATCATTGTATTATATTCGTGTCATTGTAGACACATTTACCTATAAATGATGCAAATTCCCATTTGTACCTCACCGTAGTAGATGTACCAAAAATGGAAATCATGTTTCTCGATACTTTGCCTAGTGCTAAAAGGAATCTGAGACGAGTTCAGCAGGTAAAGAAAACCGTAATGTTTGTACAACCTAAATTATTTAGGGTTTGTGTAATGAAGTACCTGTCATCTAATACGTGAGGTGACCACCGATGTGGAAGAAATGCATGAATGACCAATTATTCGGCCAAACAGGGTGCCCGTACAAAAGAATGGCTATGATTGCGGTATGTATGTTATATTAATGATTCAAGGGCCGGAGTTGGGTCCAGATTTCCCTATCAAGGTGTTAATTTATTGCAACTTTTATTACAATGTTACTATTAACTTCAAGATAGTATTGTATTTTGCGTGGTTGAGTGAAGTTAATGTTGTTTTACAAATGCTCTTGTAGGAACCTATGACAGAAATGCGAAGGGAATTAGGCCTGAAATTGGTCACACACGACAATAACATTAAGAGAGATGTGACAATATATAAGGCAGTAATTCGTTCATATATGAAGAACTAATTAATTCAGTCATTGTGGTAAGTTATACTAATTTGTGGAAGTTGCAGGTTTTTTCATACTTTTTTATTATATATATATATATCTTTTTTGAAAATGGGTGAATGAGTGGGTTCTACCCTTTGTTGGTGGAGTTTTTACGTTGTTTAGGTAAGCTTGTTCGCACATTTGGAATTCCAAATTTTATGGATTATGTTCCAACAATTTGGGCGGGCATACAACTACATTGGATTGCAATATGTTTGTGTGGGCTACAACTTGTGTATTAATGTGTTATTATTTTTTTGTTACTCATTGCAACTTTTTTGGTAGGGGTTACCACTTTTTTGAGTAGTGATTACAATTTTTTTGGTAGGGTTACAACTTTTTTGGGTAAGGGCTACAACTTATTTAATTTATCATTATTGTTGGCTTCTGTAATCTAGATGTGATTAAACCTTTTCTGCAAAAAATTGGTTATTGATGTACATTAAAATTTAGAACTGGATTAAAATTGGTTATTCATGTTAGAGGTGTTGTAGGGTATGTTAACTGCACCATGCTTGCATGAGGTGGCCTATGTTTGGTTTAGGTGGGCGTGCAATGACAGGATGTACTCCTACAATTGGAACCTAAAACAACAATTTTCATCATACAAAATTTATATTCAGATTGAAATACATACATGTCATTTAAGTGTTTTAACATGATACCTCTACCTGTTTGAGACTTTTCAATTTTTTAAAGAGTGTCACACCCTCTTTGATTTCCACATCACCCCATGAGGCGATATGCGGAATAGTTTGACACTTTTTAATTGGCACAAGGGAAACCTCTTGGCGAGTGATGTGCTGTAGATAAAAAACCTACAACAAACAACTATTCTCAATTACAAAAATAATTGCAATCACAATGTATAAATTTGTTAATATGTCAATTAATCATTTCATTACCTTCAGAATCAATAAACAACCACTAATGTTATTTTATTCATTTGTCTTATATTGTTGCACTCCCTCTAGGAGGGCATCAAATACTAACTTTGCCTAGTTCTTCTCTCCCAAATAACCAACTTCTACCATAGAATGGAGGAATGGACTATTAATGGAGTTCTTTGTTGAAGGGCACAGTAAACATCCAAGTGAAAATAACACAAAGACACGGAGAAAGTCATGTGAATCTTCTTTCATTTCCTATAATTTTTCGTTCAAATATTTCAAAGGAATATCCTTCATTCCAGTGAACATTGACTTACATAGTTCATTTATTTTTTCGACTGGGCCGCTTGTGTCCACGTCTATCCCTCCATATCTCAATCNGGCGATATGCGGAATAGTTTGACACTTTTTAATTGGCACAAGGGAAACCTCTTGGCGAGTGATGTGCTGTAGATAAAAAACCTACAACAAACAACTATTCTCAATTACAAAAACAATTGCAATCACAACGTATAAATTTGTTAATATGTCAATTAATCATTTCATTACCTTCAGAATCAATAAACAACCACTAATGTTATTTTATTCATTTGTCTTATATTGTTGCACTCCCTCTAGGAGGGCATCAAATACTAACTTTTCCTAGTTCTTCTCTCCCAAATAACCAACTTCTACCATAGAATGGAGGAATGGACTATTAATTGAGTTCTTTGTTGAAGGGCACAGTAAACATCCAAGTGAAAATAACACAAAGACACGGAGAAAGTCATGTGAATCTTCTTTCATTTCCTATAATTTTTCGTTCAAATATTTCAAAGGAATATCCTTCATTCCAGTGAACATTGACTTACATAGTCCATTTATTTTTTCGACTGGGCCGCTTGTGTCCACGTCTATCCCTCCATATCTCAATCCCAATATATATTCCACATCCAAGGGAGACAACTTAAGGCATTTTCTGTGAATGTTCAAAACACATGATATCGGGTCAAACTGTTCAACCAACCAAGCGCACAAATCCCTTCTCAATACTTTGCATTTCAGTCGTAACAAGCCTCCAAATCCAATATCTTCAACGACCTTTTTTTGTGCTTCACTTAACCTTTGTATTAGTTTCGCAATCATTCCCGGAAAACATCTTATTCCGAGCTGTAATTTCAAACAGTTGTATAAGAAAAAAAACAAAGGTTCACAGATAATCCATCTAATATTATGGTTTTGAACATTTTCTTTTTTGTTACAATTCTTTTTACGACTATAATACTCTTCATTTTCGACTTCGCCATCTCTAAATATTTTTCTTTCTCGCCATGTTTCAAATTCTTCCATTGAATGTCAAGTTCTTTCATGGCCTGATGATTGAGTAGCGAAAGGTTGTACAACATGAGATGAAGACAAACAATCCTTGGTAAAGTGGAAACAAGCATTAATAAGATCATTGGAATAAAAAATAAAGATCAACATAATATCATTTATACCCCATGGTCTAATTNTGATCGGGGGTTAATATCACACTTTTATCTTTTTTATTCATTAACTATCACACTTTTATCCATTTTATCTCTTAATTATCACACGTTTTTCCCTTAAATAATCAAAAACATCCTACTGTCCAACAATATTCAATATTTTTTAAATAGTCATATTTTTTATTAAAAACAAATAAATAATGAATAAAATAAAATAATTAAAAAAATTGTAAATAAAAGAATTGNTTTAGCATTTAGATTAAAAATAATCTCCCACTAGTAAAAAAGTTAGGAGGTTGTTGGGCGAGATGACTTAATATCTTCAGCTTCTTGTTCCTTCTTCACCCTAATAGCTTCAGTTTCATGTTCATTTTTCACCCTAAACATTAAATAAACCATTAACCAGGCTTCACCATATAAATTACACTATTAACTAAAAAAAGTGTTCACTTTCATTATATCAGAACGAGTCAAGAGTTGAATCACCAAGGTAAGCAATGGAGAATTATCAAAGGCAACGTAATGGAGTTTCACAGTACCTCGTCCTTACAGACTCAACAAAACCTAAACAAAACAACAAATACTTTTTGTATGGTGAAAAAGATAGAGGGAAGGCAAGAATAGTAACAGTCATTTAGGCAAGAAAGTGGGTGGAGGAGAAGATAAGATTTTTGTGATTTGTGGACGACAATATTTACTTAGAAAATAAAAAAAATAATATATTGTAATATGTGGGGTGTAAGTGTAATTTACATGTGAAGAATAAGGACCGGCCGAAGAAATGGGAGACCGATCGGGGGTTAATATCATACTTTTATCCCTTTTATGCCTTAACTATCACACTTTTATCCCTTAAATAATCAAAAAAATCCTACTGTCTAAAAATATTCAATAATTTTTAAATATTCCAATTTTTTATTAACAACAAATAAATAATGAATAAAATCAAATAATTAAAAGAATTGTAAATAAAAGAAGATAAGATTTTTGTGATTTGTGGACGACAATATTCACTTAGAAAATAAAAAATTAATATATTGTAATATATGGGGTGTAAGTGTAATTTACATATGAAGAATAAGGACCGGTTGAAGAAATGGGAGACTGATCGGGGGTTAATATCACACTTTTATCTTTTTTATTCATTAACTATCACACTTTTATCCATTTTATCTCTTAATTATCACACGTTTTTCCCTTAAATAATCAAAAACATCCTACTGTCCAACAATATTCAATATTTTTTAAATAGTCATATTTTTTATTAAAAACAAATAAATAATGAATAAAATAAAATAATTAAAAAAATTGTAAATAAAAGAATTGTAAATAATGTTTCCACCTATTTGGGTCAGGGTTATAACTTTTTTTGGATTGGGTTCCAATTTTTTGGGTGACTCGGATTAACTAGATTACAATTGTTTTGCTCAAATTTTTTAAGATTGAATTATATTTTTTTGGAGTGGTTCTAACTTTTTAGAATAGAGTTTAAACTTTTATGCAATAATTTATATTTTTGGCTCCTATTTCAATTTTTTTAATTGAGTTATAATTTTTTGGGTGTGTTCTAACTATTGGGTAGAGTTGGGTTCCAATTTTTGCTTGAGGTTTCAACTATTTTTGAATTGAATTATAATTTTTTGGTACCAACTTTTTCGGAGTTGCAACTTTTTCGGCAGGTTCCAACTTTTGGAGGGTTCCAACTTTTATTATCAGATTTTCCAATTCTTGGGGATAGATGCTTTCACTTTTTTTGGTTAGGGGTTCCAACTTTTGGGGGGAGAGATTCCAATTTTTTTGTGTAAGGGTTCCAACTTTTTTGGGTAGATGTTCCAATTTTTTGGGGGAGGGTTCTAACTTTTTGGGTAGGAGTTCCAACTCTTGGAGGTAAGAATTCCAACTGTTTTGGTAGGGGTACTAATTTTTTTGGGTGAGGGTTCCAACCTTTTGGATTGACGTTCCAACTCTTTGAGGAGGGGTTCCAAATTTGTTTAGCAGGGGTTCCAACTTTTTGGGGGAGTGGTTTCCAACTTTTTTGGTGAGTTCCAACTTTTTTAGGTAGATGTTTCAACTCTTGGGGAGGGGTTTCAACTTTTTGGGTAAGTGGTTCCAACTCTTGGGGGGAGGGGTTCTAAATTTTTTGGGTAGGAGTTCTAACTTTTTTGGGTAAAAGTTTCAACTCTTGGGAGAGGGGTTCCAACTATTTTGGGTAGAGATTTCAATTTTTTTGGAGAGGTGTTTCAACTTTTTTGGGAGGAGGGGTTCTAACTTTTTTGAGTAAATGTTCTAAATCTTGGGAAGAGAGGTTCCAACTTTTTTTAGTAGGAATTCCAACTTTTTGGGGAGGGGCTTTAGGGGACGGATTCCAACGTTTTTGGGCAAAGGTTCCAACTCTTGGGGGAGGTGCTCCAACTTTTTTGAGTAGGGGTTCCAACTTTTTTAGGGAGATTCAAAATTTTTTGGATAGAGGTTCCAATTCCTGGGGGTAAGAATTACAACTGTTTTGAGTATGAGTTCCAACTTTTTTAGGTGGAGGTTTTAACCTTTTGGATAGAGGTTCCAACTCTTGGAGGAAGGGTTCCAACTTTTTTGGATAAAGTTTCAACTCTTGGGGGGAAGAGTTCCAACTTTTTTGAATAGGGGTTCTAATTTTTTTGGGTAGAGGTTCCAACACTTGGGAGAGGGGTTCCAAATTTTTTGGGTAGATGTTCCATCTTTTTTTGAGTAGGGGTTCTAACTCTTGAGAGGAGAGATTCCAACTTTTTTGGGTAGGGGTTTCAACTTTTTTGGGCAGGAGTTCCAACTTTTGGGGGAAGAGTTCCAACTTTTTTAGGTAGAAAATCAAACATTTTTGAATAGGGATTTCAACTCTTGGGGGGAGGGGTTCCAACTTTTTTGAGTAGGGGATCCAATTTTTTTGGGTAGAGGTTCCAACTCTTGGAGTAGGGGTTCCAACTCTTGAGGGGAGTAGTTCCAACATTTTTGATAGAGATTACAACTCTCAAGAGAAGAGTTCTAATTTTTTTGGGGAGATTATTTATTAAATTCAACTGTTTTCTACTGCTATTTTTCATTATTGGTATAGCAGGTGACCGGTATCCCACTTTTAAACTGATCAACGATTAAAAAAACAGATAAATTATATAAATGACTCAAATAGAATGTCGGTAACGTACAAAAAAATAAAAAATTCGGTATCGTAAAATGTCGGTATTCGGTATTGATTGTAAATGTTGTAAATATAACCTTAATTGCTATGACCTAACCAACTTTGACAGATAGTGCAAGTCACGTGTCGTACAATCTGACCATTCTATTTTAAGAATATAAATGTTTTTTAATTAATACCAACGGTCCTGACTCCAGAGTGATTGGCAGACCCATCAACGCCCTATATTGTTTTTTCTGTGTGGTACCAAAAAAACTCTGTCAGATGTTGACAGCAGGACAATACCACATGTGTGGAGGACATATATATTGACGGTCGCACTTACCATGGTGGGAATCTGGGTCCACCGAACCGACATTCTTAAATGAGCAAAAATTAACTAGACAACAATTAAAAAAAACGTAAAAAAAATAGTTAAATTTTTATTTTTTTAAAATTTTTTTGATTGAGATTAATTTTTTAGTGATATTTAAAAAATTAAATTTCTTGAAATTCATTTGATTAAAATTTCACTTATAATTTTTTGAATAAAATAAGAGTAATTGTCAATATACTAAATACATTGGAACCTTATTGTAATTAGGAATTAATTAGGTCAATTGATATAAGGTTTAATATATTACTTTATAATATATAGTATGAAGTATATTAAAATTCTAAAAAAATCAAGTTTTAGTTAAAAATATACTATACTATCTATTTCTATATAAAAAAATATTGATCTGAAATAAATTAATTTTAAAAAATTATATACCATTATTTTTTATCTTAATTAGAAATAAAAAAGTTAAAAAATTTTAATTAAAAAAAAAATACATATGTAGGTATAATTCTATCTTTACATATGAGATGAATAATATTAGATTGATGGAGTTTTAAAAATTTTTTTGAACACTTTATTAAAAATATAATGATATATATTTTTTAAGAGTAATATAGTCAATCAAATTTTTTTATAGAAATTTATATTTATATATAGAGAATAGATAATTAAAAGAGATGTTATAGATAATTTAGAAATTTAAAATATATAAAGATATGATGGTAATTTAGATATTTAATTGCGAAATGATAGAGTGATCTTTACAATCATTTATAATGATAAAATAGAGATTTAAAATTTTTNAGATAAATTATATAAATGACTCAAATAGAATGTCGGTAACGTACAAAAAAATAAAAAATTCGGTATCGTAAAATGTCGGTATTCGGTATTGATTGTAAATGTTGTAAATATAACCTTAATTGCTATGACCTAACCAACTTTGACAGATAGTGCAAGTCACGTGTCGTACAATCTGACCATTCTATTTTAAGAATATAAATGTTTTTTAATTAATACCAACGGTCCTGACTCCAGAGTGATTGGCAGACCCATCAACGCCCTATATTGTTTTTTCTGTGTGGTACCAAAAAAACTCTGTCAGATGTTGACAGCAGGACAATACCACATGTGTGGAGGACATATATATTGACGGTCGCACTTACCATGGTGGGAATCTGGGTCCACCGAACCGACATTCTTAAATGAGCAAAAATTAACTAGACAACAATTAAAAAAAACGTAAAAAAAATAGTTAAATTTTTATTTTTTTAAAATTTTTTTGATTGAGATTAATTTTTTAGTGATATTTAAAAAATTAAATTTCTTGAAATTCATTTGATTAAGATTTCACTTATAATTTTTTGAATAAAATAAGAGTAATTGTCAATATACTAAATACATTGGAACCTTATTGTAATTAGGAATTAATTAGGTCAATTGATATAAGGTTTAATATATTACTTTATAATATATAGTATGAAGTATATTAAAATTCTAAAAAAATCAAGTTTTAGTTAAAAATATACTATACTATCTATTTCTATATAAAAAAATATTGATCTGAAATAAATTAATTTTAAAAAATTATATACCATTATTTTTTATCTTAATTAGAAATAAAAAAGTTAAAAAATTTTAATTAAAAAAAAAATACATATGTAGGTATAATTCTATCTTTACATATGAGATGAATAATATTAGATTGATGGAGTTTTTAAAATTTTTTTGAACACTTTATTAAAAATATAATGATATATATTTTTTAAGAGTAATATAGTCAATCAAATTTTTTTATAGAAATTTATATTTATATATAGAGAATAGATAATTAAAAGAGATGTTATAGATAATTTAGAAATTTAAAATATATAAAGATATGATGGTAATTTAGATATTTAATTGCGAAATGATAGAGTGATCTTTACAATCATTTATAATGATAAAATAGAGATTAAAAAATTTTTCATCTTAAGGTACATTTATTACTAGGGGTTAAACCTTTCGATGACAAAGAAAATACAAATTTGTAGGCATAATATTATATTTACATATGAGATGAGCAATATTAGATTAATGAAGTTTTTGAAAGTTTTTTGAACACTTTATTAAAAATATAATGATGCATATTTTTTAAGAATATACAATCAATCAAATTTTTTTTATAGAAACTGATATTTATACATATATAATAAATAAATAAAAGAGATTTTATAGATAATTTAAAATTTTAAATACATAAGAATATGATGATAATTTAGTTATTTAATTGTGGAAGGATAGAGTAATCTTTATAATCCTTTATAAGGGTAAAATTGAGATTAAAAAGTTTTTATCTGAAGATACTTTTATAAGTAGCATAAATATAAATATAGATCTACATAAGAATATGATGATAATTTATATATTTAATTGTGAAAGTATAGAGTTATTTTTATAATTCCTTATAAGGGTAAAATAGAGATTGCAAATTTTTTTATCTTAAGATACTTTTATTAGTAGTTGAGATATAAATATAGAATAGAATAGATTAAGTGCTATTAAGAATGACATTTTCGCCCCCAAAGATGTTATTTATAATGACATTTTTTAATAGTAATTGATTTACAAAAATAAGTTTGAAATTTTAGGAATTAAGTTGATCAAGCAAAATAGTTTGGTGAAAAGGTTCCAAAATAGCTATGACGTTTTTAAGTTTAACACCGTTACCAAAACTTTTAAATTAAAAACGTTATTAAAATTGATTTTATAAAAGACACTACTTTAAATGATGTTTTTATTTATTATTATTACAAACTTTGTTCAGTTTTGTCAAGGTTAAAAATATCATTTGAAATAACGTTTTTAAAAAGAGATTGAATTTGAGAAATAAGTTTAAAATTGATTGAATTTAAAAATTAAGTTTGTGGGGAGGTTAGTTTTGATTAAAAGCTCTAAATAGTCCCAGCCAAAAAAGTCTTATAAATGTCCAGTTATATTTTCAATCGAGTACTACGCAAGCTTCACCGTTCCCTCTCCATTTTCTTCTCCCAAAGGACAGCCCTTTGCTACATAGCAACCACCCCACTTCCGCAAGAAAAACCACCTAACTCAACGTTGATCCCAAGGGGTACTATCGAAATGAACATTGACCTAGATAACTATCTCAACACAACCATGAATCCTCTAGACCCTGAGGAATTCAGGAGGCAAGGCCACATGATTGTGGACTTCCTTGCAGACTACTACAAAAATGTTGAGAAACATCCAGTTCGAAGCCAAGTTGAACCGGGTTACCTTCGAAAACGCCTACCGGAGCTTGCTCCAGATGAGCCTGAAACTATAGAAACAATTCTAAAAGATGTGCAAAAGGATATCATACCTGGTTTAACACATTGGCAAAGTCCAAACTTCTTTGGTTACTTCCCTTCCAGTGGAAGCGTAGCAGGATTTATTGGTGAAGTGCTTAGCTCTGGCTTTAATGTTGTTGGATTCAACTGGATTTCATCACCAGCTGCCACAGAGCTAGAGAGCATAGTGATGGACTGGTTTGGAAAAATGCTTAACCTTCCCATTTCATTTCTTTTCTCTGGCGGTGGTGGTGGTGTTCTACAAGGGACTACTTGTGAGGCCATCCTGTGCACACTAACCGCGGCGAGGGATCAAATGTTGGACAAAATTGGGAGAGAAAACATGGGGAAGCTTGTTGTTTATGGGTCTGATCAAACCCACTGTGCACTCCAAAAAGCTGCTAAGATTGCAGGCATTAACCCCTTGAATTTTCGATCTCTATTGACCACAAAGTCCACTGCATTTGGGTTATCTCCCGTTTCACTAAGGTCAGCAATTCAATCAGACGTCAAATTTGGGCTAATTCCATTGTTTTTCTGTGCCACTATAGGGACTACTTCGTCCAATGCAATTGATCCATTGGGGCCATTATGTGATGTAGCAAAAGATTATAATATATGGGTTCATATTGATGCTGCATATGCAGGAAGTGCATTTATTTGCCCAGAGTTTCGTCATTTTCTTGATGGTATTGAGGGTGCTAACTCATTTAGCCTCAATGCACATAAATGGTTCTTCACCACTTTGGATTGTTGTTGTCTCTGGGTAAAGGAACCAAGTGCCCTAATCAAAGCTCTCTCAACTGATCCGGAGTATTTGAAGAACAAGGCTTCCGATTCAAACCAAGTGGTGGACTACAAAGACTGGCAAATAGCATTGAGCCGACGATTCCGAGCAATGAAGCTATGGCTTGTGCTCAGAAGCTATGGAGTATCAAACCTCAGAAACTTCATAAGAGGTCATGTAAAAATGGCTAAACATTTTGAAGGGCTCATAGCCATGGACAAGAGGTTCGAGGTCATGGTTCCGAGAAATTTTGCAATGGTTTGTTTTCGGGTTTCGCTATTAATGGTGGGAAATGCTACTCAGAAGCTTTTAGGTGAAGGAGATGCAAATGAATTCAACAAAAAACTTTTGGAATCCATTAATGCAACAGGGAGAGTGTACATGACACATGCTGTGGTTGGGGGAGTGTACGTGATAAGGCTTGCTGTTGGAGCAACACTTACAGACTATTGCCATGTGAACAAGGCTTGGAAGGAGATACAAGAGCATGCACACCCCATGCAAAATGAGTTTTTGCGACAACATGAAGCTTTTCTGGCTGGTCCACAAATAAATGAATTCAAGCTGAGTACTAGATTTCCATGTCCGTAGCATTGTAATAAAGTGCTACTTAGGCTTGACCTAGTAGCCATTTATGTGTTGCCCTCTGGAGGTCTTCGTTCAGATTTAGAATAATAGTTCAGATTTAGAATAATAGTAAGGGATTGTTTGATAATATCACTTAATGTTTAAAACTCAATGCATTTAACATTCTTTAATTTTCAATATCCACCATTCACCCACCACCACCATTGTGTCGCCGTCACTACCACTAATATTGTGTCATTGCCACCACCACTATTGTGTCACCGTCGCCGCCACCACCAGCACCACTATCATTGTGCCATCGCCGCTACCACCCCCCACGCCCACCCCCACCATCACCAACCAATCAAGATGAAACCTTCAACGCATAAACCCAAACAAAGAGGAATCACAACAATCCTAAAAAAAAAAATGGCTCAAAATAATAATAAAATGATTTGTTTCATTAACCACATACCTTATGTATAAGCTTCAAAATTATCAATTGANTAAAAATCTAAAACTGTCTACAGAATTTACAATCATACTTATTTGTATATATACCGCTCATAATCCTAAATGTGACTTAAGTATAAATTTATAGCTAGTAGTTGCCCGTGCCGAAAGGCACTACGTGATNCAAACAAAATGGTTTTCTCAAACAACAAAATCAATTTTAATCTCTCTCTCTCGCGCGCACACACACACATATATATGTATATAAATTATTGACCTAATCCACTACAATTGTTAAATTGATAGTAGACCCCCTATAACATTGAGATTTATTACAAATACAATGGCTACAATGAATTAGATTATTGTAAGTAATTCAATAAATTAAGTACAAGTGACAATACTCCTTGAGAAATACACTGGTGAAGTTGATGTCAACTATGCACATATATACATACCATTTTTGGGGTCAATTGGGAAGAAATAAAAGGAAGAATAGAAAGTGAGGCAAGTGGTGCGAATTGGGTGGTAGAGATATAGTAGCATTCAAAAAGATCTAACAAACTATACGTAGTTTACAGAAGTATAGATTTGGAGTCTTTGATTGTGCAAGTAGTTGGGTCAGTTGTGAATTTCAATGTCAAATTGAACCCACTTTTAACCCATTTTTCCTTTGTAATATAGCTAAATTGACAAGAGCCTTACCCTCTCGTCAAACCAAGAAAAAATTCTGGAGCTTTCGGATTTCTCTCGGCGAAGATCACCAGTGTGAACAAACAAAAAAAAAATGTGTCGTCGGTGATCCAATTT
Source organism: Ilex paraguariensis (assembly GCA_963454935.2). NCBI lineage: Eukaryota > Viridiplantae > Streptophyta > Magnoliopsida > Aquifoliales > Aquifoliaceae > Ilex > Ilex paraguariensis. Next base: position 2,137,941 of record CAUOFW020002280.1, read on the forward strand.
GATTGATAGTGGACCTCAATATTTAATGTGACCACCAATCAATTCAATAATTGTGATAAATTATATTAACAAATTATCTCAACAAATAAGGTCAAAATAAAATTGTTGATAAAAAAATATTCAGAGACCAAACTGAAGCTTTCGTGCATCTTTTAAGAGAAATATCTTACATCAAAATGTTTTAAAATTGCATCAATTTTTAGATTCAAGAGTTCAGACTCTTCAAGTCACATCCTATACTAGCTTGAAGACACGATGTAATGAAAAATTAAAGAATACTACATTGCCTAAAGACACTTTGTAACCTAAAATAATTTTCAATTTGAAATAGTTTTTACTTCATTTGCTTTAATATAATAAACTGAAATCAAGCTAGTCTACTATTTTTCAAAAATTTTGGCAAAATTCTCTCTAAAAATAGGAGTCCATAAAAATCTAAAACTGTCTACAGAATTTACAATCATACTTATTTGTATATATACCGCTCATAATCCTAAATGTGACTTAAGTATAAATTTATAGCTAGTAGTTGCCCGTGCCGAAAGGCACTACGTGATAAACAAAAAACCTTAAATAATTACTGATGCTTGACAACCTAATCTTTTTTTCCTTTCCTAAACTACGATAACCCCATCTTTAATTATTTCCCAAAGCATTGATGCCCAAATTTCTAACTTACTGCATAACTAAATCTAAAATCATATAATAAACCAACCACAATTAAAATGAACTTTTTGAAGCCACAAAATTCATTATCATACATTCCCAACATCAACACAATCTAATTTCAAAGTTTGGAACAAACACCTTAATCTTTCCTTTAAAAAGTAAGAACAATANTAAAAGGAAGAATAGAAAGTGAGGCAAGTGGTGCGAATTGGGTGGTAGAGATATAGTAGCATTCAAAAAGATCTAACAAACTATACGTAGTTTACAGAAGTATAGATTTGGAGTCTTTGATTGTGCAAGTAGTTGGGTCAGTTGTGAATTTCAATGTCAAATTGAACCCACTTTTAACCCATTTTTCCTTTGTAATATAGCTAAATTGACAAGAGCCTTACCCTCTCGTCAAACCAAGAAAAAATTCTGGAGCTTTCGGATTTCTCTCGGCGAAGATCACCAGTGTGAACAAACAAAAAAAAAATGTGTCGTCGGTGATCCAATTTGATTGATAGTGGACCTCAATATTTAATGTGACCACCAATCAATTCAATAATTGTGATAAATTATATTAACAAATTATCTCAACAAATAAGGTCAAAATAAAATTGTTGATAAAAAAATATTCAGAGACCAAACTGAAGCTTTCGTGCATCTTTTAAGAGAAATATCTTACATCAAAATGTTTTAAAATTGCATCAATTTTTAGATTCAAGAGTTCAGACTCTTCAAGTCACATCCTATACTAGCTTGAAGACACGATGTAATGAAAAATTAAAGAATACTACATTGCCTAAAGACACTTTGTAACCTAAAATAATTTTCAATTTGAAATAGTTTTTACTTCATTTGCTTTAATATAATAAACTGAAATCAAGCTAGTCTACTATTTTTCAAAAATTTTGGCAAAATTCTCTCTAAAAATAGGAGTCCATAAAAATCTAAAACTGTCTACAGAATTTACAATCATACTTATTTGTATATATACCGCTCATAATCCTAAATGTGACTTAAGTATAAATTTATAGCTAGTAGTTGCCCGTGCCGAAAGGCACTACGTGATAAACAAAAAACCTTAAATAATTACTGATGCTTGACAACCTAATCTTTTTTTCCTTTCCTAAACTACGATAACCCAATCTTTAATTATTTCCCAAAGCATTGATGCCCAAATTTCTAACTTACTGCATAACTAAATCTAAAATCATATAATAAACCAACCACAATTAAAATGAACTTTTTGAAGCCACAAAATTCATTATCATACATTCCCAACATCAACACAATCTAATTTCAAAGTTTGGAACAAACACCTTAATCTTTCCTTTAAAAAGTAAGAACAATAAACTAACCACTAAGAAGAAACATCATTATACATGACATAGCTTCGTTATAGACTAAAAACACCACGTGAAATGAGAATAAAAATAAATAACAAAGTCTCTGCCGCATAATATTCACAAAGATCATTAATCAATAGTTCTAGCATTATATTATGATAGATTGAAGTAATGCAGTTTTGTACAACATTAACAAACAAAACACTTTACCATGTATTCATCAACCTTTAATAGCAAAACAAAAAACCACGATAAAAAATAGTGTTAAGTTCTCTATACACATGGTTGGCATTACTATAGCAATTAACTTCATTACTTCACATTGATCATGTTAAGCAATATTTTTTCCTGTGACAATGGCTAGAGAGAACCAGATTGAAACCACAAAAATTAGAAAATTAGAAGATTTTTTCAAAAAAAATAAATAAATCATAACGTGCACATCTAATAGAGTTGAACTTTAAATGAAGTGAGGAAGAATTGAATCTTCCTTCCTATTTCTTTACTATCCCTCAAATATATTGTTGAATCTTTTGTCAAATCAATAATCATTATGTTCACTGCACAGTAATGTGGTAAGACTAAATGCAAATACATGCATCACTATCATAATAAAATAGACAACTACAATATGCATTCAAAAAATGAGAGGGAGGGGTGGGTGGTTAAAAGTGCACATATAGCATAAACTATATGTGAATTCAAAAAACAATAGCAAAAACACAAAATCATGAAAAAATTAAATCATCACAAACAATATTAGTTAAAAGAATACAAAGAAGGCAAAGCCTTTCTCAACGTTAGCAACCATTTGATTTCGCCACCCTTTCCTATGTCGGTCTCGAGAAACTTCATTCCTCACACCAAAGAAGTCAGAGTCATTTCAGGCCTTCAAAACCCCAAACACAGTAGAATATGACAGATGAATCAACACGTCATGTACGATCTCTACAAATATAACCAAACACATGATTCCAAGTTGAATAAGAAACAAAATACATGCATAACGTTTGTTGAAAGTGAAAATTAATCAACACATTAGAGAATTTTTATCTTTAAATAGATGCATTATGAATTTCAGCCACTCAATAAAGCAATAAATGGAACAATCTATAAACTCCGCAAATTTGATAATTAAGTCCATGGGAAAGGATGTGCGAAAAAATAGATTCGATAAACAGGAAAAAAAAAGATAAAAAGAGAAATTCAATCCTTGTAATGAGCAAGTAATTGGGCACAAAAACTCCTAAATGCCAATAAAAAATCAAATTAACACCCAATTTCATACCATTAACAAAACCCTAACGTGAACAAACTCCAATTAGATCGAAACACACAAAACCCTAACATGAACAAAATTTATCTTTCAAATTTCATCAAAAGAAATCGTACAATTAAGGAAACCCTACAAATATGGTTGTGTTTCTACATATGGTTATGATTTGTGTAAAAGTGCGTGATTATGTGATGTGTTGCTATGTGTGTGTGGGTTTGGGGAGTGGGGTGTCACTGTTTTGGGAGTGTGTGAGGCAGAGATAGGGGGAGAGATACAAAGAGAAAGGGAGCATAAGAGAAACACAATACTCAGCAATGAAGCCTCTAAGCTTCCTCCCAATACTTAGAGGAAAACACTTACAAATATTGTTTATCAAATCCATCTCTCCAAAATAGAAACCCACTTTATCTTTTCTAAAACAAAATATTTCTTTTTTCTCATTGACACAAAAACTGTGAGTTATTGTTAATAACCACATAGTTTAATTACACTCAATGTATAAATGAACTACAAAAATAAGCCACAAAGGAAACAATGCCAGAAACACCTGACAATTCAACTCAAGAACACTAAGAATGTCATATGCTGTAAACCCCCACACTCTTATCTTTATATAGCAAGTAATTATTTTTGAAATGCTAATATAGGTGATGAGGTATGCATGAACCCTATAGATTTCAATAGTATGAATAAATACTAGGGAGACAAACTAATGGTGAAATTTAATTTTTGGAGGTGTTTAAGGTTGATAAGGGTAGCTAAGTAAAAATATAAAGTTTTTTAGGTCAAAATAATATTATCATTGAACCTGGGAGATCCGAAAAACTTGAAATAGCCTTTTAGCACATATAACGGTTCGGAGGAATAAAATAGTAATTTTTGCGTTTCGAGTGTAAATTTATTTTAGTTTTGAGATAACTCATAAAAATAAATATTTTTAGGTTAAAATAACATTAAAAATGAATCCGGGACGTCGAAAATTATTAGAGTAGTCATATGGATCAAATTGGAGATTCTTAGTGGCAAAACCATAATTTTAGAGAAAATCAAATCAGTTTGTGAACAGTAAAAATCGGGGTTGCTGTGTTTAAAAACTCATTTTCATCCCATTTACTCCCATTCTTTTCACTCCACTCTCACTCCACACCTCTTGGAACCATAGAGGAAGATTAAGGAAGGAAGAAAAGGGAAGAAGGAGATCACTAGAGCTTGGGTTCTTATTTGAAATTTTGATTCATGTAGGGGTTTTCTTCCTATTCTTGTCCATTGAGGCTAGTGTTTATATCTATGTATATTTTGCTTCTAAATCTTAGATGTATGTTATGAAATCATTATTTCTTGATACTCTTGCAAATATTATCATGTTTTAAATGAAGTTATGGTTTGATAGCAATGAAATCCTNACTTGGGTTCTTATTTGAAATTTTTATTCAAGTAGGGGTTTTCTTCCTATTATTGTCCATTGAGGTTAGTGTTTATATCTATGTATATTTTGCTTCTAAATCTTAGATGTATGTTATGAAATCATTATTTCTTGATACTCTTGCAAATATTATCATGTTTTGAATGAAGTTATGGTTTGATAGCAATGAAATCCTTGAAATCTCAAAACCCTTGTTTCTTTTAAGAAATAGAGATTTTTCTTCTTGATATTCCTTATTCTTGATTTCAAAACTCTAGTGCTTTTTTTGAATAATAAAAATACATGTTTGATGATCTCTTGCATATTTTTTTTTCTTGAAATTGCTCCATTAGGAAAATACCTATGGAATTAGGGGGTTTTTGATTTACTTATGAACTTTTGTTGAGAAATTGTTGGTGATTGTATCTCATGGAGGTGTTTGGATGATCATGAGTGACCGTTGACCGGGTATCGTAGAGTGGGTAGATGTGTGTCGTTCTTACTCCGTGCGGATTTGAACTTTTCCTATCACTCAGAGGATTAGTATACTATGCCTGGGTCGAATTCGTTATTACCGGTGCATTAGTATGAGACAATGCATCGATAGGCGCCCTTCCCGAAGTTTGATATCCTTGCAAGGATTTGTGTGTGTGTGGGCCAGGATATTCTTTATGTATTTATTCATGCAATTATCTTACATCAGACTTGAGATACATTGTGGTTATTGTTTATTGCGTTATCTTTTGGATATGATTATCCTGAAAATTATTGTGGGAATAATTACTCTTTGGAATTGTTATTTATGGTGGGATTGACGTTACTCTTAGACTTAATTATTGTTAATGTATAAACTTGAGATCTTTTAAAAATATCATGTTTTATTTCAAACTTATGTATGTTATTTGTGAAATGAGACTGACCGTTTTCTACGTTTTCCAAACCTTGTTCTAGTTTGGGAGAATTTTCCTACAGAATTTAGTGCTCACCCCCTACCAATAATGTTTTTTTTCAGACTTCGTGCTAGAGGAAGATCCCGGAGTTGACGAGCCGGAAAATTGGGAGGCTTCACCAGAGGGAAACCTAGATTTCGAGGTGGACGTCTAGAGCTATAGTTTGTTTTTGTGCTAGACTAAAGAATCTATTTACGATCATGTATAGTCTAGTATTTTGTTTATTCCGCTGCAAAGTTTATATGTAATTCTTTTGGAATGTAATTGTCATAACTTGACCTATTCTTTTGGGATGATATTGTGGATATTACATATGGTGAATGAAATTTTATTATTTGATGGATAAATTTAGTGCTCTCATGATGTGAATGGTTTTAGATAATAATGTCGTCCAAGGGGGATTTTGGGGCATTACAAATCGAACTCATATGGACTGTTTTAATGCTCACTTATAAATGGACCCGGTGTAGTCAATATTTATTCATAAATGGACCCGGTGTGGTCAATGTAGTATAATTGTACATGTTGTGTTTTAGGTAGAGCTCCCCATACAAAAGAGACTCTGCCCGAATTTTGTTAAATTAAGGACTCCCCAATTTTTGGGGCGTTACATATGCATTCATCAATACCAAAAATCAACATGGAAAAAATCTCATCGGCATTTAATAGCACTATTAATAATTCAACATTCAACAGTATTTCACAAAGCTTAAAAAACTAAAACTAAAAGATAATTCCACTTAACCAATTACCTCAAGAGTGATTTTTAGGAAAGATTGACTGCTGTGTGTTTTTGGGTAGATCAAAGATTCCCTTTATCAAGTTTTCGTAGCCATCGCTGAAAACCAATCCCTCCAGTGAACTAAAGAACCATTTGATCAAATAACGGTAGCTCATAAAATACACACCACAATCTCAAACGTATTGCCATGAGTAGCTGAAAAAGGTCAATGCATCAACTAAAGGTCAATACATAATCTTTAACCTTATTAAGGATTAGTAGGGGTAGAGATAGAGGGCATGGGCATTAAAGGATCACTACTAAACACTTCTAAATAAAATAATAACAATTTTAAAGCTCATGTAGTAAGGATCAAGGTTAATAAAGAAAATAACTAAAAAATCAAAGACAAAAACTTCATTGATAATGAAATCGAATGAACCTTAGAAGCATAAATGCTTTTGGTGGCAAGACAAAAAGCTAAACCCTACTTCTAAATCAAAGGTAGCAAAAAAGATGGTTTCATTTATTCATGAACAAACAAAAATTTATTTTCATTGATGCATAATAACAAACAATTTGCATACAACCATTATTGAAATGCAATTAGAAAAAGTGCAATAAGAAACCAAGTCTCGAAGAATTCAGACCTTGGGTGCATAGAATCTGAAATAGCCTTTACAACATGCACATCACCCCACCTGTAGACCCAAGAGGGGTGCTGGATAAAAGCACAAAAAGAAGATAAGTAAATGGATAAAAAACAAAATCAAAAAATAAACTTCGTAAGTTTCCCCAATAACCAAACAACATAGGAATCGAAAGAAAATTCACCTTCAAGAATACCGAATACCAACAAAGGACATGAAATTAAGGGAAAATGACTCCATTCAACAAAAGGCAAACCCAATTAAAGAGGGGTGGATTGTGTGAAGGAGAGAAACGGAGAACATAGAGAAACACCCTATTTTGTGTGACTGGATAGTGAAGCAGAGAAGGTTTTTCCATCAATTATGGATTGGTCGGTGAGTGAGTGTGTGTGGATGAGTGACAATAGAGGTTTTGGGGTTGAGAGATTGAAGAGGGTTTGTGGAGGGAAAAAAGAGAGGGGGAGATAGAGAGAGAGAGAGAGAGAGAGATACCTCAGAGGATGCTAGAGATTCCTGGTTTTGTTAAGGTGCGACAGAGTCGCTGGTAGACTAGTTGACGTTGGTAGTGCACTGGCAGTAGGAAAGAAAGATGTGATTAGTGCAACTTAGTAAACACGAAAAATTTATATTTCAATCCTACTAAACATGGAACAATCACAAACCCAACTTAAAATTTCAATCAAAATAAAAATAACTTTCAATTTAACCCTCAATAATCATCAACACAACATTCTATCTCATGTGACTAAAAAAACCCTATTTCATTAAAGTATGAAAGTAACACCCAATTTCAATCAAAGTAATCCTAACAATCAATTTTTAAACCCTAAAGTTGAATCACAAGCCAAACTTCCAAATTCACAAACATTAATTATTAAAACCCTATGTTATAAAATTAACACCCAATTGGAAAAACAAAAAAAAACCAACATTTTAATTTCATAAAAACCCAACAAAGCCAAAACATTTCAATTTCATAAAAACCAAAACCATAACATTTCAAATTAATTAACATCCCATTTCATACGATTAACAAATCGCTAACGCTATTTCATGAAAGTAACACCAAATCTCAATCAAAAACCTAAAAATCATATTTCAATCAAAATACCCTAACATTCAAATTTAAAACCTCAACTTCCAATTTCACAAATATTAAGCACCAAAACCCTATGTTATAAGATTAACACCCAATTTGCCAAAAAAAAAAAAAANTGTGTGAAGGAGAGAAACGGAGAACATAGAGAAACACCCTATTTTGTGTGACTGGATAGTGAAGCAGAGAAGGTTTTTCCATCAATTATGGATTGGTCGGTGAGTGAGTGTGTGTGGGTGAGTGACAATAGAGGTTTTGGGGTTGAGAGATTGAAGAGGGTTTGTGGAGGGAAAAGAGAGAGGGGGAGATAGAGAGAGAGAGAGAGAGAGAGAGAGAGATACCTCAGAGGATGCTAGAGATTCCTGGTTTTGTTAAGGTGCTACAGAGTCGCTGGTAGACTAGTTGACGTTGGTAGTGCACTGGCAGCAGGAAAGAAAGATGTGATTAGTGCAACTTAGTAAACACGAAAAATTTATATTTCAATCCTACTAAACATGGAACAATCACAAACCCAACTTAAAATTTCAATCAAAATAAAAATAACTTTCAATTTAACCCTCAATAATCATCAACACAACATTCTATCTCATGTGACTAAAAAAACCCTATTTCATTAAAGTATGAAAGTAACACCCAATTTCAATCAAAGTAATCCTAACAATCAATTTTTAAACCCTAAAGTTGAATCACAAGCCAAACTTCCAAATTCACAAACATTAATTATTAAAACCCTATGTTATAAAATTAACACCCAATTGGAAAAACAAAAAAAAACCAACATTTTAATTTCATAAAAACCCAACAAAGCCAAAACATTTCAATTTCATAAAAACCAAAACCATAACATTTCAAATTAATTAACATCCCATTTCATACGATTAACAAATCGCTAACGCTATTTCATGAAAGTAACACCAAATCTCAATCAAAAACCTAAAAATCATATTTCAATCAAAATACCCTAACATTCAAATTTAAAACCTCAACTTCCAATTTCACAAATATTAAGCACCAAAACCCTATGTTATAAGATTAACACCCAATTTGCCAAAAAAAAAAAAACACCATAACATTCCAATTTCATAACAACCCAACAAGCCCCAACCATAACATTCCAAATTAATAAACAAAACCCAAACATCCAATAAATGAAATTAAAACCCAATCTCAATCCAAAAAAAACCAAACATTCAATTTAAAAACCATAACATATAATATTCAATTAAAACCCTACAATCCTATGAATAAACCAAATTTTGAAATGTAACAAACACGATGTCATGGAAACCCCAATTTGAAAATTAACCACCAACTTGAACACCCAAATCAACATCCAAAAAATTGCTTTAAATATGTGTGCCTGCTGTGTGTATGTGTTTGTGAATGTTACTGTGCTCTGTGTGTGTATGTGTGTATCTACTACCCCTCTCTCTCTCTCTCTCTCTCTCTGTTTCTGCGATATATGTGTATCTATTGCCTCTGTGTGTGTGTGGTGCTATGTGTGTGATGTGTGTATGTATGATTGTGTGCGTGTGCACGAAGAGGGAGAGGAAGGTACCTGAGCTTGTTTCTAGCAAAGGGGAGAGAGAGAGAGAGATACCGATTGTTGTATGTGCGTGTGAATGTCGAGAGAGAAAGAGAGGGAGGGGTACTTGGCATCTTCCATGGCAGAGGAGCAAGCGAGAGAGAGAGACGTTTGAATTGGGTGGCAAATCTGTTAAAAAAATGGGTGGTGTGTGTGTGTAGGAATACTGGGCGGATGACATATTTGGGTGGGATGGATTATAAGCCATTGGATTTAATTAGATGATTTTAGATAAGATATGAACCATGTACTTAAACTTCAATTAAATCCTAGCCGTTCTTTTGCTTTTCTAAATTGGGAGGGTTGATTTCAATTGGAAAAGTTTGAAATGGTCTCGATCTTATTAGTATAGATTTACTTTTGAGATTGTTGTGTAGAGATACAAAACACACAGAGATACAAAAATATAACCTTGAAAACACTATATAACACACTGTGTGCGGAGTTTTTCGATCATCATAGGTGGAATTCTTGGTCTTGCAAATTAACTTGCCTGTAGAATTTCCCTCACTATTTTGTCGAGAAGCATTGTCAAAGTGATATTCGCTACCATTCTCTTGCAACAGGCACACAAAATAATCAATTTGTTTATTACTTGTGGATAATATTCCTAGTGTAGATTTATGGGGGTTGGTATTTGGGATCCTTAAAATTGGAGAGATTCTTAAAATTGGATGCAAAAGAAGAGCAATAGATTACTAACCCAGATAATCAAATAAACTCAATCGGCAAAAAAATAGGAACCGCTATTTTTCAATTGATTTTATTCCATCAATTAATAAACGTTAAATTTCAATTTACTCAATTCACAATAGAATGAACACTCACAATCGATTCAGTTAGAGCAATGACCTATTGTCAAGATTATATGAAGTAGCATCTCCATTTAAGTTACTTTAGGTGTGACAACATTTTCTCGAAAGGTAAAGTTTGTATTGAAAAGAAGCTATACATGAGCAAACAAAAGTACAACTAATGTTGTCCATCAAAATAGAGAAGAAGGACTAAAATTCAGAGGGAAGTGTAGAGGATACTTGGCACTTCCCCAAGAATTCAAGTCCTAAGATTATACAAAAGTAGTTCTCAAAAGGAATCATGCTAAGCAGTTGAGAGGAAGATCCAATAGATGAAGCATCCTAAGATTCTAGGTGGAGTACTTGAATTAAGTAGACATGAGTATGTCCTTGATTCTTTGTTTGATGACTTGAATAAGAGAGGTGTGGTCCCTAAATTGGTTAGAGAACACTATGGAGTTCCTCTCCATCCATATATGATAGAAAGTAGAATCAAGGCTAAGCTTAAGGATGACAGAGAGCATAGATTTTCCNTAGAGGGCATGGGCATTAAAGGATCACTACTAAACACTTCTAAATAAAATAATAACAATTTTAAAGCTCATGTAGTAAGGATCAAGGTTAATAAAGAAAATAACTAAAAAATCAAAGACAAAAACTTCATTGATAATGAAATCGAATGAACCTTAGAAGCATAAATGCTTTTGGTGGCAAGACAAAAAGCTAAACCCTACTTCTAAATCAAAGGTAGCAAAAAGATGGTTTCATTTATTCACGAACAAACAAAAATTTATTTTCATTGATGCATAATAACAAACAATTTGCATACAACCATTATTGAAATGCAATTAGAAAAAGTGCAATAAGAAACCAAGTCTCGAAGAATTCAGACCTTGGGTGCATAGAATCTGAAATAGCCTTTACAACATGCACATCACCCCACCTGTAGACCCAAGAGGGTGTTGGATAAAAGCACAAAAAGAAGATAAGTAAATGGATAAAAAACAAAATCAAAAAATAAACTTCGTAAGTTTCCCCAATAACCAAACAACATAGGNTGTTGGATAAAAGCACAAAAAGAAGATAAGTAAATGGATAAAAACAAAATCAAAAAATAAACTTCGTAAGTTTCCCCAATAACCAAACAACATAGGAATCGAAAGAAAATTCACCTTCAAGAATACCGAATACCAACAAAGGACATGAAATTAAGGGAAAATGACTCCATTCAACAAAAGGCAAACCCAATTAAAGAGGGGTGGATTGTGTGAAGGAGAGAAACGGAGAACATAGAGAAACACCCTATTTTGTGTGACTGGATAGTGAAGCAGAGAAGGTTTTTCCATCAATTATGGATTGGTCGGTGAGTGAGTGTGTGTGGGTGAGTGACAATAGAGGTTTTGGGGTTGAGAGATTGAAGAGGGTTTGTGGAGGGAAAAGAGAGAGGGGGAGATAGAGAGAGAGAGAGAGAGAGAGAGAGAGATACCTCAGAGGATGCTAGAGATTCCTGGTTTTGTTAAGGTGCTACAGAGTCGCTGGTAGACTAGTTGACGTTGGTAGTGCACTGGCAGCAGGAAAGAAAGATGTGATTAGTGCAACTTAGTAAACACGAAAAATTTATATTTCAATNAGTCCCAGAGATGATGCAGATAACTTTGGATCTCATGGTGAAATTAGAGGAAAGAATGAGAATATGACCCCATCTTCGGAATAGATGACCATTGAGATGCCAACTGTCAAGCCATAAAAATGTATCATAACCATTACCAATTTCATGAGTCAAAATAGGTCTAATAACCTCCCATAACTTCAAAATATTCTTCCATGTCCAAGATCTAGTTGGGGTATCTCTGATTTCCCAAAGACTTCTCCCTCTTAAGTAGTAAGAGTGTATCCACCTTGACCATAAGGCCTGTTTGCCCGTGAATAACTTCCAAATATGCTTCATAAGCAAGGTAGAATTCCAATCCTTGAGCCTTTTAATGCCCAATCCACCCTCATCCTTAGGTTTGCAAACCTCAATCTATGCCACTTTAGCTCCAGTATTCTTCAAATCACCGCTTTGCATAAGATAGCAATCTGTTATTCTTGGTTCTAATTCTCTTTCTGATTCCCTCCACAAGACCTTCACATTGCAGCTTTTTTAGTCTAGATGTGATGAGATGAATGCCCAAATATGTTATAGGAAGGTCCCCTTTTGACAAGCCCACAAGTTGAGAGATTTGGGATTTGTCTTCAAGTTGAGTTCCACAGTGATAGATATAGCTTTTTCCCAGGTTAATCTACAATCCAGAGGCAAGGTCTAGATAGATATAGCTTGAAACTGCTGCATTGATAGATGGAGTACCTTGACAGAGGCAAGGTCTCCATGATTGAACATCTGTAGTGCCTCTCAAATAACGAAGTATCCATTTCACAGCCTGCCAATGAACCTTCCCAGGATTAGCCATGTAATGACTAACTACCTGTGAAATATCTGGACGAGTGCAAACTATACCATACATGATGCTCCTGACTACACTAGAATAAGGAACACAAGACATAAATTGCTCCTCACTCTCACTATGTGGTGATAAAGCTGCTGAAAGCCTAAAGTGAGTGGCAAGTGGAGTACTCAAGGGCTTAGAATTCTGCATCCAAAACTGCTCAATAACTTTCTTAATATGTTTCTTTTGAGATAAATATAACATACCTGCTCCTCTATCCCTGTGAATCTGCATACCCAAATTTTCTTTGCAACACCCAAATCTTTCATTTCAAATTCTAAACTCAGCTATTTCTTCAACCTGTCAATCTCTAACATGCTCTTAGTAACAATAAACATGTCATCCACATAAAGCAATAAATATATAAAAGAACCATCTAACAACTGCTTGTGATACACACAACTATCGTAATTACTTCTAGAGTAACCATGATCTACCATAAAGGTGTCAAAACATTTGTACCACTGCCTTGGAGACTGTTTCAAATCATATAATGATTTCTTCAACAAGCAAACATGATCTTCTTTACCTTGAACAATAAATCCCTCTGGTTGATGCATGTAGATAGTTTCCTCTAGCTCACCATGTAGAAAAGATGTCTTTACATTAAGTTTCTCAAGCTCAAAATTAAGTGAAGCAACCATGGCAAACAATACATGAATAGAGCTATGTTTCACCACTGGTGAGAAAATTTCATTGAAGTCCACACTCTCTTTCTGGTTGTAGCCCTTTGCAATTAATCGTGCCTTGTACCTTGCAGATTCAACCCCTGCGATTCCTTCTTTTTCTTAAAGATCCATTTGCAGCCAACAGTCTTCATGCCCTTAGGCAACTTCATTAATTCCCAAGTTTGGTTCTTATGAAGAGATTCAATTTCCTCAACCATAGCAACAACCCAATGTGCAGACTCATTACTTGTGACAGCTTCTGAATATGTGGAAGGCTCCTGAACACCAAACTTCTCCCCTATAACTAATAAATATGAACTTCTTAGCCCTAGGCTTAAGTTTACCATCATTCACATNTTATGAATAAACCAAATTTTGAAATGTAACAGACACGATGTCATGGAAACCCCAATTTGAAAATTAACCACCAACTTGAACACCCAAATCAACATCCAAAAATTGCTTTAAATATGTGTGCCTGCTGTGTGTATGTGTTTGTGAATGTGACTGTGCTCTGTGTGTGTATGTGTATCTACTACCCCTCTCTCTCTCTCTCTGTTTCTGCGATATATGTGTATCTATTGCCTCTGTGTGTGTATGGTGCTATGTGTGTGATGTGTGTATGTATGATTGTGTGCGTGTGCACGAAGAGAGAGAGGAAGGTACCTGAGCTTGTTCCTAGCAAAGGGGAGAGAGAGAGAGAGATACCGATTGTTGTATGTGCGTGTGAATGTCGAGAGAGAAAGAGAGGGAGGGGTACTTGGCATCTTCCATNGAAAGAGTCTTGTTAATCCTCTCTGCAACCCCATTTTGCTGTGGAGTAGACCAGACAGTACGATGTCTGACAATGCCTACATCTTTGCAGAACTCATTAAATTCACCCCCACAAAATTCCAAATCATTATTTGTTCTGAGACGCTTGACTTTCTTTCCTGTCTGTTTCTCAATCAAAGTATTCCATTGCTTGAACGTCCCAAAAACATCACTCTTGCGTTTTAGAAAATATATCCAAACCTTTCTTGAATAATCATCAATAAAGGTCAAAAGAAATCGAGCACCACCCTTAGATGGAACTTGAGAATGACCCCAAAGGTCTGAATGAATATAATCAATGGTACCTTTAGTTCTGTGAATAGCTGTACTGAACTTGACTCTGCACTGCTTCCTAAAGACACANCTTGAGAATGACCCCAAAGGTCTGAATGAATATAATCAATGGTACCTTTAGTTCTGTGAATAGCTGTACTGAACTTGACTCTGCACTGCTTCCTAAAGACACAATGCTCACAAAAATCAAGTTTTCCAATTTCCTGTTTGCCAAACAAATCCTATTTACACAAGACTTCCATCTCCCTCTTGCTCATGTGACCCAAACGCATATGCCATAATTGGGTAGTATCTGAATCTGAAATTTTTGAAGATGACACCAGCTGCACCAATCACAGTATCACCATGAAGAACATAGAGACCATTAATCTTTNGCTTGTTTGATGACTTGAATAAGAGAGTTGTGGTCCCTGAATTGGTTAGAGAATACTATGGAGTTCCTCTCCATCCATATATGATAGAAAGTAGAATCAAGGCTAAACTTAAGGATGACAGAGAGCATAGATTTTCCCTTCCAATGGGTAGCAACCCAATTAATGAAAGAGTGCCAAGGAGAAGGAGACCAATGAGTTTGGCTACAGGTGAGAATGGATTTCCAAATAGCATGGGAGAAAGTGCATTCAAAAAAGAGACGAGAATGGGACTCAGGGAATTGTTTGCAAAGGAAGCATCCCATATCCACCTGATTGGCAAGAGAGTGGGCTTTGTCTTTGGTATATAATCTTTGCCTAATTGCTAGCCATAAAATAAAGCTCATCCTAGGAATGAGATGTGTGTGCCAACCAAACTTTGACCAAGGAATTTTCTGTCCAATTTCTTTGATGTAGTGCCAAGTAGAAGTGGTAGAAAATTGACAATTTGCAATGAGAGACCAAAAGACTTAGTCATCAGCAAGATGATTGGGGGAATAAGCAAGCATAGATTCAACAATCTTGGCCAAAACAGAAGAAGAGGCGTTGGGCTAACACCATTGAGTCCCAGAGATGATGCAGATAACTTTGGATCTCATGGTGAAATTAGAGGAAAGAATGAGAATATGACCCCATCTTCGGAATAGATGACCATTGAGATGCCAACTGTCAAGCCATAAAAATGTATCATAACCATTACCAATTTCATGAGTCAAAATAGGTCTAATAACCTCCCATAACTTCAAAATATTCTTCCATGTCCAAGATCTAGTTGGGGTATCTCTGATTTCCCAAAGACTTCTCCCTCTTAAGTAGTAAGAGTGTATCCACCTTGACCATAAGGCCTGTTTCCCCGTGAATAACTTCCAAATATGCTTCATAAGCAAGGTAGAATTCCAATCCTTGAGCCTTTTAATGCCCAATCCACCCTCATCCTTAGGTTTGCAAACCTCAATCTATGCCACTTTAGCTCCAGTATTCTTCAAATCACCGCTTTGCATAAGATAGCAATCTGTTATTCTTGGTTCTAATTCTCTTTCTGATTCCCTCCACAAGACCTTCACATTGCAGCTTTTTTAGTCTAGATGTGATGAGATGAATGCCCAAATATGTTATAGGAAGGTCCCCTTTTGACAAGCCCACAAGTTGAGAGATTTGGGATTTGTCTTCAAGTTGAGTTCCACAGTGATAGATATAGCTTTTTCCCAGGTTAATCTACAATCCAGAGGCAAGGTCTAGATAGATATAGCTTGAAACTGCTGCATTGATAGATGGAGTACCTTGACAGAGGCAAGGTCTCCATGATTGAACATCTGTAGTGCCTCTCAAATAACGAAGTATCCATTTCACAGCCTGCCAATGAACCTTCCCAGGATTAGCCATGTAATGACTAACTACCTGTGAAATATCTGGACGAGTGCAAACTATACCATACATGATGCTCCTGACTACACTAGAATAAGGAACACAAGACATAAATTGCTCCTCACTCTCACTATGTGGTGATAAAGCTGCTGAAAGCCTAAAGTGAGTGGCAAGTGGAGTACTCAAGGGCTTAGAATTCTGCATCCAAAACTGCTCAATAACTTTCTTAATATGTTTCTTTTGAGATAAATATAACATACCTGCTCCTCTATCCCTGTGAATCTGCATACCCAAATTTTCTTTGCAACACCCAAATCTTTCATTTCAAATTCTAAACTCAGCTATTTCTTCAACCTGTCAATCTCTAACATGCTCTTAGTAACAATAAACATGTCATCCACATAAAGCAATAAATATATAAAAGAACCATCTAACAACTGCTTGTGATACACACAACTATCGTAATTACTTCTAGAGTAACCATGATCTACCATAAAGGTGTCAAAACATTTGTACCACTGCCTTGGAGACTGTTTCAAATCATATAATGATTTCTTCAACAAGCAAACATGATCTTCTTTACCTTGAACAATAAATCCCTCTGGTTGATGCATGTAGATAGTTTCCTCTAGCTCACCATGTAGAAAAGATGTCTTTACATTAAGTTTCTCAAGCTCAAAATTAAGTGAAGCAACCATGGCAAACAATACATGAATAGAGCTATGTTTCACCACTGGTGAGAAAATTTCATTGAAGTCCACACTCTCTTTCTGGTTGTAGCCCTTTGCAATTAATCGTGCCTTGTACCTTGCAGATTCAACCCCTGCGATTCCTTCTTTTTCTTAAAGATCCATTTGCAGCCAACAGTCTTCATGCCCTTAGGCAACTTCATTAATTCCCAAGTTTGGTTCTTATGAAGAGATTCAATTTCCTCAACCATAGCAACAACCCAATGTGCAGACTCATTACTTGTGACAGCTTCTGAATATGTGGAAGGCTCCTGAACACCAAACTTCTCCCCTATAACTAATAAATATGAACTTCTTAGCCCTAGGCTTAAGTTTACCATCATTCACATGACAATAAGCAGTGCAATCAAATATTTTTAAATCAAAATAATCAGTAGGAGTACCAGACCATACCTCATGTAGAGTCTTCAACTCAATAGCAATTGATGGAGAACGATTAACCAAATAGCAAGCAGTGTTGACAGCCTCAACCCAAAAATCTTTATACAATCCTGCATTAGAGAGCATACAACGTGCTCTCTCCAAAAGAGTCTTGTTAATCCTCTCTGCAACCCCATTTTGCTGTGGAGTAGACCAGACAGTACGATGTCTGACAATGCCTACATCTTTGCAGAACTCATTAAATTCACCCCCACAAAATTCCAAATCATTATTTGTTCTGAGACGCTTGACTTTCTTTCCTGTCTGTTTCTCAATCAAAGTATTCCATTGCTTGAACGTCCCAAAAACATCACTCTTGCGTTTTAGAAAATATATCCAAACCTTTCTTGAATAATCATCAATAAAGGTCAAAAGAAATCGAGCACCACCCTTAGATGGAACTTGAGAATGACCCCAAAGGTCTGAATGAATATAATCAATGGTACCTTTAGTTCTGTGAATAGCTGTACTGAACTTGACTCTGCACTGCTTCCTAAAGACACAATGCTCACAAAAATCAAGTTTTCCAATTTCCTGTTTGCCAAACAAATCCTATTTACACAAGACTTCCATCTCCCTCTTGCTCATGTGACCCAAACGCATATGCCATAACTGGGTAGTATCTGAATCTGAAATTTTTGAAGATGACACACCAGCTGCACCAATCACAGTATCACCATGAAGAACATAGAGACCATTAATCTTTTTACTTTTCATCACAACCAAGGAACCTCTGCAGACTTTCATAACTCCACCTTCAGTAGAAAACCTGCAACCAATGGAATTTAAAGACTCAAGGAAATTAAATTCTTCTTTAATTTTGGAATATGTTGTACATATTTCAAAGTCCTCACAACCCCATCATGTGTCTTAATTCGGATAGTACCTATTCCAACAGTCTTGCAAGCAATATTATTTCCCATCAAGACTGAACCACCNCCAAGGAAATTAAATTCTTCTTTAATTTTGGAATATGTTGTACATATGTCAAAGTCCTCACAACCCCATCATGTGTCTTAATTCGGATAGTACCTATTCCAACAGTCTTGCAAGCAATATTATTTCCCATCAAGACTGAACCACCATTGATTGACTCATAGGTGGTAAACCAATCCTTATTAGGGCACATATGATAGGAACAACCCGAATCAAGAATCTATTCTCAGCCTGAGCATCACTGCCCTTACTGTTCAATTTAGTACGCAATTCCATAGAATTCAAAGAGGATTTTAAATCAATTAAAGAGATTGAGTCTCTCCCACACAACTTCGAATTAATAAAATTATCAACCGAATCAGGCAACGAGTATTGCACAATCAGGGCTTGATCTTCATCCCCAATTTTAATATCAATATTTTTTAAGTCAATAATAATTTTGTTAAATTCATCAAGATGTTCATTAATGGGTGTACCTTCCTTCATCTTGAGTGTGTACAATCGTTGCTTCAGATACAAGCGGTTGGTGAGAGACTTCTTCATATATAAACTCTCAAACTTTTTCCATAGGCCTTTAGCTTTGTCTTCATCGATAACCTCACAAAGAACTTCATCAGCAAGAGACAACTGAATTGCACTGTGTGCTTTTTCTTCAATATCAGCAACTTTAATTTGATCTGTCTCCTTGGATAAAGTTTCATCAATGGCCTTTGCCAAACCCTACTGACGAAGCAATGTCTTCATCTTGATCTGCCATAAACTGAAATTTTTCTGACCATCAAATTTTTTTTATCTCGAATTTTGTTGTAGCCATCCCGAAACCAATAGCTCTGATACCAACTTATTATGAACAAAAACCACAAGTAAAATAATAACACAATGAAGAAAAATAAAACACAAAGATTTACGTGGTTCGGCTCAACAAGCAAGCCTACGTCCACGAACAAAACACAGTAGTAAGATTTCACTATTAAAGAATTGGAGATTACAACATTCTCGAAACAAATTAACGAGAGAACAAGATATCTTCTCTATTCCAATAATACAATATTTATTGAATTTAACAAAATAGAGCAATACGAATTTATCACACACAAAGAGAACTCTTGTACCGTCGTCGATGGCCAACACATAACTCATTGGAGAAGATGTCCTTTTTATCAAGCTTCTAGACTAAGGAATTTGATTCCTTCACAATGTCTTCATGGTGAGGAGGTCTCATGTGTTGGACAAAAAACAAAAAACAACTCCTTGAAGGCTTGGAGTTTAAACAACAAAAGTCCATGTTGGACTAAACTCCATTAAAATAATGAAATCAACATAATCCTAATTAAAGCCAAACTTGTTTATCAAGGCCTCCAATGAAAAAATCATGTCTTAGAGTCCAAATAAAAAAAAAATTGACTTGGATTACAAGTCATCACAACTAATCTCTATCTTGACTTGTATTCCATCAAGCCATCCAACCATTAGTGAATTTGACTGCTACTTTCGTCAAATACCCTGAAGGGTAACTCAAATAGTGCAAACACCAATCAAGTCTAAATTTTGAAAAACGAAAAATAATTTAAAGAAAGTTCATATAAAAATATTTTGATCTTAAACCGGGATGAAATTTAATTGTTTCGGGACAAAATCAAACTTGGGAAAGGAGGACATGTGGCGCGACGTGGACCAAACAATTAAAGGGTATAAATAAGGAAGAAAATCTGATTTTTCTCCCCATTCTCAGCTGGGTTTAACGTTGGAGAGAGGAAGAGAGGGAAAAAGTGAAAAGCTCCACTTTCTCTCTACGATCTATGGAGATTCATTGCTCGAATCGACTCAAGTCAAGNGCATACCCAAAATTTTCTTTGCAGCACCCAAATCTTTCATTTCAAATTCTAAACTCAGCTATTTCTTCAACCTGTCAATCTCGAACATGCTCTTAGTAACAATAAACATGTCATCCACATAAAGCAATAAATATATAATAGAACCATCTAACAACTGCTTGTGATACACACAACTATCGTAATTACTTCTAGAGTAACCATGATCTACCATAGAGGTGTTAAAACATTTGTACCACTGCCTTGGAGACTGTTTCAAATCATATAATGATTTCTTCAACAAGCAAACATGATCTTCTTTACCTTGAACAATAAATCCCTCTGGTTGATGCATGTAGATAGTTTCCTCNCTCAAGGGTTTTGGACGAAATTTGGGTTTTGGAGCTTCCTAGCATTGTCTTACACTTTAAGAGGTTAAGTTTTCATCTTAACTATGTTTATTTCCAACCTAGGGTTGTGATATGGAATGGGTAGGTTGTTAGATACCTTTAGCACTTGCCTATTGTTGTAAANCTGTCTTTACATTAAGTTTCTCAAGCTCAAAATTAAGTGAAGCAACCATGGAAAACAATACATGAATAGAGCTATGTTTCACCACTTGTGAGAAAATTTCATTAAAGTCCACACTCTCTTTCTGGTTGTAGCCCTTTGCAATTAATCGTGCCTTGTACCTTGCAGATTCAACCCCTGCGATTCCTTCTTTTTCTTAAAGATCCATTTGCAGCCAACAGTCTTCATGCCCTTAGGCAACTTCATTAATTCCCAAGTTTGGTTCTTATGAAGAGATTCAATTTCCTCAACCATAGCAACAACCCAATGTGCAGACTCATTACTTGTGACAGCTTCTGAATATGTGGAAGGCTCCTGAACACCAAACTTCTCCCCTATAACTAATAAATATGAACTTCTTAGCCCTAGGCTTAAGTTTACCATCATTCACATGACAATAAGCAGTGCAATCAAATATTTTTAAATCAAAATAATCAGTAGGAGTACCAGACCATACCTCATGTAGAGTCTTCAACTCAATAGCAATTGATGGAGAACGATTAACCAAATAGCAAGCAGTGTTGACAGCCTCAACCCAAAAATCTTTATACAATCCTGCATTAGAGAGCATACAACGTGCTCTCTCCGAAAGAGTCTTGTTAATCCTCTCTGCAACCCCATTTTGCTGTGGAGTAGACCAGACAGTACGATGTCTGACAATGCCTACATCTTTGCAGAACTCATTAAATTCACCCTCGCAAAATTCCAAATCATTATCTGTTCTGAGACGCTTGACTTTCTTTCTTGTCTGTTTCTCAATCAAAGTATTCCATTGCTTGAACGTCCCAAAAATATCACTCTTGCGTTTTAGAAAATATATCCAAACCTTTCTTGAATAATCATCAATAAAGGTCAAAAGAAATCGAGCACCACCCTTGGATGGAACTTGAGGAGGACCCCAAAGGTCTGAATGAATATAATCAATGGTACCTTTAGTTCTGTGAATAGCTGTACTGAACTTGACTCTGCACTGCTTCCTAAAGACACAATGCTCACAAAAATCAAGTTTCCCAATTTCCTGTTTGCCAAACAAATCCTATTTACACAAGACTTCCATCTCCCTCTTGCTCATGTGACCCAAACGCATATGCCATAACTGGGTAGTATCTGAATCTGAAATTTTTGAAGATGACACACCAGCTGCACCAATCACAGTATCACCATGAAGAACATAGAGACCATTAATCTTTTTACTTTTCATCACAACCAAGGAACCTCTGCAGACTTTCATAACTCCACCTTCAGTAGAAAACCTGCAACCAATGGAATTTAAAGACCCAAGGAAATTAAATTCTTCTTTAATTTTGGAATATGTTGTACATATGTCAAAGTCCTCACAACCCCATCATGTGTCTTAATTCGGATAGTACCTATTCCAACAGTCTTGCAAGCAATATTATTTCCCATCAAGACTGAACCACCATTGATTGACTCATAGGTGGTAAACCAATCCTTATTAGGGCACATATGATAGGAACAACCCGAATCAAGAATCTATTCTCAGCCTGAGCATCACTGCCCTTACTGTTCAATTTAGTACGCAATTCCATAGAATTCAAAGAGGATTTTAAATCAATTAAAG
Source organism: Ilex paraguariensis (assembly GCA_963454935.2). NCBI lineage: Eukaryota > Viridiplantae > Streptophyta > Magnoliopsida > Aquifoliales > Aquifoliaceae > Ilex > Ilex paraguariensis. The sequence goes on from CAUOFW020002280.1 coordinate 2,160,519, forward strand.
AGATTGAGTCTCTCCCACACAACTTCGAATTAATAAAATTATCAACCGAATCAGGCAACGAGTATAGCACAATCAGGGCTTGATCTTCATCCCCAATTTTAATATCAATATTTTTTAAGTCAATAATAATTTTGTTAAATTCATCAAGATGTTCATTAATGGGTGTACCTTCCTTCATCTTGAGTGTGTACAATCGTTGCTTCAGATACAAGCGGTTGGTGAGAGACTTCTTCATATATAAACTCTCAAACTTTTTCCATAGGCCTTTAGCTTTGTCTTCATCGATAACCTCACAAAGAACTTCATCAGCAAGAGACAACTGAATTGCACTGTGTGCTTTTTCTTCAATATCAGCAACTTTAATTTGATCTGTCTCCTTGGATAAAGTTTCATCAATGGCCTTTGCCAAACCCTGCTGACGAAGCAATGTCTTCATCTTGATCTGCCATAAACTGAAATTTTTCTGACCATCAAATTTTTTTTATCTCGAATTTTGTTGTAGCCATCCCGAAACCAATAGCTCTGATACCAACTTATTATGAACAAAAACCACAAGTAAAATAATAACACAATGAAGAAAAATAAAACACAAAGATTTACGTGGTTCGGCTCAACAAGCAAGCCTACGTCCACGAACAAAACACAGTAGTAAGATTTCACTATTAAAGAATTGGAGATTACAACGTTCTCGAAACAAATTAACGAGAGAACAAGATATCTTCTCTATTCCAATAATACAATATTTATTGAATTTAACAAAATAGAGCAATACGAATTTATCACACACAAAGAGAACTCTTGTACCGTCGTCGATGGCCAACACATAACTCATTGGAGAAGATGTCCTTTTTATCAAGCTTCTAGACTAAGGAATTTGATTCCTTCACAATGTCTTCATGGTGAGGAGGTCTCATGTGTTGGACAAAAAACAAAAAACAACTCCTTGAAGGCTTGGAGTTTAAACAACAAAAGTCCATGTTGGACTAAACTCCATTAAAATAATGAAATCAACATAATCCTAATTAAAGCCAAACTTGTTTATCAAGGCCTCCAATGAAAAAATCATGTCTTAGAGTCCAAATAAAAAAAAAATTGACTTGGATTACAAGTCATCACAACTAATCTCTATCTTGACTTGTATTCCATCAAGCCATCCAACCATTAGTGAATTTGACTGCTACTTTCGTCAAATACCCTGAAGGGTAACTCAAATAGTGCAAACACCAATCAAGTCTAAATTTTGAAAAACGAAAAATAATTTAAAGAAAGTTCATATAAAAATATTTTGATCTTAAACCGGGATGAAATTTAATTGTTTCGGGACAAAATCAAACTTGGGAAAGGAGGACATGTGGCGCGACGTGGACCAAACAATTAAAGGGTATAAATAAGGAAGAAAATCTGATTTTTCTCCCCATTCTCAGCTGGGTTTAACGTTGGAGAGAGGAAGAGAGGGAAAAAGTGAAAAACTCCACTTTCTCTCTACGATCTATGGAGATTCATTGCTCGAATCGACTCAAGTCAAGAACAAAGATTGTTCTACGCAGTGAGGGCTACAAAATCATACCAAAAAGGATGGATTTCATCGAAGTTTCAAAAATGAGATTGGAGAAATCAAGGGTTTTGGACGAGATTTGGGTTTTGGAGCTTCCTAGCATTGTCTTACACTTTAAGAGGTTAAGTTTTCATCCTAACTATGTTTATTTCCAACCTAGGGTTGTGATATGGAATGGGTAGGTTGTTAGATACCTTTAGCACTTGCCTATTGTTGTAAAATTGGTGAAATGGGTATTGAAATTGGGTAAAATCAACTCTAGCTTGAATTGGTATGTGAAAATTGCTAACTTGTAATTTCTTTGAGAATGGTGTTATGTGGGCATGCTATTTGTTTATATTGTACCTATGTGAAATTAAGTATATTATTGCATAGACTATGTATAACATGCTTAAAAAATTGTTGTTGGACAAAAATGTTGATATATGTTAAATGATGTGTTGACATTGTGATGATTTATGAAAATTATATGCTTTGGATATAATTGACCATGAAATTTGTTGAAATGTGGTTGAAATAGTTCATATGACACTCTTTACATATTGGACATAATATTGATATTTCAATTGTTCATTACATTGTATATGCATAAAGGCATCACATTCATGGGCATTGGACATGAGTGGGGGTGTGTGCATGGTTATCATTAAACACCACACTTGGTGAATGATAGGTGGGTTCGAAAAAGTTGGATCGAAGATCCGGCTGANCAAACTTATTACTTGTGACAGCTTCTGAATATGTGGAAGACTCCTGAACACCAAACTTCTCCCATATAACTAATAAATATGAACTTCTTAGCCCTAGGCTTAAGTTTACCATCATTCACATGACAATAAGCAGTGCAATCAAATATTTTTAAATCAAAATAATCAGTAGGAGTACCAGACCNGAGTTGGACGATTTGCATTGAAAATTTGGTCGGGATTAGAAAGAAAAGCTAGATTGTCCCTTGGGTGCAAGACCCGGCGATTAGGATACGCATTCCCTTAGTTTTATCTATAAAGTGTGTCGGTGTACGCGAAACCGTTGGTGGAAGACCATGAATTCCATGTTGGTTGGGTGCTCATTGGTGTAAGCCCATGAATACCNACATACAACGCGCTCTCTCCAAAAGAGTCCTGTTAATCCTCTCTGCAACCCCATTTTGCTGTGGAGTAGACCAGACAGTACGATGTCTGACAATGCTTACATCTTTGCAGAACTCATTAAATTCACCCTCGCAAAATTCCAAATCATTATCTGTTCTGAGACGCTTGACTTTCTTTCTTGTCTGTTTCTCAATCAAAGTATTCCATTGCTTGAACGTCCCAAAAATATCACTCTTGCGTTTTAGAAAATATATCCAAACCTTTCTTGAATAATCATCAATAAAGGTCAAAAGAAATCGAGCACCACCCTTGGATGGAACTTGAGGAGGACCCCAAAGGTCTGAATGAATATAATCAATGGTACCTTTAGTTCTGTGAATAGCTGTACTGAACTTGACTCTGCACTGCTTCCTAAAGACACAATGCTCACAAAAATCAAGTTTCCCAATTTCCTGTTTGCCAAACAAATCCTATTTACACAAGACTTCCATCTCCCTCTTGCTCATGTGACCCAAACGCATATGCCATAACTGGGTAGTATCTGAATCTGAAATTTTTGAAGATGACACACCAGCTGCACCAATCACAGTATCACCATGAAGAACATAGAGACCATTAATCTTTTTACTTTTCATCACAACCAAGGAACCTCTGCAGACTTTCATAACTCCACCTTCAGTAGAAAACCTGCAACCAATGGAATTTAAAGACCCAAGGAAATTAAATTCTTCTTTAATTTTGGAATATGTTGTACATATGTCAAAGTCCTCACAACCCCATCATGTGTCTTAATTCGGATAGTACCTATTCCAACAGTCTTGCAAGCAATATTATTTCCCATCAAGACTGAACCACCATTGATTGACTCATAGGTGGTAAACCAATCCTTATTAGGGCACATATGATAGGAACAACCCGAATCAAGAATCTATTCTCAGCCTGAGCATCACTGCCCTTACTGTTCAATTTAGTACGCAATTCCATAGAATTCAAAGAGGATTTTAAATCAATTAAAGAGATTGAGTCTCTCCCACACAACTTCGAATTAATAAAATTATCAACCGAATCAGGCAACGAGTATAGCACAATCAGGGCTTGATCTTCATCCCCAATTTTAATATCAATATTTTTTAAGTCAATAATAATTTTGTTAAATTCATCAAGATGTTCATTAATGGGTGTACCTTCCTTCATCTTGAGTGTGTACAATCGTTGCTTCAGATACAAGCGGTTGGTGAGAGACTTCTTCATATATAAACTCTCAAACTTTTTCCATAGGCCTTTAGCTTTGTCTTCATCGATAACCTCACAAAGAACTTCATCAGCAAGAGACAACTGAATTGCACTGTGTGCTTTTTCTTCAATATCAGCAACTTTAATTTGATCTGTCTCCTTGGATAAAGTTTCATCAATGGCCTTTGCCAAACCCTGCTGACGAAGCAATGTCTTCATCTTGATCTGCCATAAACTGAAATTTTTCTGACCATCAAATTTTTTTTATCTCGAATTTTGTTGTAGCCATCCCGAAACCAATAGCTCTGATACCAACTTATTATGAACAAAAACCACAAGTAAAATAATAACACAATGAAGAAAAATAAAACACAAAGATTTACGTGGTTCGGCTCAACAAGCAAGCCTACGTCCACGAACAAAACACAGTAGTAAGATTTCACTATTAAAGAATTGGAGATTACAACGTTCTCGAAACAAATTAACGAGAGAACAAGATATCTTCTCTATTCCAATAATACAATATTTATTGAATTTAACAAAATAGAGCAATACGAATTTATCACACACAAAGAGAACTCTTGTACCGTCGTCCATGGCCAACACATAACTCATTGGAGAAGATGTCCTTTTTATCAAGCTTCTAGACTAAGGAATTTGATTCCTTCACAATGTCTTCATGGTGAGGAGGTCTCATGTGTTGGACAAAAAACAAAAAACAACTCCTTGAAGGCTTGGAGTTTAAACAACAAAAGTCCATGTTGGACTAAACTCCATTAAAATAATGAAATCAACATAATCCTAATTAAAGCCAAACTTGTTTATCAAGGCCTCCAATGAAAAAATCATGTCTTAGAGTCCAAATAAAAAAAAAATTGACTTGGATTACAAGTCATCACAACTAATCTCTATCTTGACTTGTATTCCATCAAGCCATCCAACCATTAGTGAATTTGACTGCTACTTTCGTCAAATACCCTGAAGGGTAACTCAAATAGTGCAAACACCAATCAAGTCTAAATTTTGAAAAACGAAAAATAATTTAAAGAAAGTTCATATAAAAATATTTTGATCTTAAACCGGGATGAAATTTAATTGTTTCGGGACAAAATCAAACTTGGGAAAGGAGGACATGTGGCGCGACGTGGACCAAACAATTAAAGGGTATAAATAAGGAAGAAAATCTGATTTTTCTCCCCATTCTCAGCTGGGTTTAACGTTGGAGAGAGGAAGAGAGGGAAAAAGTGAAAAACTCCACTTTCTCTCTACGATCTATGGAGATTCATTGCTCGAATCGACTCAAGTCAAGAACAAAGATTGTTCTACGCAGTGAGGGCTACAAAATCATACCAAAAAGGATGGATTTCATCGAAGTTTCAAAAATGAGATTGGAGAAATCAAGGGTTTTGGACGAAATTTGGGTTTTGGAGCTTCCTAGCATTGTCTTACACTTTAAGAGGTTAAGTTTTCATCCTAACTATGTTTATTTCCAACCTAGGGTTGTGATATGGAATGGGTAGGTTGTTAGATACCTTTAGCACTTGCCTATTGTTGTAAAATTGGTGAAATGGGTATTGAAATTGGGTAAAATCAACTCTAGCTTGAATTGGTATGTGAAAATTGCTAACTTGTAATTTCTTTGAGAATGGTGTTATGTGGGCATGCTATTTGTTTATATTGTACCTATGTGAAATTAAGTATATTATTGCATAGACTATGTATAACATGCTTAAAAAATTGTTGTTGGACAAAAATGTTGATATATGTTAAATGATGTGTTGACATTGTGATGATTTATGAAAATTATATGCTTTGGATATAATTGACCATGGAATTTGTTGAAATGTGGTTGAAATTGTTCATATGACACTCTTTACATATTGGACATAATATTGATATTTCAATTGTTCATTACATTGTATATGCATAAAGGCATCACATTCATGGGCATTGGACATGAGTGGGGGTGTGTGCATGGTTATCATTAAACACCACACTTGGTGAATGATAGGTGGGTTCGAAAAAGTTGGATCGAAGATCCGGCTGAGTTGGACGATTTGCATTGAAAATTTGGTCGGGATTAGAAAGAAAAGCTAGATTGTCCCTTGGGTGCAAGACCCGGCGATTAGGATACGCATTCCCTTAGTTTTATCTATAAAGTGTGTCGGTGTACGCGAAACCGTTGGTGGAAGACCATGAATTCCATGTTGGTTGGGTGCTCATTGGTGTAAGCCCATGAATACCCGCCCATGAATACCCACCCTAAGAAAGCCCCATAGATTTTAAAATGGTCATTGGATGTGCAACATCTATGACGGGGGCTTGGAATGCATGGTTTTAAAAATATGACATTGCATATGTTATGGGAGCCGGTAAGGCTCGTGTTGAAGTGTATGAGTGAGTTTCATTTCATTTCAAGACATGACACGATGATTTTCAACATTGAATTGCATATTGTTGAGTGGAATGATTGTTGCTTGTTAAATGTTGTATGTAAACATTTAATATGCATCTAAGTTAGAGAGTAGCCTTTTTAGGAGATACCCTATTGAGTATAACTCACTCTTTTATGGAAAATAATTTTAGGTGCGAGCTATACACCGGTGGAAGGCTCTCACTTGGGGCCTCAAAGATGAAGAAAAACCGACTTGTGGCTTTTAAACCATATTTTGTAAAACATTTATGAAATTTGATTTTGGGATGTAAATCTATGAAAATAATTGTAATAGAACTTGTATGGACCATATTTTATATGAAAAACTTCATTATACATGTGTTGAGTTGATATGAAGTGGGTTGGAATGAATTGAAATTGAAAAATGATGAAAATGGGCAAAAATAAGAAAACCTACCGGTAGAACGATGACATATCTACCGGTAGAACTTTTCCAGTAGACAAAACATACCAGTAAAACGATGAAAAACCTACCGACAGATTTTTCAAAAATCTCAATTTTTAAGAATGTTTTGCGTGCTTTCGGGATTTGTGTCCTTTTAGTCAAATGACGTAAATGGACAATAATGAAGTTTAAATTGTGGTATATTGGACCTCCGATGGATCATGTGGCTGAATGGCATACAGGTTGTGTGTTTGGGAGTGCCCGGTACAAAGGATATTCTGTCCAAATTTTATGTTTTTATGATCCCGATGAATGGGATGTTGTGCTTTAGTGTCGGGTTATGCGGCATTCACGGATATTTTCGCCAGTTGATAGGTGATCAACCGCTAAACAAAGGACCCCTGATTTTAANCCGGTAGAACTTTTCCAGTAGACAAAACATACCAGTAAAACGATGAAAAACCTACCGACAGATTTTTCAAAAATCTCAATTTTTAAGAATGTTTTGCGTGCTTTCGGGATTTGTGTCCTTTTAGTCAAATGACGTAAATGGACAATAATGAAGTTTAAATTGTGGTATATTGGACCTCCGATGGATCATGTGGCTGAATGGCATACAGGTTGTGTGTTTGGGACTGCCCGGTACAAAGGATATTCTGTCCAAATTTTATGTTTTTATGATCCCGATGAATGGGATGTTGTGCTTTAGTGTCGGGTTATGCGGCATTCACGGATATTTTCGCCAGTTGATAGGTGATCAACCGCTAAACAAAGGACCCCTGATTTTAAGAGCGTCACATTAGAGGTGGCGGTGAGATGGAAAGTAGGGGTGGTAGTGACGTTAGAGAGAGAGAGAGAGAGAGAGAGAGATGCATAAATACATGGATTAATTATTTTATATTACTTTATTTTTGCAATAATGAATGTATATGCATCAAACCAAGATTTACGAATCTAAATTAATTTCGGTTTCATGCCATTTTGTTTTTTACGTAACATAGATATTTTCGTCCTTCACCTACTTTGCCAGAGACACGTGACCATGTACTTAACATGCAGGGAATATTTTGGACTTATAGCCCTTTTTCAGGGCATAGATCCNTGCAGAAATACATGGATTAATTATTTTATATTACTTTATTTTTGCAATAATGAATGTATATGCATCAAACCAAGATTTACGAATCTAAATTAATTTCGGTTTCATGCCATTTTGTTTTTTACGTAACATAGATATTTTCGTCCTTCACCTACTTTGCCAGAGACACGTGACCATGTACTTAACATGCAGGGAATATTTTGGACTTANAGCCATTTTTTTTTTTACGTAACATAGATATTTTCGTCCTTCACCTACTTTGCCAGAGACACGTGACCACGTACTTAACATGCAGGGAATATTTTGGACTTATAGCCCTTTTTCAGGGCATAGATCCAGAATTTTGGTAAGTGCTGAATGATGTGCCATTATGTAGCATTGGAAAATAAAAAGTGAGACATTATTAAGTATCTGAATAACAAAAGAGGCAACAGAGTACGTTGATACCCATCAGACTGCTTGGGCAGCAAAGGGGCTTTTTAGTGGCTGACGCTCCAATTAGCACATGGCTTTAAGCTCCTCTTGATGTCTACCACACTCCTTGGAGTACTTGTGATCCTCTCTCTTCTTTGCTATGTTCCATTAATCTTTATAGCTCTATCTAATCCAGCAACTATGGATGCCAAGAATTAATGTTTCACAAAATATCTCTGGTTTACATCATCAATATTAGGAATAATTTTGCATACTGTATTCTAGTTGCGGCGTGAATGACCTGCTTTTGATCGGACCGAAGAGAAGATTAGTTGAGATGCGCGTAATCTGACCCGAACACCCTTAACCGTTAAATCAATACAAGTTGTTTCTTTTTCAGTTATTTACTCCTAATTGCATCCACTTTTTCCTTAAGCATGCAGAAATATAGGAGGCAAGTGAAGATTCTTAACATGAAGTAACCTCTGGAAAATAGCTTATTAACTTTCACCATGTCAAAACCAATTTGACAGCACTAAGAAAAATTCTTGATTGATTAGTTTAACCTTACTGAAATTGCTACTGACATTTTTATCAATTAATAACTCAAAAAAATTAAATATTCCTTCCACTACCATCTTAAACAACGCAAAAGACATTAATAGACCTTCATTTCATCTCTGTAAACATTATCTCTCTCTCTCTCTCTCTCTCTATATATATATATATTCTAAAATTTTGATTAATTTAAATTATAATTAACTAATAATATAAAAACTTGCCAATGTCATTATGTTTGAAATTTTTTTGAATTAGTATACTACTTTAACATACACGTTAAGGCAACACTATTGTTCTAAATTGAAAAAGAGCGTATTTCTTTTTTGTTGTTTTTCTTCATAATATGGTAATAATTGCAAAATATAAATTTAAAAACTTTGGGATGTTCTAAATTAAATTTATTTACGTGTGCATTGCTAGTATTTTTTAAATGCTATGTCACAACTAATTCATGATCGATCATAACATTTAAAAGTCGAATATGAATTACCTCAATCAATTATAATTTCACATTTAAAAATTTTAATTTGATCTTTAAAAGTTATATTTTTCATGATTGATTACAACGTTTTGTCCTCGATCATGGGTTTGAGTTGTAACTTACACCGAATATTGTAACTTCATTTTAAAAAAATTTAACTTTTGATACATTATCTCCTTGAGTACCGTAGTAGCTCTCTTGACTCTGTACTCATATTAGAAAATTCATGGCACATGTAAGGGGGCATCTCTGGTTTTTGCACTGCCTTAATATCTGTTTTTATTCCAAATGTTTTTCATTGCAACTCCGCCACATACTTAGGGCTGTCCATGGGCGGGGCCGGACTTGGCCCGTGATTTTTTTTTTTCGGGCCAAGCTTGCATAGTTTAGGCCCAAGCCCGTACTTAGGCGAGCGGCGGGCCGGGCTGGGCTCGGGTAGGAGTAAGCTACCCGCAGCCCAGCCCGTCACGTATNTCGGGCCAGGCTTGGATAGTTTAGGCCCAAGCCCGTACTTAGGCGAGCGGCGGGCCGGGCTGGGCTCGGGTAGGAGTAAGCTACCCGCAGCCCAGCCCGTCACGTATTGGGTGGGCTTTATGGGCGGGCTTTGTTGACCTGTTTTGGCGAATTTTGTTGGGCCTGTTGGAAGCGAACTATTTTAAGTTATGGTGGTCATTTAATTATAAAAATTGGTTGAGCAAATTTAAAAAAGTAAGTTATAATAAATAATTTAATGTAATATTGAACATATTCGTAGCATTGATAATCGATACAAATAAAATGGCTTCTAGTATTACCAATAAACATAACTAAAGAGGATTTATTAAAACTAAAACATAAAAGAGAAGAAAATGAAAAGTAAGGGTTTGGTAATATTATTCAAATTATATTGAAATAAATCTTATATTAAATAAGACTCTAGTGCATTTTTACAATTTCATTTGAAAATTCAGAAACTTGTCATCAATTAATGAAAATAGATAGAAATAAATAATAGTAAATTTAATTATTTTAACAATTCATTTTTATCTATTAAAAGAAAGAATATGAAAACCTTGACTTTGTGTAATATTAATGAAGTTTTATTAATATAAATTTCATATTAATAATGTTAGTATTGTGAGAGTCAAGTTGTCCAATTAATAGTTTAACATCAATCTAGTCTTATTAAAATGAGTTCTAAATTAAATAAGGCTAGTATTGTCTTTATATATTGTGTTTAGGGTTAAAGTNTTTTAAAAGTTATATTTTTCTTGATTGATTACAATGTTTTGTCCTCGATCATGGGTTTGAGTTGTAACTTACACCGAATATTGTAACTTCATTTTAAAAAAATTTAACTTTTGATACATTATCTCCTTGAGTACCGTAGTAGCTCTCTTGACTCTGTACTCATATTAGAAAATTCATGGNTTGTGGGCAGGTATTGGGCCGGGTATGTTGGCGGATATTGGGCCGGGCTTCGGTTTTCGGGCTGGTTAGTAGGTTTAGGGGTAAACCCAAGTCATTTTTTAAAAGATATTGGGCTTGGGCTCGGGCCGACCAACTATCGGATTTTGGGCCTATATTTTTGGGCCGGATAACGGGACCCGTGGGTAACCCGGCCCATAGACACCCCTACACATACTGCTGCCCCTACTGATCAGCACTTTTTTTTTTTTTTTAAATTCTTATAAATATTTTGATATATTCTTCAATTTCCCCTTAAAAAGTTCTTATGCAGTTCAACATGTTTCCAAAAAAACCATACTAAAGCTGTATCCCCCTCTCTCTCTCTCTCTCTCCCCTTTTGCAAAATCGAGATCAATTAATCCTTTTGTAGTTGACACTAAACAATTTATATATACATATATATAATCAATTTATTGGGTAAGATGATGGTGTCTAAAAGTTTTTTCCGTACCAAACCTTTTCCCAACAAACACAACAATTAACCGTCGCATAGAATGGAGACAGATAGTGTAGAAAATGTAGGTTAATTGCAAGACAATTGTTACCAATTTTACTTTCAAATTAAACACACAAAACAAAAACTCATANATGTCTAAAAGTTTTTTCCGTACCAAACCTTTTCCCAACAAACACAACAATCAACCGTCGCATAGAATGGAGACACATAGTGTAGAAAATGTAGGTTAATTGCAAGACAATTGTTACCAATTTTACTTTCAAATTAAACACACAAAACAAAAACTCATAAATGTAGAAATCAAAGTTAATATCAAAAAATCCTTACACCATAAAATGACTAAACATGGAATCGCAAATGAATTGTGAACTATACATGAAATCCATAGGGTGGGCCCTTACCCTTCTTAAATCCGCCCCTGCGTGAAGCATACTGAATTATATTTACACTTAAGCCCACCTATGAAGAAGTTGCTTAATACAAAACCTAGTATACAATACATGCTATAAAGTGCATTTACTTTGTGCCTTAAAATGCTTTGTAGCTATTATTACAAAGATGAGTTTCGAGTCCAGAAAGTTAGAAACTTTTTCTTTTTCTTTAGTTGTGAAGTCAATACATAATTGATCACGTGGTGTCTAAATTCAACGAAAAATTAATATAACACTTGTTCATCAGTCACATAAATTGATATATTTTTTAAAAAAAAAAATTTGATAATTTACAAGTGACAATAATTGATGGGACATATACAACAATTTATGGATAACTAGCGACGCCCCGTGTGATGCACAATATTTTTAATCTCTCCCATCACAATTCCACCACCGCCACCCTCACCTTCACCCCTTATTGCCACTCCTCATCCCACACCTACCCCGACCCTAGTATTTTTGGAATATTACTCTGTGCTAAATTAAGGAGAATGAAATAAAATAGTTTTGTGGGAGTAATTACATAAAGCATATGAAATGATCCAATTTGATGGGATCAACGCATTGGCATTAAATAATTTAAAATTAAAAAATCTAGTATTTGACAAGGGAAAGTTTCATAAGCACCATCTCTTCTAAATCGATTGTTATAATATGTAGTAGAGAGTATATGTGTGAAAAAAAGACGGGAAAGGGAGAGATGAAAAAAGTAAAAAATTGGGACACTCGAGAAAGTTTAGGAATTATCCTATTAAGTTATTCAAAAAAAGATCAATGATATAAAACCAAATCAATTTGATAATTTAAAAAAAAAAATTAAAAAATTAAAGAAAATTGGGGCGGGATTTCACTTGCTAAGAGAAAGTTTCTTAAGTATCCTCTCTTCCAAATTCAATATTATAGTATGGAGTAAATATATATTTAGAGGAAATAGAGTATGTGTATGAGAAAGAGACGGGAAAAACAGAAATTATGAGAGAAAAAATTGGGACAGTTGAGGAATTTTATGAATTATCCTATTAATTAAGAGTTAAGTTATTTAAAAAAAGCCAAATCAAATTTGCCAATTTAAAAAATACAAAATTCAAGAAAATTGGATGGGGTTTAATAGTTGGGAATTTTAGAAATTATCTTAGAAAATAAAAAAAAAATTAAGAAAATTGAAATAGTGTTTTAAAACTCATCCCAACGAACTACATTATTATATATTATGTATAGATATACACCACGTGAGACTGTCATTGGTTATCTGTAGGGCTGATAATTGAGCCGAGTTACTCAGGCTCAATTCAAATATGACTCAATTCAAGCTCGACTAAGTCGACTCGTGTTCTAAACAGGTCGAGCTTGAGTAATTTTTTAAACTTGTTTACAAAACAAGTCTAAAAGGCACAGTTCGAGCTCAAAAAGTTCGTCTCGTTTATATGTAAAATAATCGAATTACTCGAGCACAGTATAGGTTCTGCTCGTTTTGAGATCGGCTTATTTTCTAAATGAGCCGAACTTGAATAATTTTTTAGATTCATTTAAAAAAATGAGTTCGACAAACTCGATTCGAACTCGCAAAACTCAGTTCTATTATCAACCTTAGTGACTATGAGCAATGAATATCTTCATTAGCTGGTCGTGATGAGAATCGAACTTTGTGTTAAGACGTTTGATATCAATGCATAGTGCGCAGGCATGAAATATCAGTACAATGAGTTGAACTTTTATTCTTTTTTGATCTCCTGACAAACAAGAAAATACACTGGACAAAAGGCCTGGAAAAATGCTTGATGGGGCACGGAATACAGTTCAGGGAATAAACTATGTTACATTCCATAAGCTTTTCGGTTTGGTACCAAAAACCGTTGCCCGCAAAATGGCTGAATTTTGGCTGTAGAAGGATGCAGTAAAGGCTACATGTAAAAGCAAAAGCAAGGCAATTGGATTGACTTGTTGGTCACTTACATTGTACAAAATTACAACAATGATGGATGGGAGATTTAGAACAGCAATGGGAAAATTACAAAGATAATGATATATTTATAATATTTTTTTATAGGATTTATCACAATAATGGGCACAAATACAACGATAATGGTATTCTTACAAAATAATTGCGAGATTAACGACATTAGTGGGTTCAAGTACAAAAATAATGGTACAATTGCAACAACAGTGAAAATTTTTGAACATTAGTGAAAACAACTATAAAGGTAATGAGATATTTACATCAATAAGAAATGTAAAACAGTAATGAGGATAATTACAAANACAACAACAGTGAAAATTTTTAAACATTAGTGAAAACAACTATAAAAGTAATGAGATATTTACATCAATAAGAAATGTAAAACAGTAATGAGGATAATTACAAAACTAAAGGTATATTTAGAACAAAAATCAGCAAATAGTAATTAATGAGGAGATCTGGTTAGTATTGTACATGTTGATCGATCTATGTAAATTAGGATCGATCATTATATGGTATTTTACTTAAATGCCAGTGAAAAGTAACGTGTAGTGTGAGGAAAACGGATTTTTGAACATAAAAAAACATAAAGAATTTGATCAAACACTATTATTAGTGGTCGATCAATTTTTTACGGGTTGGTAATTTGAATCAGAAGTAATAAGTACTTTGCAGGTTGGATCGATTGAGGAAGAAATATAACAGATTAGTAATTAGTAAATTTACTAAAATGTCCTTGAAAAGTAACGTGTAGTGTAAAAAAATAAAAAAGGAAAAGTAATTGAATTCGATCGATCAAAAAAATATAGTGATCGATCATATAGTTGCAGATGTATTAGTTGAAGTACTAGAAATATTATGTGGGTTTGTGATTGATCACTAATATTGATTGGTCGATCAATTAGTTGCAAATTTAGTACTTGAAGTAGTAGAATAATCTACTGTGGGGTTATGATCGATCGATATAAAATCTGAAACAGTAAGTAGTAGAAGTGTTGTGATTGGGGCTTTATCATAAATCAAGTTATTAGCATACCCAAATAAATCCCCAAATCCTTCAAATTAGTCATAAATTGTGGCTTATTCCAACCCATTCCAAATCGCCCAATTCCATTACACCCTAAATCACCCAACTACCTAGATCTCCTTCATGCGTTCGAGTTCACCAAGACCCCAAATCTCCTTAAGTGAAGTAAAAGAAGAGTGAAATTTCCATTGTGTACGAATTTGAAGCTTTGTTGATGGTGGGCGAAGAGAGGAAGAAACGGAAGAAGGTGAAGAGTAGGGGGAGTTCTTGTAATGTGAAACTCTTTGTGGACAAACATCTTAAGAAGATGTATGATACATTCATTGTTAAACATCCTTTGTTACTTGAGCGTGGTGTTTACCTCGATAGTCTAGTAGACAATGTGGATTGCCCTAAATACTTCATACTCGGAAATGGAATCCTCTGTTTGATGTGAATATGGAAGATAAAGCATATGTTGGTCTGGTTAAGTTATTTTATGCAAAGATTCAAGAGTACAAGGAGAATGAGCAGACATTTAAGTCATTGGTTCGGAAGAAATCCATCACTGTATCGCATGATCTTATTTCAAATATATTAAAAATTGATACATCAGACATTCCTGCAAATTCTATTGTCTTTCCATATGAAACTAAGTAGTAGTTCCCCCAAATGACGACAGTTATTCGAGGTATTTACATTGGGAGTGTCCCTTGGGAGAATAAGAAAAGTAAAATTGCTCACATTGACCTTACATCAACGTATAGGATCTTAATTACATTGTTGCTTGTAATATACATCCAAAGGGACATACTATTGAGATTGGATATGATACAACCCAACTATTATATGCTATTGGCGAATGTGGGATTTTTATTGATCTACCTTTTTTATATATTCAACCATGTTCTTGAAGCATCTAAGGTAGAAGGTTGCAGGCCATGTCTTCCACTTCCAATCTTAATTTCTAAGATTTTGAAGCATTGTGAAGTTGATTTTCAGCAGAATGATAGTTTTATGTATCCCATGAATGCATTGAGTATGGATACATTAAATAAAAGTGTGGGAGCTATTTTGGATGCAAAACGGGGTAAGCTTGTGAAGCAGCCATCAACGGTGTCTCAAGTTGTGGGTGGTCAAGCTAGTTCTTTCGCTGGGACTAGTGTAGTTGGATAAAAACTTCATAACATGGTTGAAAAGTTGGAGGCCTGATTTGAAAAGTTTGAGGAAGAAACGAAGGGGTTTTCCCANTTGTGCTGCCATGCGTGTATCACTACATTGTTTCATTTGATTGGTTACCACAGTTATTGTACTTCAAAGCTCCTCTGTGTCCTCAAGCAATTGTGTAGCGTAATAACACATTTGGCTACACATTGACATTAATCCAGTATATCATAAAAAAATTGATAAGGTTCTTGACATTTAAGACACAATGGTAGTTGGGCAAGCTGATTTTGCATTAATTATCCATCACTTTACAATAGTACTATGAGGAAACTCTCTGATATGTTCATTTTTTTAAANAAACTAAAGGTATATTTAGAACAAAATTCAGCAAATAGTAATTAATGAGGAGATCTGGTTAGTATTGTACATGTTGATCGATCTATGTAAATTAGGATCGATCATTATATGGTATTTTACTTAAATGCCAGTGAAAAGTAACGTGTAGTGTGAGGAAAACGGATTTTTGAACATAAAAAAACATAAAGAATTTGATCAAACACTATTATTAGTGGTCGATCAATTTTTTACGGGTTGGTAATTTGAATCAGAAGTAATAAGTACTTTGCAGGTTGGATCGATTGAGGAAGAAATATAACAGATTAGTAATTAGTAAATTTACTAAAATGTCCTTGAAAAGTAACGTGTAGTGTAAAAAAATAAAAAAGGAAAAGTAATTGAATTCGATCGATCAAAAAAATATAGTGATCGATCATATAGTTGCAGATGTATTAGTTGAAGTACTAGAAATATTATGTGGGTTTGTGATTGATCACTAATATTGATTGGTCGATCAATTAGTTGCAAATTTAGTACTTGAAGTAGTAGAATAATCTACTGTGGGGTTATGATCGATCGATATAAAATCTGAAACAGTAAGTAGTAGAAGTGTTGTGATTGGGGCTTTATCATAAATCAAGTTATTAGCATACCCAAATAAATCCCCAAATCCTTCAAATTAGTCATAAATTGTGGCTTATTCCAACCCATTCCAAATCGCCCAATTCCATTACACCCTAAATCACCCAACTACCTAGATCTCCTTCATGCGTTCGAGTTCACCAAGACCCCAAATCTCCTTAAGTGAAGTAAAAGAAGAGTGAAATTTCCATTGTGTACGAATTTGAAGCTTTGTTGATGGTGGGCGAAGAGAGGAAGAAACGGAAGAAGGTGAAGAGTAGGGGGAGTTCTTGTAATGTGAAACTCTTTGTGGACAAACATCTTAAGAAGATGTATGATACATTCATTGTTAAACATCCTTTGTTACTTGAGCGTGGTGTTTACCTCGATAGTCTAGTAGACAATGTGGATTGCCCTAAATACTTCATACTCGGAAATGGAATCCTCTGTTTGATGTGAATATGGAAGATAAAGCATATGTTGGTCTGGTTAAGTTATTTTATGCAAAGATTCAAGAGTACAAGGAGAATGAGCAGACATTTAAGTCATTGGTTCGGAAGAAATCCATCACTGTATCGCATGATCTTATTTCAAATATATTAAAAATTGATACATCAGACATTCCTGCAAATTCTATTGTCTTTCCATATGAAACTAAGTAGTAGTTCCCCCAAATGACGACAGTTATTCGAGGTATTTACATTGGGAGTGTCCCTTGGGAGAATGAGAAAAGTAAAATTGCTCACATTGACCTTACATCAACGTATGGGATCTTAATTACATTGTTGCTTGTAATATACATCCAAAGGGACATACTATTGAGATTGGATATGATACAACCCAACTATTATATGCTATTGGCGAATGTGGGATTTTTATTGATCTACCTTTTTTATATATTCAACCATGTTCTTGAAGCATCTAAGGTAGAAGGTTGCAGGCCATGTCTTCCACTTCCAATCTTAATTTCTAAGATTTTGAAGCATTGTGAAGTTGATTTTCAGCAGAATGATAGTTTTATGTATCCCATGAATGCATTGAGTATGGATACATTAAATAAAAGTGTGGGAGCTATTTTGGATGCAAAACGGGGTAAGCTTGTGAAGCAGCCATCAATGGTGTCTCAAGTTGTGGGTGGTCAAGCTAGTTCTTTCGCTGGGACTAGTGTAGTTGGATAAAAACTTCATAACATGGTTGAAAAGTTGGAGGCCTGATTTGAAAAGTTTGAGGAAGAAACGAAGGGGTTTTCCCAACGTCTGGAGACAAGGTTAGATTGTTTTTATAAAGACTTTAAAGAGTACATCAACAAATGATACATTGATTTTGTTTTGTTTTTTTTTGTTGTAAAGTAGAAGAATATTTTGGCAAGTGTGTTGTAAATGTTATGAGCCTGGTTGTTAAATATATTGGCTAATAGTTATAAAAAAATTGTGGTTTTATGGTTTTTGAGATTGGTACACTGAATGTGAGTTTTGTGCGTATGTTCATGTTTATATGATTTTAACAATGAAATAATGTATAAGTTGGAGAAAATTTTACCTTTGCACATTAGGTGGGATTAGGAGGAAACAACATATTGAGGTGTTTAAACTTCTTCATTCATTTTGCCCTTGTCATCTATATAAGAAAAAGAGGGTGTGGGGCTACACCTTTCATGCTACTTAAGAAAGTTGCATTGTGTGGTCAGCTNGCTTCTTCATTCATTTTTCCCTTGTCATCTATATAGGAAAAAAAGGGTGTGGGGCTACACCTTTCATGCTACTTAAGAAAGTTGCATTGTGTGGTCAGCTGCTATATTTGATTATCCCAGATTTGTCTAGTGCCCAAATGCGTACATGATAACACTGCAAGAAGTATTCAGTACAATATGCTAATGAAATCGTGGAATAGTTAGTGCCAAATAAAAAAAGACAATGACAAAGCACATGTAGTCATGCTCACCTCAACATTGTGTTAAACAAGTATTAATGTACTGCCCATGCACATTTGAATCAAAATTAGGGATCACTTGCTGTTAAAAAAAATGGATATCAAAACCATGTTGGTATGTACTGAATTTCCCATAGTAACGAAAAGGTGATAGTGTATGAACCTGGTATAGGAGGACACTATAATTGTAAGTAGGATTCCAATGGTCGTCTTCTTGAGTTGGTGACATTGGCTATTGGGAGCCACCAAGTTGTGAGAAGGGCATGTCATCGTATGAGCCGTCCACATGACATGTAAGCTGTGGACACTTACGAATAGTATGTCCAGTGAAATGACATTTACTACATCTTCGCGAAGCTATTGGAAGGTTCTTTTGTACCTATATTTCCTTTAGTTGTCACTATCTTGGGATCGACGACACCAAAATTTTATTTCGACAGTGTCATTAACTTTGTGATGTGATGATAAAACTTGTGCTGCCATGCGTGTATCACTACATTGTTTCATTTGATTGGTTACCACAGTTATTGTACTTCAAAGCTCCTCTGCGTCCTCAAGCAATTGTGTAGCGTAATAACACATTTGGCTACACATTGACATTAATCCAGTATATCATAAAAAAATTGACAAGGTTCTTGACATTTAAGACACAATGGTAGTTGGGCAAGCTGATTTTGCATTAATTGTCCATCACTTTACAATAGTACTATGAGGAAACTCTCTGATATGTTCATTTTTTTAAAACTGTAATATTATGTAAGCAAAGGAAGCCCAATAGATTCTAATTTCATGCAATTGCATTTGAAGGTGTGATTGTGATAATCATAGATCAAATTCCAACTGGATGTTGGTTGTGTGTACTTCGACAGATAATAACAATGANCTTTTTTGACTTACTATCATACTTAACATAAAATACTGCCAAACAACCTACTCGAGTTAGTCCTCTTGGTTCCCTTGCCCTTTCATCTCGGTCTAAGTATTTTGCAGCTCAAAACCTTTGTCATGAACATACCCACTTCCTTGACACCGGAATATGTTTTTGTTTTTGTTTTTTTTCATATTTTAAGTCATCTTTTCTGACGCTGAAACCTACAAACTTAGCGTATGTGTTATAAAAATTACCCGCTTCATCTTCCAAGTTAAACTTCAAGTCAATGACTTGCTCAGCTGATAACTTCTATAGCGTATTTTCTAGTATGACATGTTTCAAGGTAGCCACAGTTGATTTACCTCTATTTTGATGGAATTTGTTGTGACGATGCCCATAATCATCATTATAGGTACCAAACTCATAAATATCACCCTCTATGGGATCCTCATTCAAGTTTATAATGACATGCTTTCCTTTTTCAAAGCTATTACGATCCATTTGATGAGTGAAACCTACAGTGAAAATATTGAAATAATGGATTACAGTACTAAGAAAGAACTATCGTTTGCCACATGTAATTGTATTATAGTAACAAAAACAAACTGAAAAATCATTCTAATTTATTCAAACTAAATGACATTCAATATAGTGGAGATCATGTGTGAGATACCTTTACAATTTCCTCTCGTCTCATCCAAGGGTAGGCATTGAAGCCTTAAGGTTGTTGGAGTTGGTTTATGGGAACCCACAAACACACTAAGAAGACTTGAATTAGCTCAAAAATGGTAATTACAAGTAGTTAAGGCACATTAAATTGAGGATGGGATTAAGTGGACAAGTTTTATTGCTATGCATTAAGTTAAAGTTTTGAGTATGGTATCGCCAATAAAATTGGACGCACCATATCTCACAAATGTACGTCTTCAAAGGATGTTTTCACAACTTTTGTAGGTCATTTTATAATAAAAACTTAACGACTTTCATGGTTGATTTACCACTTTTGTAGTTGTTTTTACAACATTGATTTTATTTATTGTTACCACTATATTTCTATACAACACTAATTAAAACTTTTGTGGTTGTTTTACGACATNTAATAAAAACTTAACGACTTTCATGGTTGATTTACCACTTTTGTAGGTGTTTTTACAACATTGATTTTATTTATTGTTACCACTATATTTCTATACAACACTAATTAAAACTTTTGTGGTTGTTTTACGACATTTGTGAGTATTTTTACTATATTTGTGGATTTTTGTACGGTTGTAAGATAATTAGTTTTACAATTTTTTGGGGTAAGTTTATAAATGTGTCATCATAAGTTTTGTAAAATATTTACCATAAATAAGTTTAAAAAAACTCATAACATTGGTGAAAACACTTGCAATATTTTTTAATATATAGCCATTGGAGTAGTTCGCAATTTTTTGTTACGGTTCCAATTTTGTTTCATTTTTAAATCGTGTAGTGAAATTATAAAATTCAATGAATTAAATTATATTCTATGTTTTTAGGGATATTTTTGTATTTTTCCTTAAATTTTTATTACAGATAAAATTAATGAAACAAATTGTGCAATATCGGTTTATGCCAACTCATAATAGCCATTTCCGAAAAAAGAAAAAAAAACCCTCATTCAAATTTCAAATGACTCCTGCATTTCAGAGCACACCAGCATAGAACTTGGAAGGACTTAAGGATGTTTCTATGAGAGTTCGGATTCATTTAATGGTGTCACCAACCGGGACATCCAATCTTGACACCCAATTTTTCCCAATTTTTAACTTCCCTTTTTTCCCCCAAAATCGCATGCCTAACCCTTGAAGAACATCACTTTCTCTCTCTCTTATATCAAGAAAACTGTCTTGTTTTCTCTATCATCATCTATCGTTGTGGGTGTCTTGTTTCGTTGTATGATTTACTAACCTTTTGCCATCGCTAATCGCTCCACCGCAAGAACACCACTCTCTCTTAATCTCATTGAAAGGAACCTAGTTGTTGGTGAAAGGTAATCTTCCTTTGCTTGACTTTCAGAGGGATTTTTCAAAGTTTGTTGGAAATAGTTATGGATGATGTTAGTGTTAATTTTTTCGTTGATTTTTTGGGAGTTATTGTCGATTTTGTTAGTGGATTTGTATATTGTGAATTTGCTCTCTCTCTCTCTCTCTCTCTCTCTCTCNCCCAAATGACTGTCAAATTGATTCCCACATCACGTGAAATTTCTCGAGTGTACATCGGGTGCACATACATTTCTTGAACTCTTGTACAACATTTTCAGCATTAATATTTTGAAATGCATTTCTCTCCAAATGCCACCTGCATAGTCTGTGTTTTGCATTTTGAAAAATTTTGTCAACTGCGGCTGCCATGGCCTTATCCCCATCGGGGAAAACTAATATATGATTTTTATTATCCATTGCATCAAGAAATGTCTCCAACACCCACACATATGTGTCCATAGTCTCATTTGAAAGTAATGCAAATCCAAAAAATGCAAGTAGTGTTATGGTGGTTTACACCTGCAAGTATTACAAATGACTTTTTGTATGCATTTGTGTTGTATGTTGTATCGAATACCAAGACATCACCAAATCATGAATAGCCCACACGGGAAGTTGAATCCGCCCAAAATAGGCAATTTAGGGAATTATCATCATCAACGTTGTACCTGAAATAAAATAATGGGTCTGCTTTCTCTTTAGCACTCAAGTCTGCTAATGCCCCTTCAGCATCCCCATCTTTAATTTCCTCTCTTCGTTGGGTTGCAACAGAGTTGTATAAATCCTTTCTCATAAACCCAACATTTTGGTAGCCACCTGCTTCATGCAACATAAAATCTCGTATTTGGCTAATTCGTATTCCAACACTGTGAAGTGCTGTTTGAGCTTTTCACACTGCAGTGTGATCGAAGTAGCAGTACACCACTTGGTGGAACCAACAGATGATTATGATCCCTAACAAACTCCTTTACTACCCATTTTTTTGACTTACTATCATACTTAACATAAAATACTGCCAAACAACCTACTCGAGTTAGTCCTCTTGGTTCCCTTACCCTTTCATCTCGGTCTAAGTATTTTGCAGCTCAAAACCTTTGTCATGAACATACCCACTTCCTTGACACCGGAATATGTTTTTGTTTTTGTTTTTTTCATATTTTAAGTCATCTTTTCTGACGCTGAAACCTACAAACTTAGCGTATGTGTTATAAAAATTACCCGCTTCATCTTCCAAGTTAAACTTCAAGTCAATGACTTGCTCAGCTGATAACTTCTATAGCGTATTTTCTAGTATGACATGTTTCAAGGTAGCCACAGTTGATTTACCTCTATTTTGATGGAATTTGTTGTGACGATGCCCATAATCATCATTATAGGTACCAAACTCATAAATATCACCCTCTATGGGATCCTCATTCAAGTTTATAATGACATGCTTTCCTTTTTCAAAGCTATTACGATCCATTTGATGAGTGAAACCTACAGTGAAAATATTGAAATAATGGATTACAGTACTAAGAAAGAACTATCGTTTGCCACATGTAATTGTATTATAGTAACAAAAACAAACTGAAAAATCATTCTAATTTATTCAAACTAAATGACATTCAATATAGTGGAGATCATGTGTGAGATACCTTTACAATTTCCTCTCGTCTCATCCAAGGGTAGGCATTGAAGCCTTAAGGTTGTTGGAGTTGGTTTATGGGAACCCACAAACACACTAAGAAGACTTGAATTAGCTCAAAAATGGTAATTACAAGTAGTTAAGGCACATTAAATTGAGGATGGGATTAAGTGGACAAGTTTTATTGCTATGCATTAAGTTAAAGTTTTGAGTATGGTATCGCCAATAAAATTGGACGCACCATATCTCACAAATGTACGTCTTCAAAGGATGTTTTCACAACTTTTGTAGGTCATTTTATAATAAAAACTTAACGACTTTCATGGTTGATTTACCACTTTTGTAGGTGTTTTTACAACATTGATTTTATTTATTGTTACCACTATATTTCTATACAACACTAATTAAAACTTTTGTGGTTGTTTTACGACATTTGTGAGTATTTTTACTATATTTGTGGATTTTTGTACGGTTGTAAGATAATTAGTTTTACAATTTTTTGGGGTAAGTTTATAAATGTGTCATCATAAGTTTTGTAAAATATTTACCATAAATAAGTTTAAAAAAACTCATAACATTGGTGAAAACACTTGCAATATTTTTTAATATATAGCCATTGGAGTAGTTCGCAATTTTTTGTTACGGTTCCAATTTTGTTTCATTTTTAAATCGTGTAGTGAAATTATAAAATTCAATGAATTAAATTATATTCTATGTTTTTAGGGATATTTTTGTATTTTTCCTTAAATTTTTATTACAGATAAAATTAATGAAACAAATTGTGCAATATCGGTTTATGCCAACTCATAATAGCCATTTCCGAAAAAAGAAAAAAAAACCCTCATTCAAATTTCAAATGACTCCTGCATTTCAGAGCACACCAACATAGAACTTGGAAGGACTTAAGGATGTTTCTATGAGAGTTCGGATTCATTTAATGGTGTCACCAGCCGGGACATCCAATCTTGACGCCCAATTTTTCCCAATTTTTAACTTCCCTTTTTTCCCCCAAAATCGCATGCCTAACCCTTGAAGAACATCACTTTCTCTCTCTCTTATATCAAGAAAACTCTCTTGTTTTCTCTATCATCATCTATCGTTGTGGGTGTCTTGTTTCGTTGTATGATTTACTAATCTTTTGCCATCGCTAATCGCTCCACCGCAAGAACACCACTCTCTCTTAATCTCATTGAAAGGAACCTAGTTGTTGGTGAAAGGTAATCTTCCTTTGCTTGACTTTCAGAGGGATTTTTCAAAGTTTGTTGGAAATAGTTATGGATGATGTTAGTGTTAATTTTTTCGTTGATTTTTTGGGAGTTATTGTCGGTTTTGTTAGTGGATTTGTATATTGTGAATTTGCTCTCTCTCTCTCTCTCTCTCTCTCTCTCTTTTTCTCTCTTGCTCTCTCTCCTCTCCATCTTTCTCAATTTAATCTATGTCTCTCTCTATGTCGCTGTCTTTTAATATGAATATGCAAGATACTGTACGTCTTTGAGGAGAACTCACCATTACGCCGGAGTCTGACACATCAACCCAGATGCCCAAATGGGTTATTCGATTCTCATTTGGGTTTGTATATGCTATTTTAGGTAACCCACAAGCTCTGAAGTTACAGAGGGTCTTTGAGACCAAGACCTAACAGACGTTTCTCTTAAACCAATAAGGCCCTACAAAATTAAAAGACTACCCCTTTCAATTAGTGAATGGTGACGCTGATAACCTTGATAATGTGTTTTTCTTGGTAGGAGCATAAATTTTGTAGATATTTTTTTAGTCCAATTGTAAGGAAGAGTGTTGGTCTTTCCCATGTTACATATTTTTCACTACAACTGTGTTAATTACTATGTGAATTATTGAGTGAAATTTGGTCTTCCCTCTCATACTAAACTCATGNCAGATATTTTTTTAGTCCAATTGTAAGGAAGAGTGTTGGTCTTTCCCATGTTACATATTTTTCACTACAACTGTGTGAATTACTATGTGAATTATTGAGTGAAATTTGGTCTTCCCTCTCATACTAAACTCATGGGTCACCATTGGATGGATAATATACCTATTGGTTCAGGACCTAATATAAACTAATCTAACTGACACTATATATTGATATGCTTATCACAAATTATGATGGTCGATGGTTGCAAGTTCTTGGCTAAGTTTTTGTGCACTGCCATATTCAAAAATCCGATATATAATTATGGAGCCCCACTTTCAAATCTTCATATTGTACATGAAAATNACATAGAACTTGGAAGGACTTAAGGATGTTTCTATGAGAGTTCGGATTCATTTAATGGTGTCACCAGCCGGGACATCCAATCTTGACGCCCAATTTTTCCCAATTTTTAACTTCCCTTTTTTCCCCCAAAATCGCATGCCTAACCCTTGAAGAACATCACTTTCTCTCTCTCTTATATCAAGAAAACTGTCTTGTTTTCTCTATCATCATCTATCGTTGTGGGTGTCTTGTTTCGTTGTATGATTTACTAATCTTTTGCCATCGCTAATCGCTCCACCGCAAGAACACCACTCTCTCTTAATCTCATTGAAAGGAACCTAGTTGTTGGTGAAAGGTAATCTTCCTTTGCTTGACTTTCAGAGGGATTTTTCAAAGTTTGTTGGAAATAGTTATGGATGATGTTAGTGTTAATTTTTTCGTTGATTTTTTGGGAGTTATTGTCGGTTTTGTTAGTGGATTTGTATATTGTGAATTTGCTCTCTCTCTCTCTCTCTCTCTCTCTCTCTTTTTCTCTCTTGCTCTCTCTCCTCTCCATCTTTCTCAATTTAATCTATGTCTCTCTCTATGTCGCTGTCTTTTAATATGAATATGCAAGATACTGTACGTCTTTGAGGAGAACTCACCATTACGCCGGAGTCTGACACATCAACCCAGATGCCCAAATGGGTTATTCGATTCTCATTTGGGTTTGTATATGCTATTTTAGGTAACCCACAAGCTCTGAAGTTACAGAGGGTCTTTGAGACCAAGACCTAACAGACGTTTCTCTTAAACCAATAAGGCCCTACAAAATTAAAAGACTACCCCTTTCAATTAGTGAATGGTGACGCTGATAACCTTGATAATGTGTTTTTCTTGGTAGGAGCATAAATTTTGCAGATATTTTTTTAGTCCAATTGTAAGGAAGAGTGTTGGTCTTTCCCATGTTACATATTTTTCACTACAACTGTGTGAATTACTATGTGAATTATTGAGTGAAATTTGGTCTTCCCTCTCATACTAAACTCATGGGTCACCATTGGATGGATAATATACCTATTGGTTCAGGACCTAATATAAACTAATCTAACTGACACTATATATTGATATGCTTATCACAAATTATGATGGTCGATGGTTGCAAGTTCTTGGCTAAGTTTTTGTGCACTGCCATATTCAAAAATCCGATATATAATTATGGAGCCCCACTTTCAAATCTTCATATTGTACATGAAAATCTGGTATCAATTAATGGTGTGAATTGAAGTTTTACATGGACAATTAATAGATCTCTTACATGTTGTGTAATGTTACACGATATATGTAGGTACCGTTGCTTCAATTTGAAGGCCTATTATGGATAAGACTACTCACATTTTAAGCGACAACAAGGTAACAAAATTTGATTGGTTTTACATATTTCGTATGTTATTGGTTCTCAGTTTGATTAAATGAAAACAAATTTTAACAAGGTGAAGTGGAAACAAACAAATACTGAGGCCATGGCAAGGAAATGAATACCCTGAAAACGGACCTGTGGCGATGACGAGACACTTGGACGAGTATGTTATACATTCCTACATTATATTATGTTGAGTATTATGCATACAAATATTCAGTTTGTTGATCACTTCACATACACATGTAATAGTTCCATTACCTTAAGTGTAAAGCATTTTGTGGCAACAAGATGTCCCCACATAAACTTGTGAAATTTTTTGCAAAATTAAATACTGCATAGAAACAGGCCATCAAATCAATTGGTTTGGGTGAATATCTTACCATACGTTGCAAGTATATTAAGAGGGCTTTATGTGGCTGATATATTTGATCTCCAGAAGTGTGCATTCCACATATATGGCAAATGTGTGAAGTTATGCCCCCAATATGTGACCTACATAATGGGGTTGCCATGCGCATGCACAAATGTGGTGATAACTGGAACAAAAGACAACATTACTGATCTTTGTATGTCAATATTTAACGGACAACCAGAGGTGTCTTTGAAACATTTGGAGGANAACAGACGTTTCTCTTAAACCAATAAGGCCCTACAAAATTAAAAGACTACCCCTTTCAATTAGTGAATGGTGACGCTGATAACCTTGATAATGTGTTTTTCTTGGTAGGAGCATAAATTTTGCAGATATTTTTTTAGTCCAATTGTAAGGAAGAGTGTTGGTCTTTCCCATGTTACATATTTTTCACTACAACTGTGTTAATTACTATGTGAATTATTGAGTGAAATTTGGTCTTCCCTCTCATACTAAACTCATGGGTCACCATTGGATGGATAATATACCTATTGGTTCAGGACCTAATATAAACTAATCTAACTGACACTATATATTGATATGCTTATCACAAATTATGATGGTCGATGGTTGCAAGTTCTTGGCTAAGTTTTTGTGCACTGCCATATTCAAAAATCCTATATATAATTATGGAGCCCCACTTTCAAATCTTCATATTGTACATGAAAATCTGGTATCAATTAATGGTGTGAATTGAAGTTTTACATGGACAATTAATAGATCTCTTACATGTTGTGTAATGTTACACGATATATGTAGGTACCGTTGCTTCAATTTGAAGGCCTATTATGGATAAGACTACTCACATTTTAAGCAACAACAAGGTAACAAAATTTGATTGGTTTTACATATTTCGTATGTTATTGGTTCTCAGTTTGATTAAATGAAAACAAATTTTAACAAGGTGAAGTGGAAACAAACAAATACTGAGGCCATGGCAAGGAAATGAATACCCTGAAAACGGACCTGTGGCGATGACGAGACACTTGGACGAGTATGTTATACATTCCTACATTATATTATGTTGAGTATTATGCATACAAATATTCAGTTTGTTGATCACTTCACATACACATGTAATAGTTCCATTACCTTAAGTGTAAAGCATTTTGTGGCAACAAGATGTCCCCACATAAACTTGTGAAATTTTTTGCAAAATTAAATACTGCATAGAAACAGGCCATCAAATCAATTGGTTTGGGTGAATATCTTACCATACGTTGCAAGTATATTAAGAGGGCTTTATGTGGCTGATATATTTGATCTCCAGAAGTGTGCATTCCACATATATGGCAAATGTGTGAAGTTATGCCCCCAATATGTGACCTACATAATGGGGTTGCCATGCGCATGCACAAATGTGGTGATAACTGGAACAAAAGACAACATTACTGATCTTTGTATGTCAATATTTAACGGACAACCAGAGGTGTCTTTGAAACATTTGGAGGACTTCATAAGTGCAATCACAGATGAGTCTGGCAAATTTATACGTTTGACTGTTTTATATATTATTGGTTGTATGCTTTGCCCAACCATGCGAACAACGCTAAGTACTTCTACATTGCATTATGTAGTTGACGTGTCTTCTTTACGACACACTAATTAGTGTAATTTTGTATTTGATGGAGTCATTGAATGCATACAAAAATTTCAAAGTTCAGGATGGGGATCAATTGGTGGCTATTTGTTAGTTCTCATGGAAATTTACTTATAATAAATATGTTTGTTCATGTATATATGGACTAAGAACAATTCAATTGTTTATGTAATCTTGATTTTATTTGTTTTGTAGGTTTTTATCTTGAACGGGTAACACTAAAAGGAGAAACAATCATTCCTTTGGTGTATCGTGAGGTCTCATGTATTGAACATTGGGGTGGCAATGATGTGAGTAAGCGAATAAGTGATATATCGAAGTTGGGAGGCTTCAAGATGGAAGAGGTAAACTTGGGGTTATTATTGCATCTTCACTGTAGCATGGTAGTGTCTTAAATATTCTTTGACGCTCATATATTGTTGATTGTATGCATGTAGTTGTTGGTCCTCATTGACGAGGAGCTAATTGATACTACAATTGGTACCGCCACCCAGCAGGCATTGTCTGAAGTATGTATATATATCATCTCCTTGTATATATTTCCAAAGTACTTTATAGAAGACCATGGCATGTAGAAGATTTAGTATGACTTTTTTTTTTGGCATACATTATTACAACTTATCCATTATAACGACACTTGTATCTTAGGATTTGGGATTAAGCATTGCAAGACTAGAGCTGGTGACTGAACGCATGGAACAAAAGTTTGATACTTTTTCAATACAATGCACAACATCTTTTTCTATGATGGAGCAAAGATTGGGCGAGATTGGACATATCGTGTCCCAATTTGTTGAGAACTTAGGGACTAAGAAGGATGCGCCAGACGACATGAGAGGACAAAATGAGGAAGAGGGAATTTATAAAACAACTATGAGTACATTAGCCCTTTTTTGTCATCATAATATCTCTTACTAACTACTTTCTTCGTACATTGATTATGACATTTATCATGTAGGTCGAATTGGATGATCCAAAAGACTTAGATGAACACCGATCAAAAGAAGTAAGGATTAATAGGTTGTGTATTAAAAAAGCTAGCTTTAGTTACCTAACAATTATAATCCCTTATAAGATAAATTAATTTTTATTAGATGGTAGATTTGGTGTTCTCAGAAGTAACTCATATCGATGTTGATGTTGAGTGTGCAATCTACAATTATACATTTAACAACAAACTGCCATCTAAGTATGTGATTACAGACATTAGACTTGACCCTATATCTTCTGCTTAACAATTACTAATGTTTTCATTGTCCAATTCATCTGCGCAAACAATTAATGTGTTTAGTACATCTTCAATGAGCTTCTTGTGTCTTTTGCTGACCATGATGATGGCATGCGGGACGTGTTACAGACCTTAGCCCCGACACAATAGCTAAGTGGAATTGTTCGTGAATCTTCCTTTCCTGTATTTTTTGTGTTGTCATTATAAGCATCCAATTAACATATCATGTGTAAAATGTATTAAGTTATTGATTNTCATCATAATATCTCTTACTAACTACTTTCTTCGTACATTGATTATTACATTTATCATGTAGGTCGAATTGGATGATCCAAAAGACTTAGATGAACACCGATCAAAAGAAGTAAGGATTAATAGGTTGTGTATTAAAAAAGCTAGCTTTAGTTACCTAACAATTATAATCCCTTATAAGATAAATTAATTTTTATTAGATGGTAGATTTGGTGTTCTCAGAAGTAACTCATATCGATGTTGATGTTGAGTGTGCAATCTACAATTATACATTTAACAACAAACTGCCATCTAAGTATGTGATTACAGACATTAGACTTGACCCTATATCTTCTGCTTAACAATTACTAATGTTTTCATTGTCCAATTCATCTGCGCAAACAATTAATGTGTTTAGTACATCTTCAATGAGCTTCTTGTGTCTTTTGCTGACCATGATGATGGCATGCGGGACGTGTTACAGACCTTAGCCCCGACACAATAGCTAAGTGGAATTGTTCGTGAATCTTCCTTTCCTGTATTTTTTGTGTTGTCATTATAAGCATCCAATTAACATATCATGTGTAAAATGTATTAAGTTATTGATTTGTGTGCGTGCATCGCACCATAAACAGGAACTTGGTACTTAACAACAATCTTCTTTATAAGTACATCTGTTTCTTTTTTTGTAATTTTGAGTTGCATTCTTCACTAAACATTTCATGTCATGTGGCATATACATTAATGCATGTCAATTGATGCGATGTAGCAACAAGCCATTACAAGTACCACCACCCGTAGCCATGGTGCAAAGGAAACTACACAAAAGCGTAAGTTTAGTCGCCTTATTATCCCTAACTGAAAAACCACTACCAACGTATCCATTGTTAAAATTTAATTATTTAATAGTTTTTAAGTTAAACTAGGGTTCATTTCATTACTTTTTATATGATTTAATGAACCTATGTTTCCTTCTATTTAGATATATATCCCAATGAACAACAAGCGCAANTACATTAGACTTGACCCTATATCTTCTGCTTAACAATTACTAATGTTTTCATTGTCCAATTCATCTGCGCAAAAAATTAATGTGTTTAGTACATCTTCAATGAGATTCTTGTGTCTTTTGCTGACCACGATGATGGCATGCGGGAAGTGTTACAGACCTTAGCCCCGACACAATAGCTAAGTGGAATTGTTCGTGAATCTTCCTTTCTTGTATTTTTTGTGTTGTCATTATAAGCATCCAATTAACATATCATGTGTAAAATGTATTAAGTTATTGATTTGTGTGCGTGCATCGCACCATAAACAGGAACTTGGTACTTAACAACAATCTTCTTTATAAGTACATCTGTTTCTTTTTTTGTAATTTTGAGTTGCATTCTTCACTAAACATTTCATGTCATGTGGCATATACATTAATGCATGTCAATTGATGCGATTTAGCAACAAGCCATTACAAGTACCACCACCCATAGCCATGGTGCAAAGGAAACTACACAAAAGCGTAAGTTTAGTCGCCTTATTATCCCTAACTGAAGAACCACTACCAACGTATCCATTGTTAAAATTTAATTATTTAATAGTTTTTAAGTTAATCTAGGGTTCATTTCATTACTTTTTATATGATTTAATGAACCTATGTTTCCTTCTATTTAGATATATATCCCAATGAACAACAAGCGCAAACATTGGTATCTAGTATTGGTGGATATAGAGAACAATCAAACATTCCTACTCGATCCTCTCCCAACTCCAAAAAGGAAAAGGATTCGCTGAACAAATGCAAATAGAGTTGTAAGATATTTATGGTATTTTATTGACAAATGAATATATGTCCATGATTTTGGTGCACTTAGATCCTATTTGTTTTGAAGATTGAGGTTTTGGATGGCGTCCTTGCACAGAGGGCTCCTGAATTTAAACAAAAATTGCATAGTTAGAAGGTTGTTGAACCAGACTGGACGCTCAAATAAGGCAATGGTTTTGATTGTGGAATTTTTGTTGTCAAGATGACACAAGCATTACAGTTGGGGCCAGGTTATAGAATCCGGGTAAATCAACGTACCAATTTTTTCGATTCTAGTGAAGAGCTTTCAACATCCTCTAATTCAAACATTGTTTATCTAATAAAGCACCATTATGAAATGTAGGATAAGAGTGAGGACATGCGAAGGGAGGTGGCTGTTAACTTGGTTATCGCTAAGGATAACATGGTGAGAGATAAAATCATACATACGTCACAATTTCTATTAAGGGTGAAGACATAATGACCCTGTCCAAAATCAACAAGCTATTTTGCTCTAGATTCTACTCAGGCATATATGGACATGTTATTATGTTGATATAATTTTGCAATAGATTTGGAAGGTCATTGTCTTTACTCAAATGGCAAGTATATATGGCTAATTGTTGGAGTTTGTACTGTGTTTGTGGATTATTGATGACTGTTAATTGGATTGAATTGACACTGTTATTGTTGTGTCTTTAGTCAAGAAACCTTATAGGTGATTTGAGTGAAGATTGGACTAAATTACTTTGGTTAATGGTGCATGTCAATTGAGTTGACCCTAATGGGATATCTATTCTGGTTAATAGTGCAGGTGATTTGAGTGAAGATTGGACTGAATTACTCTTGGTAATAGTGCATAAATTGGTTGCAGATAAGCCCATGACACATAATGTATAATTTTCAAAATGAAGTACATATAGCAGGGACTGGAGTATTTTGTACACTAGTTCATCAACAAGCTATCATGCTCTTGAGTATTGTGTACACTATCTCATCAACAACCAATCCATACAAGAATGGTGCATATGAAACATGTGTTTTCAAGGATGTTGTGTGGTTGAATTATTGTTGTGTCCAAAAAATTATTAGTATTTATGCATAATAACTTGTCTAAATTCCATTCACTATTCAACATTGTATTATTACATATACATTTTTTTTGAAACTTTGATAACACTTATACTATCAAAACAACAATATTATGGTTGGTTGCACTACATCCCGCCTACCTAATAACATCATCTAATATGCTTCTAAATTTAACTGCATCTCTCCCTCGTTCTCGGGCCTTTTGTAAATTTGTTCCTAACTTTGTTGTCTTTGTGAGTAGCTAATGAGAAAGCAAAGTTCATCCACATTTCATTAGAATCTTCCTGCGAAAAAAATGATACAACTGGTAAACATAATGAGCAGTGATAGTATATAAAAATCGTATACAATTACAATTGACATGTCTTCTGTTACTACCTTACCTTAATGCTAAATCCTGGACAAAGCAATGGAGCTTGGATCATCTTCACAACAAACATACAACAATCATATCCATTCCCCTGACGTGGGGCCCAAAGCGGCCCAGACAAAGTGAATGTAGACAATAAAGATTAGTAGTTATCCTATGGAACTTAAAGAACATCATCTAATTCAAAGAGCATTTTCTGCACAACATTCATCCTAATCGCAATATCGGCACATGGAAGAGGATCCAATAAAACAACATTTTGTTCAGTTACATCAACAATGCATAGATATCGATGACCATTGATCTCATTGGTTAGGATATATATCTAAATTTTTTGGTAGACATAAACATTGTTGATCAAAACATCAAGTTGACTAATGTTTGGTCTATGACTTCAAAACAAATTAACAATACAATTATTAAAAACTATCTCACAGTATGTAAAGTCTTTGATGTACTTCTCGTTCACACCACACATAGATTGAATCAAACTTTTTTTAACTTCAATGTTAGCCAAAACCCGCGTCAATGCTTGTTGCTAAATGCAACACAATCAATATTACATATACATAATATATGTAATTTTCCTTTAAAAAATTAGGTAAAACCAAATAAACACAAATTTCTTACCGAGAACCACGTGCTTAGGTACCACTTCTCTAACCCAGTTTTTGGATTTGTCTTAATCTTCCTTAGATAACAAATTGTGAGCCAAGTCCACATTCTTTAACATTTCACGTAAAAATATCAATCTAAAATGCAATTATATGATTATAGTAACAACATATGGGCCTCATGTCAAGAATATTGTCAAATATGTAATTCAAAATCAATTGATTATCTTCAGTATAAGGTATGTCTATATGTGCATACTCCTCAACGGGCTTTGGGATACCCAAACTAGAATATGAAATTTGTTTACATAAAAGTACCATTCAAAGTTGTCACATATCAAACTATAGAACAAAGTAGACGTTATGAATTTCAGCAGCTGATGCACTATTACAAGGCAATTTCAGTTTGTTAGAAGGATTATGCGGAGTCTTGTACACATCGATCTCTTCCTTGTTGTCATAACCATTTTTGTCATCACCTCCCGTGCAATGAGAAATTATACTTACACGTGTATAAGCATTGGTGTTGAAAATGAAGTGCTAACCTTAGGCATTAAATGGTTATGCATTGACTCGTCCATTGGTTGATTGTGTTCCTATGGATTATTCACCTCCCCCTTTCTTACCTCCACGATCTTGTATTTGAAGTCAAAAAAATACAAGTCAAGAAACACTACAAGTAATGCCTTAAGTTTGATGTATGTCATACCTTTGGTTAAATGAATAGCCAAGCAAACATCGTTACCACCAATGCAGCTACGAAAAGAATCTAAACGACATCAAATATTTGCTTGGCCTCCGTTTAGATTCTTTTCATATCTCCATTGGTGGGAACGATGTTTGGGTGCATGAGTATAAAGCCTCTTGCATGTCACCAATGTTATTTTGTTTGAAGCATTGCCAGTATTCAATGGTTGTCATCATGCCTCCTGGAATGGTTTTAGTGGTGGTGTGAAAACAACGACAATGGGTGTCCCAAGCTGATAATCCACATCCACTTCATTAAGACAATTGACGTTTACATTTTCATTCAAGTCATTATCATTTTTTTGCTCATCAACTTGTTCAACATTAGCATGATTGTGTTTGAATTCATAATTTGATGGTTTCGGTGCATAGCCACCCATAAGCACTTGCATCATGCTAACCATTGACCCGACCATGCCTGTTAGGTTAACAATTGCATTCTCCATCCTTAACATTCTTACCTCCCAGGCCTGGACATATACACAAATAATCATGTGTCCAAAACATTTTGAAATCAATGTGATTTCAGTATCATAGTACATGCATACCGGTAGTTTTTCATCTGATGTCAAAACAATTGGCTTCACTTCATGGGTGGATCATTTCCTATAGTTTACTACAGCAATAGTGGGGGAGTCTATTTATGGTTTTGTCAAACACAGAACAAGTAACCTCTTTACTTGCTAANCATGGGTGGATCATTTCCTATAGTTTACTGCAGCAATAGTAGGGGAGTCTATTTATGGTTTTGTCAAACACAGAACAAGTAACCTCTTTACTTGCTAATCATTTTGACTTCTTCAAAACGATCAAATGTTTCTTAATTTTCTCAATCCCCATGCAGCAATGTGAGGGTTGTTTTTGCAAGGTTGTGGTTTAACAAATGCCCCTTGGGGTGTGACCCGCTCGAGATAAACTACCTACAATACAAACAAAAAATAATATAAGGTAATTCATTTAATATATTGTGAAACGAGCATAGAATAAATATGCTAAAAAAAACCAATGCCTTACCATAAGAACAGGTAAGCATCCACTAACATTTTTCTGTTCACGTGTTTGATATTTTCATACCCCTTCAACCATAGCATCAAATACAAATTTCGCACAATTTCTCCCTCCTATAGAAGGCACGTTGACCATAGTGTGAAGATATATGCGGTTGATTAAAGTCCTTATGGTTGGGTATAGAAGATGTTTTGATAAAAAATAGCACAAAATATATCTTAAACTCATTCAAATCCAATTTAAGTACACAAAGTCTGTCATTCACATGTCTCAACGGGATATCCTTCACTCTATTAAACAGTGAATTTCAAATCCCTTGAAATCTTTCACTGGGCCAAATACTCTACACGTGCAACCCTTCATTTCTCAAACCCATGACACATTCTACATCCATGGTTGATAATTGAATAGCTTCACCATAGACATTTAATGTCCAAGACACAGTATCAAACCATTCAATCAACCATGCACATAAGCCCTGCTTCAATTCCCCACATCTAAGGCTTACCATCCCCCCAAAACCTAGTTCTTTTACTGCATCTTTTTCGTCATCACATAAGTTTCGTATCATTTTTACAATTTTTCCAGGCAAACACCTTGTACCAAGCGTCCCCTTCATAATTTGTCAAAACATATACAGAAATATCAGTTGGAGATGTGTAGTAAATTTAATCCATGCACACACATTATAACATTGGCATTTTATTTACTCGCACTGCCATTTCCCTAGACCTGTCTTTCACATGATCATATTCACTTTTCGCTTGGATAGACATTTCTTTGTACTTCTGTTTCTCACTATCTGTNCCGTACTGCCATTTCCTTAGAACTGTCTTTCACATGATCATATTGACTTTTCGCTTGGGTAGACATTTCTTTGTACTTCTGTTTCTCACTATCTGTCATCTTCCTCCATTGATCAACGAGTTCTTTAATCACCTTATGAATACAAGTGCCAATTGGAAGCCATTATTATTTTCCCTAGCCCAAACATTACTTGCTATTTGTAAAACAAAGTTTACTTCATNTCGCACTGCCATTTCCCTAGACCTGTCTTTCACATGATCATATTCACTTTTCGCTTGGATAGACATTTCTTTGTACTTCTGTTTCTCACTATCTGTCATCTTCCTCCATTGATCAACGAATTCTTTAATTACCTTATGAATACAAGTGCCAATTGGAAGCCATTATTATTTTCCCTAGCCCAAACATTACTTGCTATTTGTAAAACAAAGTTTACTTCATGTGTGACTTTTTTATCATCATTTCCTTTGATATTCTCAATTCGTTCCTTACTATAATGGAATGAAAACAAATGTGTACATTATTAAATAATGAATAAACATTAACCACAAACAAATTTGACCCTACAATATACTAATTTTTCATACTAGAAAAACAACCATGCGCTAGGTGGACGTTGTGCTTTAAAGCCTTCGCCCTTTGACTTGTGGGACCTCTTCTTCTCCCTTGAATAAGAAACATTGTGAAGTCTACAATGTGATGAATCTGAAATATTTTCAATAATATAATCATATCTTACATTATAAATATCGCCAAATTGAAATTGTCAAGTCTAGGGGCTTGATGCTTCCCTGCAAATGTCATATGTTGTAGAGGTCAAATAAATAAACTTATGCTACACATATACTTCTTTACACCATTCATAAATCCTTCGCGAACACACTCACCAAAACATGCATCCACAACTATAACATCAACACCAACATTCAATGTTTGCAAGTATGACAAACACATAAAGTTCAAACACTGAAAACATATAATTAATAAAAAACTAACATTTAATTTCTTTACTACTAATTTCTAGATACCTTATTTTCTATTTCCTCTTGTTAGTCAATCAAAACAATCTGATAATACCTCCAAATGAGGAGTCTACACACTTCTACATGGACTAAGACAAACCAATTTTGGAAGAAGGAAAGTGGATACTTATGACCTCAAACCTACGTTGAAAGAAAGGAGAGGGATTGGGATGAGAAGGGAGTNCAAGACAAACCTATTTTGGAAGAAGGAAAGTGGATACTTATGACCTCAAACCCATGTTGAAAGAAAGGAGAGGGATTGGGATGAGAAGGGAGTCATCGATGTTGGAACAAGANTAAGACAAACCAATTTTGGAAGAAGGAAAGTGGATACTTATGACCTCAAACCTACGTTGAAAGAAAGGAGAGGGATTGGGATGAGAAGGGAGTCATCGATGTTGGAACAAGAAGACGGATTGGGTTGAATGGGGACACACTGATTTTGGAAGATAGAAAGAGGAGAAATCTATGACCTCAATGTTAAGCAGATGGAGAGAGCTGGGTATTTGGAAAACAAATGGATTTATCAACTGGGTATTGGTTTTTGCCGAGATTAAGAGGAGGGAGTTGGTTTACCTAGCTATCTCAACCTGATTGGTTGGTATTGAATTAAACCCTAAACGACGTCGCTTGGATTCATCAGGTAAAAAAAGGAAAATTGATCGATCGCATTCATACAAGATCGATCGAACAGTTTCGGATTACCCACAATTATAACGCTAATATGAGGGGGATTGATCAACTATTTTTCTGCTACAACAACACCTCTACATGGATCTATCTCTCACCTCATCAATCAGTCACAGTGTTGGTATGGGCTTCATTTTAAATGACAATGCTTGCCAATTTTGTTAAGCTAAACTAAATTTATTTTAATCGATCGCATTAATAAGTGATCGATCACTAAGGTTCAGAATGTGAAAATTTTATACACTTCTTGATCGATCGCATTAATAATTGATAGATCGCTAAGTTTCAAAATGTGATACACGATCGATCATTATACAATGATCAATCGCTAACATACATTATCATAACAAAACCTTAAAATCTTGTAAAATGTTCTTAACTCTAGTAAAGTTATCGACTTTTGTCGTAAAATTTGCCATACAAGTAGTAAATACTCCTCTCCACTTGTAAGATAATTCACAAATGTGGTTATCTCACACCAAAACAATGCTGAATCTTCCTCAATTACTAAGAACTTATTCACATATGTTGTAAAAATTTCATTACAAGACGTAAATTTTCTTTTGCTATATGTTCTTAACTCTCATAAAGTTATCCACTTTTGTCGTAAATCCTTCCTCATATTTTTTAATTAATCGCAACTGCCTCGTAAATCAACCTTTACGGGTCATAAAATTACCCACAAATGTTATAAAATATAACATACAAGTAGTAAATACTCCTCTATATTTGTAAGATAGTCCAAAAATGTGATATCTAAGACCAAAATAATGGTAAATTTCCTCAATTACTTGTAGCTTATTCAAAAATGTTGTAC
The DNA here is from genome assembly GCA_963454935.2 of Ilex paraguariensis. NCBI lineage: Eukaryota > Viridiplantae > Streptophyta > Magnoliopsida > Aquifoliales > Aquifoliaceae > Ilex > Ilex paraguariensis. Next base: position 2,199,703 of record CAUOFW020002280.1, read on the forward strand.
AAATTTCATTAACTGACTTTAATTTTCCTTTACTATATGAAATCTATCCATTATAGTGGTAAATATATGAATATTCCATTTCACCACATTCGTTGTAAAACCCACTAGAATAAATACCATAGATGTTATATATCTACCTATAAGTTAGTAATATGGACCACTTTTGTCGTAAATTTAATCACCGGAACTCGTAACTTTATCCAAAATAATCGAAACAAAACCTTCAACTCTAATATAATGTTCCTTAAACCTCATAAAGATATCCCTTTGTGTGGTAAATCCTTCTCAAATGTTTTAATTTATCCAGCCTGTCTCATAATTATACCCTTGAGGCCCATAAAATTACCACAAATATTGTAAGATATAATATACAAGTACTCAAATACTTGTAACTTATTCACAAATATCGTAATAATTTCATTAAATGACGTAAATTTTGGTTTGCTATATGAAATATAACCATTTTGGTGGTAATTCTATGAATATCTCTTTTCACCACATTCGTAATAAAACCTACTATAATGACTCACATATATGTTATATATATACCAAATGGAACATGTAATCTTATCCAAAAAAAATTTGAACAAAACCTTGAACTCCAGTAAAATGTTCCTTAAGCCTCATAAAGTTATCCTCTTTTCTGGTAAGTCCTTCCTCATATGTTTTAATTTACTTCACCTGCCTCGTAAACGAACTCTTAAGGGTCATAGAGTACCTACATATGTCGTAAAATGTACTATAAAACTAGTAAATACTCCTCAATACTTGTAAGGTTATCCACAAAACTAGTAAATAATCTTCAAATACTTGTAAATTATTAACAAATGTCATAAAAATTTCATTAAACGATGTAAATTTTTCTTCGCTATATGAAATCTAACCATTATGGTGGTAAATCTATGAATATCCAATTTCATCTCATTTGTGGTAAGACCTACTATAATGACACCCATAGATGTTATTTATTTACCTATACCTTTGCAATATTAACCACTTTTATCATAACATTAACCAACCTAGAAATAAAATTTTTGTAGGAGCTCATAAACTTATCAATACAATTGAAACAAAACCTTGAACTCTGGTAAACTGTTCCTTTACCTTCTTAAAGTTATCCCCTTTTGAGGTAAAAGCTTCCTCATATGTTTTAATTAACCCACCTATCTCATAAATGTACCCTTAAGTGTCATAAACGTACCCACAAAGTCATTGCTAATGACGTTTTTAAATTCGTCATTTGTAATGACGTTTTTTAAAAATGAATTTTCAAGCAGCAACAAACGGGGTTAAAAAAATTGGTAATAAAAAACGTCATTTGCAATGACGTTTTGAATAGCTTAATAAAACCTCACTTACTTTACATCTCAGATTTTTTAACTCTCTATCGCATCTCTCTCTCAGATCACTCTCTATCGCATCTCCCTCTCAAATCACTCTCTCAATCAGATCCCCTCTCTCTCGATCAGATCACCTCTCTCAGATCAGATCCCCTTTCTCTCGATCAAATCCATCTCTCAGATCCCTTTGTCCTTCTCTTCCGCCAACCAGTCGCAGCCCCCCATCTTCTACAACGAGGAGCATCGATTTTGCATCCTTCCCCAACCACTAAACCAGACTCTTCTCTGACAAGGAAGCCAAGTCCATCGAAGACCAGTCCGACGAGCGAGACGAGGGCGGAGATCGTCGAGCTCATCACCTAGCTCGAGGCAAAGAATCCGACTCCTGCACCGATGGAGGCATTGACTTTGCTGAACGACAAGTGGATTCTAGTGTAAGTTTTACTCATCATCGCATTAATTAATTGTTTCATTATAATTTAATGCTATTCATTTATTTTTATTTGTTAATATGATCCACATGTTTATTTTGTAGCCATGAGTTGTGAGCAATAAGTGTGGAGAACTTGAAATAGGCACGCAACCCATATGTTTATGCTGTTAGGTAGCTTTAAATGAAGTACCATGTTGAGGCCTAACTTTGTGAAATGTTTTCAATAATTCAAGACCAATCAAAACATCGTGTGAGCTCTGCTTACCTAAATTAGTTTTCATCTCATCCTTTTAAATGTGAAATCATACATCATCATTATGGGATATGAAATGAAATTACAACATTCAAGTGTAATTTAGTTGGATTATTGTTAATAAGTGTGTCCCACAACTGAAGAATTGTGTGGAGAACAGAGAAGTTGCGTTGACAAAAAATAAAGATGCAGATGATAAAACGTTCAGGATCAACGCAAAATATGCCTACAGATTAGGGCACAAGTTGCATTTTTTGAACTTTTGNAGAAGTTGCGTTGACAAAAAATAAAGATGGAGATGATAAAACGTTCAAGATCAACGCAAAATATGCCTACAGATTAGGGCACAAGTTGCATTTTTTGAACTTTTGCTATCATTGAGAGTGTGAAAAACGAACTTGTCATTAATTATACGACAAAGGTGATACCAAATGAGATGGTGGATGCCATCAGGAGGATGTAACATCCAAATTTCAATAAAAGGACCCTCTGCACATCATTAGGTACAAATATTTGATGGTAAATAATATTCCATAAGGAAGCTTTGATTTTTCATGATTGTCTGTACTGCTTTTGTACATTACTCCAGCAATTTTCTATTGCTTGTATCCTTCACATATCTATTGCTGGTTTTGGATTTTGCAGGCTCTCTCTCTGTTGGATATATTTGCAGAAAACAATCCTTGAACAACATGCCAACATGCCATATGGGCAACACACCTAACATACAATACAGTGAAGAAAAAGAGGAGGATGAAAGTAGAAAAGGGTTAGAGAGTGGTTTGGCTACAATATGTTTTGTGAAGAGTTTGAAAGAGGAAAATGAATAGAAAAGAGTTTTGTACATACAGCCTGTATGATGATGTATAGCTTTTTTGCATGGAGGTTGTTATTAGTGCTTGTTGTTCTTTGGCTTGGGGTACACTTATATAAAGATAAATAATGGAAAATTGAATTCTATTTATTACGGCTTCAAAATGTACAATAAATGAGTAGTATTGTTACTTTTNTGGTTTAATATGTACTGGAATGGGCTGGAGAATTCAGTTAGAGAACTTGGATCATTCTCACTTTAAATTATGTTTTTATGAATTTTATTTTTGATTATTAAATAATTTCAAAATTATTATGAAAACAAAATTAAATTCTAAAATTTATGTAATTTTTTTTTTTTTTTGTCTTGTGAATCATGATGTGAAAAATTAGGTGAAGTAATTAGCTTTTACGAAATTTATTACAAGTAGGTTGGAGATTTTTGGCTAAGAAAAAGTCATTGTAAAAGGCTAAAAAGACGTTTTTAAAACTTCATTGTAAATAAAGGGATAGAAAACGTCATTGTTAATAAAGGAGGTAGAAAACGTCATTGTATTTATTTTTTTTAATGTCTACTTATTCCGAGCTTTGTATTTGAACTCAACTTGGTTTCCTTAACCTACCTGATGTGGGTTGCTTTTTTTTTTTTTTTTTGCTTCATGTTGATTTGCATTTGATAATCTAAGTTAATCCACTAGTTTATTTGATTCTTTGTGAAAAAGAGACTGAGTTTTATACAATATCAAGATGATATTAATTGTATTTATCCTGTCAATATGTGAGGACGAATTTAAGATTTTAACCTACGAGGGTAGTTTTAATTTTTTGAACAAATTGACGAGACTAGCGTACATGGTTTGGGATTATTCATAACTACTACATTAAAATATCATGGATAGCATTAAATTTTACAGCATCATCTTACAGTGTTTTCTTCTCTTTTAGAGATAGGTGCTAATTGAAAACAACTGATTTGCGAGTGGGATTGCAGATTGAATTTCACTAGCAGACTAAAACAAGAGTGTTTTGTAGACTTGCTTTCGGTACGGAGTGAGGCTCACATGGTACCCAACTAAAGTGGACTGTTTCCACCTGTGAGAAAGAACTTAAACCCAAAAGTCATCAGCGAAGATTGAACCAAGATGTCTAAGTGTGCNCTAAAGTGGACTGTTTCCACCTGTGACAAAGAACTTAAACCCAAAAGTCATCAGCGAAGATTGAACCAAGATGTCTAAGTGTGCAGTTCGTCCAAGATCAACTTCAACTTCATACCACTGAACTACTCATATTGGTCCTTTTTCCACCCCTTAGCCCTGAGGTGACAAGAACGTGGGGCTAAACAGTCCCAGCCCAAAAAGTCTTATAAATATCAGCTATATTTTCAATGTGTACTGGTTTAACACATTGACAAAGTCCTAACTTCCTTGCTCATTTGCAGTGTAATGCAAGTATTGCAGGGTTTGCTGGTGAAATGCTTAGCACTGGCTTTAACGTTGTTGGGTTCAATTGGATTTCATCACCAGCTGCAACAGAGCTAGAGAGCATAGTGATGGATTGGCTTGGAAAATTGCTAATCCTTCCCACTTCATTTCTTTTCTCTGCAGGTGGTGGTGGTGTCCTACAAGGAACTACTTGTGAGGCCATGTTGTGCACACTAACTGCGGCCAGGGACCAAATGTTAAACAAAATTGGGAGAGAAAACATGGGGAAGCTTGTTGTTTATGGGTCTGATCAAACCCATTTTTCACTCCAAAAAGCTGCTAAAATTGCAGGCATTAACCCCTCGAATTTTCGATCTCTCTTGACCATAAAGTCTGCTGCATTTGGGTTGTCTCCTGATTCACTAAGGTCAGCAATTCAATCAAATATTAAATCTGGGCTAATTCCATTGTTTTACTGTGCCACTATAGGGGCTACTTCATCAAATGCAGTTGATCCATTGGGGCCATTATGTGATGTAGCAAAAGACTATAATATATGGGTTCATATTGATGCTGCATATGCAGGAAGTGCATTTATTTGCCTAGAGTTCCACTATTTTCTTCATGGCATTGATGGTGCTAACTCATTTAGCCTCAATGCACATAAATGGTTCTTGACCACTTTGGATTGTTGCTACCTCTGGGTAAAAAGACCCAAGTGCCCTAATCAAATCACTCTCAACAGATCCTGAGATTTTGAAGAACAAGGCTTCTGATTCAAACCAAGTGGTTGACTACAAAGACTGGCAAATAGCATTGAGCCGACGATTCTGAGCAATGAAGCTATGGTTCGTTCTTAGAAGCTATGGAGTATCAAACCTCAGAAACTTCATAAGGGTCATGTAAAAATGGCTAAACATTTTGAAGGGCTTATAGCCATGGACAAGAGATTCGAGGTCGTGGTGCCTAGAAATTTTGCAATGGTTTGTTTTTGGGTTTCACCATTAATGGTGGGAAATGCTAATCAGAAGCTTTTAGGTGAAGAAGATGCAAATGAATTCAACAGCAAGCTTTTGGAATCCATTAATGCAACAGGGAGAGTGTACATGACACATACTGTGGTTGGGGGAGTATAAGTGATTAGGCTTGCCGTTGGAGCAACACTTACAGACTATTGCCACGTGAACAAGGCTTGGAAGGAGATACAAGAGCATGCACATACCATGAAAAGTTAGTTTTTGTGACAACATGAAGCTTTTTGGGCTGGTCCACAATTGAATGAATTCAAACTGACCACTAGATGTCCATGTCTGTAGCATTATAATAAAGTTAACTACTTAGGCTTAACCTAGTTGCCATAAATTTATGTGTTCCTCTCTTTGGAGGTCTTCTTTTAGATTTAGAATATTAGCAAGTCGGAGGGTGAATTCCTACCAAATACATGCATCATTGTTTTATGTGTTCCTCTCCTTGGAAATCGTTTTTAGACTTGCAATGATAGTATATTGTATATATATTAGTTGTGTATCAAAAGTATAATACTATAATAAAGTTGTTTTAAAGCATTTTACTCAAATCAATTAGCAATGTATAAAAAGGCTCATAAGGATCATAGAGTAATTTGAGAGATATTATTTTATAGATGTAAAACACGTTTTGATATTCCTATCTAATATGGTAATATTGTTAGCTGTCTTCGGTATTTAACATTTACTCGTCCAGATATTGCAATGGTAATAAACTGTGTCTCTCAGAACATGCAAAATCATACTAATATTCATCATCAGGCTGTAAAAAAGATTTTACGATACCTTAAAGACACTCTTGGTTATGGTCTTCAATTTTTTCGTGGATCAATCAATTTCATTGAAAGAGTACTCAGATGTTGATTGGANGTCTTCGGTATTTAACATTTACTCGTCCAGATATTGCAATGGTAATAAACTATGTCTCTCAGAACATGCAAAATCATACTAATATTCATCATCAGGCTGTAAAAAAGATTTTACGATACCTTAAAGACACTCTTGGTTATGGTCTTCAATTTTTTCGTGGATCAATCAATTTCATTGAAAGAGTACTCAGATGTTGATTGGACAGGTTGTCCAAATAGCTGTAAAGGTGCAACTCAGGCGAGTTGAGGGGTCAACTTTAGCTCAATTCTAAGTACTAACTCAAGTTGAATTTGGATTGGGTTTGAGTTAGGGTTTTTTACATCAACCGATCAAGATGAAACCTTTAACACATAAACCAAAACAGAGAATAATCACAACAATACTAAAAAAGAAAATTGAAAATAACAAAAATAGGATTCTCTTCATCAACTACAGACCTNGGGTGCAACTCAGGCGAGTTGAGGGGTCAATCTTAGCTCAATTCTAAGTACTAACTCAAGTTGAATTTGGATTGGGTTTGAGTTAGGGTTTTTTACATCAATCGATCAAGATGAAACCTTTAACACATAAACCAAAACAGAGAATAATCACAACAATACTAAAAAAGAAAATTGAAAATAACAAAAATAGGATTCTCTTCATCAACTACAGACCTTTTGTATAAACTTCAAAATTACCCAATTGAAAAAATAAAAAAAAAAGGATTTTATCTAACAATAAAATCAATTTTAATCTCTCTCTCTCATACACACACTTATATATAAATTAATGACATAACTCACTACGGTTGTTAAATTGATAGTGGATCCCTATAACATTGAGATGTATTGTAAATACAATGGCTACAATGAATTAGATTATTTTTAGTAATTCAGCAAATTAAGTACAAGTCACATTACTCAGGGAATACACTAGTGAAGTTGATGTCAACTGTGCACATCTATAAATACGATATNTAAATTAAGTACAAGTCACATTACTCCTCAGGGAATACACTAGTGAAGTTGATGTCAACTGTGCACATCTATAAATACGATATNCAAAGCACCATGTGAGCTCTGCTTACCTAAATTAGTTTTCATCTCAACCTTTTAAATGTGAAATCCTACACCATCATTATGGGATATGAAATGAAATTACAACATTCANATGTGGGGTCAATTGGGTAGAAAGAAAAGGAAGAATAGAAAGAGAGGCAAGTGGAGCCAATTGGGTGATAGAGATATGGTAGCGTTCAAAGAGATCTAGCACTCTCTTCGTGAGGTTTTCCCCAAACCCACCCCTCTCAAATCTTAATTCCCCAACCTAGTTAGTTTTCAATTTATTTTTCAAACCTAGTTTTTTTTTCAAAAACGTAATTTAAAATGACACCTTCATATAGTAAAATGTCATTTGGAATGACGATTTAAAGTTGAATTGTTTTCACTCAAAACGTCATTGCTAATGATGTTTTTAAAGTCGTCATTTGTAATGATGTTTTCTAAAATGAATTTTCAAACGACAACTAACGGGGTTANAGATTGCATCAGGAGGATGTAACATCCAAATTTCAATAAAAGGACCCTCTGCACATCAGTAGGTACAATTATTTGATGGTAAATAATATTCCATAAGGAAGCTTTGATTTTTCATGATTGTCTGTACTGCTTTTGTACATTACTCCAGCAATTTTCTATTGCTTGTATCCTTCACATATCTATTGCTGGTTTTGGATNTAAAAAAATTGGAGGTAAAAAACGTCATTTGCAATGACATTTTTAAAAGCTTAATAAAACCTCATTTACTTTACATCTCAGATTTTTTAACTCNCGACAACTAACGGGGTTAAAAAAATTGGAGGTAAAAAACGTCATTTGCAACATTTTTAAAAGCTTAATAAAACCTCATTTACTTTACATCTCAGATTTTTTAACTCTCTATCTCATCTCTCTCTATCGCATCTCTCTCAAATCACTCTCTATCGCATCTCCCTCTCACACCACTCTCTCAATTAGCTCCCCTCTATCTCGATCAGGTCACCTCTCTCAGATTAGATCCCTTTGTCCTACTCTTCCGACATCCAGTCGCAGCCCCCCATCTTCTCCGACGAGGAGCATCAATTTTGCATCCTTCTCCAACCACTAAGCCAGAATCTTCTCTGACAAGGAAGCCCAGTCCGTCGAAGACCAGTCTGATGAGCAAGACGAGGGCGGAGGTACTCGAGCTCTTCACGCAGCTCGAGGCAAAGAATCTAGCTCCTGCACCGACGGACGCATTGACTTTGGTGAACGGCAAGTGGATTCTAGCGTAAGTTTTACGCATCATTGCATTAATTAATTGTTTCATTATAATTTAATGTTATTCATTTATTTTTATTTGTTAGTATGATCCACATGGTTATTTTGTAGCCATGAGTTGTGAGCAATAAGTGTGGAGAACTTGAAACAGGCACACAACCCATGTATTTATGCTGTTAGGTAGCTTTAAATGAAGTACAATGTTGAGGCCTAACTTTGTGAAATGTTTTCAATAATTCAAGACCAAACAAAGCACCATGTGAGCTCTGCTTACCTAAATTAGTTTTCATCTCAACCTTTTAAATGTGAAATCCTACACCATCATTATGGGATATGAAATGAAATTACAACATTCAAGTGTAATTTAGTTGGATTATAGTTAATAAGTGTGTCCGATAGCTGAAGAATTGTGTGGAGAACAGAGAAGTTGCATTGACAAAAAATAAAGATTGAGATGATAAAATGTTCAGGATCAGCACAAAATATGCCTACAGATTAGGGCACAAGTTGCATTTTTTGAACTTTTGCTATCATTGAGAGTGTGAAAAACGAACTTGTCATTAATTATACGACAAAGGTGATACCAAATGAGATGGTGGATGCCATCAGGAGGATGTAACATCCAAATTTCAATAAAAGGACCCTCTGCACATCATTAGGTACAAATATTTGATGGTAAATAATATTCCATAAGGAAGCTTTGATTTTTCATGATTGTCTGTACAACTTTTGTACATTACTCCAGCAATTTTCTATTGCTTGTATCCTTCACATATCTATTGCTGGTTTTGGATTTTGCAGGCTCTCTCTCTATTGGATATATTTGCAGAAAACAATCCTTGAACAACATGCCAACATGCCATATGGGCAACACACCTAACATACAATACAGTGAAGAAAAAAAGGAGGATGAAAGTAGAAACGGGTTAGAGAGCGGTTTGGCTACGATATGTTTTGCAAAGAGTTTGAAAGAGGAAGATGAATGGAAAAGGGTTTTGTACATACAGCCTGTATGATGATGTATAGCCTTTTTGCATGGAGGCTGTTATTAGTGCTTGTTGTTCTTTGGCTTGGGGTACACTTATATAAAGATAAATAATGGAAAATTGAATTCTATTTATTGCGGCTTCAAAATGTACAAGAAATGAGTGGTATTGTTACTTTTTTTTTTTTTTGAGGTATATGATCATCATAGATAACGCTTCAAGTCTCCTCTGTTTGTGATGTTGTGAGGAAGCATTGCTATTAAAGAATGACTACTTAACTAGTAGGTGAAATGAATCAAATTCATGATGGCTTGTTTAAAGCTAAAATGCTTTTGACATTTTAATAGTTGGGTTTAATATGTATTGGAATTGACTGGAGAATTCAGTTAGAGAACTTGGATCATTCTCTCTTTAAATTATGCTTTTATGAATTTTATTTTTGATTATTTAATAGGTTCAAAATTATTATCAAAACAGAATTAAATTCTAAAATTTATTTAATTTTTTTTTGTCTGGTGAATCATGATATGAGAAATTAGGTGGAGTAATTAGCTTTTATGAAATTTATTACAAGTAGGTTGAAGACTTTTGGCTAAGAAAAAGTCTTCGTAAAAGGGTAAAAAGACGTTTTTAAAACTTCATTGTAAATAAAGGGATAGAAAACGTCATTGTTTTATGGGCTGCCCTTTAGTTTTTTATTATCTGTTAGCGACCGTTTAAAAATTAATGTTTAAAAACGTCATTATAAATGACGATTTTAAAAATATCATTAAGAATGACATTTTCAGAAAAACAAATTTCAACTTTAAATCGTCATTCCAAATGACGTTTTAACATCTAAAAAAAGTCATTTCAAATGATGTTTTTTAAAAAAAAACTGAGTTTGGGAAATAAGTTCAAAACTGAGTTGGTTTTGGAATTAAGATTTGAGGGGGACTAGGTTTGGGGAAAACCTCCTCTCTTCGTAGTTGGGACAAGTATAGATTTGGAGTCTTTGATTGTGCAAGTAGTTCACTCAGTTGTGAGTTTAAATGTCAAATTGAATTCTCTTTTAACTCAACACTTGTTATTAATTATATTTGTAAATTAAATCTTCAAATTAGATACAAATAACTTTTTTTTTTTTTTGTAATGTAGCTAAATTAACAAGAGCCTCACCCTCCCATCAGACCAAGAAAAAATTATGTAGCTTTGTAATATATAGGTAATTTATTAATTTAATTTTTTGACCTAATTATTAATAAACATTGAATTGACAATGAACTAGTATTTAATGAGACCAACAATTAATTCAATAATTATGATAAATGATATCAATAAATTATGTAAACAAATGAAGTCAAATAAAAGTTGTTGACAAAAAAAATAGTCAGAGACCAAACTGAAGTTTGTGTGCATCTAAACTTTGACATCTTTCAAAGGAAATCTCCTTTCGTGCATCAAAATATTTCAAAATTGCATCAATTTTTGGATTCAAGAGAGTTCAGACTCCTCAGGTCATATCCTATAATATAAAGGGCTAATCTTATCTGGCACTCAAAGATCACTAAATCTTAATTTGTACCTTCAAAATTTAAAAGTATCAATTTATATTCAAAAAGAAATAAATTCGTATCAATGTGCACCTGAGGCTAACTTCATCCATTTTGTCGTTAAAAAAGTTTGGGTTAATCTTAAATTAGACCCATCAAAATTTAAATATTTCATATTTATGATCTAACAAGAATTTTATTCATTAATACTCGATAAATAATTTTTAATTGTATCGTATTATAATATCTTCGTGTCGTGTTCGAGTCAATAAAAAATTATTTTTCAAAATTTAAAAAAAATTATAAAATACTTATTTTTTGCCTATAATACTCATTACATAGCTATTTTTTTTGTTTACCGTTAGACACAAATCATTTAATTATTCAAGCAAATTAAAGTTATATACGAATAACACAATTGTAGATAGAAAATAGCTATTTAACGAGTATTATAAACAAAAAATAGATAAATGTAATTTTTTAAAAATATTAAATAGTATTATATGAATTGTCGTAAATGTGAAATATATGACACAACGCAATTGACTGGACATGTGTGTGTGAATTATATGTAGATTTATCAAGAGATAAAACCAAAAGATGATGACACCGTAATCGTGATGGTTCTAATGGCGAGAGTGGCATCAAAGATGGTAATGAGAATAAGATATAACGGCAACAACTATGACTCCATCTATCCATTTCTTCAGCTGTAATCCGTTTTTTTCAAACTAGCTAGTGACTTGCACATTATTCTGTCGTATATAAGACTGTAGGATTCCCAGAATATCCGAGTATATCCGTAGCTGAGGAATCTGTGGATGGATGAACTCCCTGTAATAGCAAGTATGTACAGTTGTATGGTCAAGCAAGTGATCTCAACCTGCACTACGAAGATCAACAAATGTAAACAACCAAATACACGAGTAGTGAGCCTAAGACCAACGAGAAATGAGACTTACTGTCCAAAAATGGTGGAAGACATTCGATTTTAACATAAACTGCAATAAGAACAACATCAACCCAATATGATTTTGGCACACACATGTTAAACATTATAGTGCAAGCAACATCTAATAAATGACGATTCTTACTTTTGATAACACTATTTTGTTTCGAGGTATATGGACAAGTGCTTTGATGAATAATGTCATGGTCAGCACAAAAGGTTTTCATAAATAATTGAGTATAACGGCATTGTCATACCGGAGAACTTTAATGCGAACATCAAATTAAACTAAAAAATTTGTGTAATTCAGATCAGTCTTTCATAAGAAATAATCAAATCATACGAGAGAAATCATCAACAAATATCTCAATGTACTAAAAATTAGAAATTCTTTTGACTTGTGCCGGACCCCAAATGTCTATATGAGCAATATGAAATGGACTAGAGTAATGGTTTGATGAGCTAGGAGTAGGCCTGTCAACGGATCATATTCAGACTAGATCTCAATCAATCTAAATACAAATTCATTTTAAAAAATCAAGTCTAAATTCGATCCAAAAATCCAACGGATATCAAAATCATAATTTGAATTTAAATCTGTTAATAATCAAACATCCGATCCCATTTGAATAAATTGAAGTTCTATAAAATTACGACAAATAATAAAAAAATTTCACTAAATTATTGCTAAATTTCAGTTTAGTTTCATCAATAAGTCACCAAATTCCCACAATTCTAATTTAATTTTATCATATATTCACCTAATTCAGCAACAAAAAGTAGAAAAAAAAAAGTGTAAGGAGCAGTGGTAGAAAGGGGAAAAGAATGAGTCATATGGCTGTTGTGCTTTAATACATAGACATATATATGTTTTTATATATATACATATACTTATAATTTTACACGGATAAGATTCTTACTGGATCGGATTACTATATAACCAAATTACTGTATAATTTTAATCCATAGTCGGATAAACATATTTGACTTCGGATTGGATTCGAACTAAAATTCGGTCCATTGACAGGCCTAACTAGGAAAAAAATAATTATGATGATGCTTCACTAATTGTCAAACCTCACATTCTAAAACAAAAGAAGAACTCAAATTAGGAAGAACTTCACATAACTTTTGCAAGCAGGGTTGACCTAGTCGAAAATGCCTTTGAAGGGGAGACACAGGTAGCACTCAAAGCAGGAACAAAACGACCAAAATCTAAATAGTATAGGCCATTGTTCTCCTTCTCTAATCCACTCACCTTTTTCGTCTTGAGGTCATGAAAAACACAAGAAGATGGAGGGAAGGTTATAGAACACTACAATGACTTAATTAGCTGATTCACTTATAACAAGTTAAAGACAAAATTAGGAACAAACAAACCAAAGGTTAACGACATAGAATTAGTAGGATGGAGATCACTCCCACCAATTGGTAGAAAGGAGCCATCAGCTAACACCAACAAGCCAAAGTTAACAGCTTATGGTTCAGACAGTTAAAAAACCACGAGCAGAACTACTCCACACATGACATGGAGTTGGCAGTCATTGTCTTTGCCTTGAAAGCATGACGCCATAATCTGTACGGAGAGAAGTTGGAGGTATTTTCAAACCACAAGAGTCTGAAGTATATCTTCACATAATAGGACCTCAACGTGAGGTAGTGTAGATGAATGAAGGACCTAGAGGATTATAACTTCACTTTGCATTACAATTATGGTAAGACAAATATGGTGGTGGATGCATTCAGTCGGAAGTCACGGGGAGTCTTGGCTAGTATAGCTTCCCGAGAGTGATAGATGCTCGAAATTGTGAGACAGTTCGGGCTACACTATGGAGGTCAAGCTGAGGGCACTTTGGGCGGTCTAGTGGCTATGCCTTCCTTACTGAGCAGGGTGATCGAGTTCCAAGTACAGGACAAAGAAATATTGTCTATCAAGGACTAGGTACAGTCTGGTGTAGGTAATGAGGGTTGGGTTATTCACACAGATGGTAGTCTTCAATTTATGGGAAGAGTCTTAGTTCCCCAATTTATAGATCTGAGAAAGGAAATCCTCAGCGATTTTCATTGCTCCCTTTTTGTGGTGCATCCAGGCAGCATGAAGATTTACCATGATCTTTCCCATCAGTATTATTGGAGTGGGATGAAGAGACACATCAGAGACTTTGTTAATAGATGTCTCACGTGTCAGCAAGTCAAGGCTGAGCACCAAAGTCCAACAGGGTTGCAACAGCCTTTGGAAGTAGCTGAGTGGAAGTGAAAATCCATCACTATGAATTTTGTAACCCACTTACACTGTGTGGGTGATCATGGACCGGCTTACAAAGTTAGTACACTTTTTTGCGATGCGAATGACTTTCACATTGGAGGAATTCCACAAGTTGTATATACAGGAAATAGTCTGATTACATAGGATACCCGTATCTATAGTATCGGATCGGAATTCTATGTTCACGACTCACTTCTAGAAGATTTTTTAGTGAGCTATGGAGACACAACTGATGATGAGTACCGCTTGACCTCAGGGTTAGGTGTGAAGAACACTTACCCTTAGTGGAGTTCGACTACAACAATAGTTACTGGGTGAGCATACAGATGACACCCTATGAGACATTATATGGGAGGTTGTACTGTTCTTCGATTTGTTGGACGAAGGTTGGAAATGGACCATCCACAGGTCCGAACTTGATCAAAGACACCTCAAAGAAGATGGACTTGAGACGGAAGCTTCTTATTACAACTCAAAGTCGATAGAAGAGCTACGCCAACAGGGGACCTTCAAGGAGGGACCGGNGTCTTCTTACAACTCAAAGTCGATAGAAGAGCTACGCCAATAGGGGACCTTCGAGGAGAGACCGGTGCGCATCATAGATAGCCGAGAGCACATTTTACGTGGCAAGACTGTGAGGTTGGTGAAGGTACTATGGCAGCATTGTGGTATGGAGGAGGTGACATGAGAGAGTGAGGACACTATTTGTGCTACCTACCCATTCTTGTTTGAGGATAGAGGTAAATTTCTTGTAGTCTTATAGCATTATATGGCTTGTCGCATATGCATTTAGTTATATGTGCAAATGGGTGTAACTTCGGGGACTAAATTCCTTTACAATGGAAATAATGTAAAACCCAGGAAAATTAAAACTTTATTTTAAAGGTCAAAATGGTAATTAGCCATTACGATGGGGTTGAAAACTCAATTTTTTTTAGAACTCAGATGACAAAATGAACCTCACTATTGGATTCGTATCGCGAAATCTATCTACCTAGCCAATTTTTGTTGAATTTTGAGATAGTCAAATTTTTTGTGTTTTACGAGGCGATCAGGTTCGCACGACTAAAATAAACGCGATCAGATTTTATTCATAGGACTCGAGAAATAAAGTTAGTTCAATAAAAAAATGTACTAAATTTAACCCAGGACGAGATTTAATTGATTCAAAATAAAATGGGACCAATCAAAAGAGGGACGTGTGGTGCATTGTGAGGTAAGTGTTTGAGAATTATAAAAGGGGCAGAAAATCTGATTTTCTTTCCCATTGCTCAGCCAAACACATCCAGAAAAGAAAGGAAGAGAGAAAAGAGAGAAATCTCAAAGTTCTCCAAGCTTCTTCCTACGATCTACGACAATCCAACCATTGGATTGCTTTCGGTCAAGAAATAAAGTCGTTCTACGTGACAAGACCTATAAAACCATACCAAGGATTGTGAGTTTCACCAAAATCTCAATGATAAAAATTTCGGGATAAAGTTTTGAAAGCTTGATTTGGAATCTTTGGGACTTCTTCTATGAGGATATATGCTACAAAAGGTAGGGTTCCTTTTCCTAATTAGATGTATTTTCAACGTAGGATTGTATATGAAATGGGTAAGATGAATTCTCTTGTTTCGCATACACCTAGTGTTGCCAGAATATAGAAAATGGGTATGAGAGTAAGTTTGAACCAATTCTTGCATGATTTGGGTTTGATGAGGTTGCTTGGTTTGGATTTCATGAAATGGATTGTTGGGTACACCATGTGTTTACATATTTTTGCCTATCTAAGCGTTTGATAAAATGCTTAGGAATCCAAGTATGTTGTTTGGATTGAAAATGATATAACATGTTTAGATATGTTATGAAATATTATTATATGTTTTATGATATAATTAACATTTGATGAATTTAGAAATGTTTGTGAAAATTAAATATGTTCATTATATGCTCATGATACGAGGAACATGATATTGTGAATTGCAATTGTACATTACATTTGCATTTGCACGGGTAGCATCACATTCGTGGACATTTGATATGAGTGTGGGTGTGTAATCAAACACCATCCTTGGTGTGCTGATACGTGGCCTCGGGAAGGTTTGACCTAGGTTCGACTTAGTCACACAGGTTGCATTGAAAACATGTGTCGGGATTAGCAAGAAGGACTAGATTCTCCTTCGGGTGCAAGACCCGGTAATCTTGGATATGCACTCCTATTGGTATTGAGTTCTTAAAGTGTGTCAGTGTACGCAGAACTATTGGTGGAAGTCTATAGATGTCACGTCGGTTGGATGACCGTTAGTGGAAGTCCATAAATACCCACCCTAAGAAAGACATAAGATTTTGCAAAAATGGTAATTGGATGTCTAATATCAATTGCGGGGGCTTGGAATGCTCGGATGGATACGGATGACATCTATTATGGGAGCTGATGGAGGGCTCGAGTTTGCATTGCACGTGTTAGTTCATCTCATGACGTAACATGAAATAGTAGCATTCATTATGAAAAGTATGTATTTGAATGGATGTTTTATGTGATCAATTGCATATAACATTTTATATGCATCTAGGTTGAGGATAAGCTTTCTTACGAGATACCCTATTGAGTGTGACTCACCCTTATGGGGATATATATTTCGAATGTTGGACAAGCCTCAACGAATGACTCTCGCTTGGGCTCGTATTGAAGAAAGAGTCGGGTTGTGGTTCCTAAAATTACACGTTGTAATCTTACGTATATTTTGTTTTTGTCTTGTATTAATCTTGTACAAAACTTGTATTTTGACTGTGGCATATAATGGGACCTTATTCTTTTATAAAACAAATGAATGGAATAGATGTTGAATGAGTTGTTGGGTTGGAAGTTAGATTTTATAGACTTTAGGAAAAATCGGGGCTCTAGGTACCATTACCTCACAGGTATCTAGCATCTAGAGAGCTCAGGTACCGGTACCTTGGCTTACAGGTATTAGTACCCCAAAAATAGTGGGTTAAGGTACGAGTAGCTAGGCTCATAGGTAATGGTACCACTTTGTCGAGGGGTCAAGTACTGGTACCACGACTTATAGATAGTGGTACCTAGAAACCAGAAAGCTCAGGTACCCGTACTACATACCCGTGGTACTAGTACCTCTTCTCAAAAAATGAAATTTTAAACAAAACATTGTCAAACCTTCACATCTTAAACTCTTTTTCTGGGATGATGTAAATGATTAAATTTTAAACTTATACTTTGGGATGTGGACCTTGGAATGATCATATTATTGTTGTATGCACAGGTTACGTATTGGGTAGAACTCTCGTACAAAGCAGACTCTGCCCAAATTTTGTTTTGGTTATAATCCAGGTGAATGGGGTGTAACGACGTGGTGTCGGGTTATATGATACTCACGGGTACTTCTGAGGGTTGATGGGTAATTAACAAGTTGAGAAAGGACCCTCGAATTTTGGTGCATCACAATTAAACTTTACTCCCTAGTGTGCAACACCTAACAAGGCATGGCCCATGATAGGGTGTTTCCTAAGTCATGCATGACTTTGTTCACCCAATTTCCACCAAATAGCCTAATGATACTCATCGATATAAAATCACCCCTTCTCGTTTCAATTCAAGCACTAGCATTTAACATTATCCCATTCATAACTCTCACACATTTGATTTACAACTATTAGATCAGTCTTAATATCTTCACATTATTCACCGACTCGATTAATACTAATCATTTTTTCTATCTGCCAAATATTCCTTCCCAATCTCTAAGCTTGAGCTAGAATCAACAATCCATGTAATCAATCCCTAGCAGCTTTCACACCCTGTCCTTTCTATTCGTTACATATAATATTGAATTCTCATGATTCAATCTAGAATAAATATATTTCTGATTCATAATATAAAGATAGAATTTGAAGGATCACAATAATCTCCTCAATTCAATACTATCAGATTTCTTGTAATATAATCACAGCCAAAAACAAAACTCCCGATGATTAAACCAATGTTCATCGATTTAATCACATTAGTCTTCATAGTCTTAGCAAATTATTTATAAGATCTGAGACAATAATGATCTGCAAGTTACTAGGCTTACTGTAGCATTTTATCCCAAAATTCGCTTAACAGTTTCTCCCCTCATGGGAACCAATCTGCATAATTATCAAAATTGATTTTTCAGATCATATCTTTCTAGTTGTCACGACTAATCGTAAAGTTTGAATCTTTAATACTCATACCTACAATTCTCAAGTATAACTAATCGACTCTCTCTTAATAATGTACTAATAGAGATAGGAAAAAAAATTTCATATTCTCCCAACACAACTCCAATAATATTAAAAGATCCCACATAACGATAGAAGTTAACACCAAACATTGAAATCATCCTTATTTCAATAATTGTCCACTATATTTGACCTCAAGCTTTTAAACCTCCATAATCTTTATTCTTACAATATTGAGGGTCAAAGGTAACTACTACAACTTAATCAGGCTTCCTAGATTTTGTTTTTACATGCCTATAAATTCGTTTCCATAACTCAACCTCAAATTTTCAATCAAAATTTGTAAATACAAGTCAACTATTAACTCCACAATCAACCAAGAGATTCTTAATTGTTAATCATTTAGAGAGTCTAAGTGTAGTGAACTAAGCCTACAACGAAATAAGATTGCCTAAGTGTAATGTCCTCAATGAGTATCCTATGTATTACCCTGCTAAACCATTAATACTTTCAAAGTAAATTTAATCAACCATCCATAATATTTTCAAACCCATATTGGTAACCTCAAGTACATGGTTATGAAACAAACTCTTGTCTATTTAAGAACCATAACCACAATTCCTATAGTTATTCCAAAATAGGCTCTCATTTGATGTTACTTCACCATATTACTTCAATTGATCATATTTGAGAAATATACTATCTCATACCATCGTACTCACCCTGGAGGAAAACATAACACTCCTTTGGTTTATTTCGTATAACCAAATCTACATTCATTCCTTAATTTCTGTGACTTTTAAGTAACACACATAACTTTTCATAACCTTATTATTCAAAACTTAGTTCATCTTAAAAACATCTAAGTTGACCTTACCTTCAGACATCTAAATTGGGTTATCACATCTCCTTGATTTCCAAAAATATAAGCAACACTAATAGTAGAATAGAATACTTAGAGTCGACAAGGCACCAAATCATAGTCAAATTTTTTATTGTTATCTATCAAAACACTTCAATCAACATGGGGTGTCTCTAAATTAAATCCTAAATAGTGTGAAATCTTGTTTATGGATATGTCTTTCAGAGCCTAAGAAACAAAGTACGACACTTTTCTATCAAATGAATAGCACAACGCAAATTTTTGATCAACTTCGGAGAATAAACTGATTTAACTTAGGTATTTCTAGTGTGTGTGACCTATATGGTTGGAAAGATATACGAGTTAAGGTTCTAACAAAAAAAAGTGGTGCACAATTTAGACTTTCCAACAAGGATTTATGATCCAATTAGTGAAAGGTAGTCTGCTTGACTAATGGTTCTGCGACAGTTGTCTAATTCGAGATTGGGTGTCTTTGTCACAAATTCTATCTCATACCTATCTCCAATATATATAATATCACTTGAATAAAGATTCATGCCTGTCATTATTTACTAACCAAAAACCAAAATACCATCTATCTTCTAGAATAGTCCATAATGACATGATATAAAACTAGCATATCCATCCCAAAATGTTTATCANCAAAATTACCATCCATCTCCTAGAATAGCCTATAACGATATAATATAAAACTAGCATATCCATCCCAAAATTTTTATCAGCCCCTCTAAGCTAGCTAATCCATGAATTCGAAGAAATAATTAATTCCTAACCGATGAAGAAAACAAAATAACATTTCTCTAATAAACATATAAATTCAAACAAATTCAAGCCTAAAGTTTCTTCGATTGAACCTAATACTCTAGTGATAATTCACAACCTATAGCTCCCATGCAAGACCAAATTCCTAAGCTCTGATACCAAACCTGTAATGCCCCAGAATTCACCCTAGAAGGCATTACTATCTATAACTATTTATATCATGAGAACAACTAATAAAATCCATAAATTAAAGAAATTTCATTCATCATCCATAATAACTAAAGCATAATCCAAAATAAATATGCTAAAGTATGGTAGTTACATTCAAAATTCAAATATTATCTTGCAACAGAATATAATATTATTCTTAAGATTGTCTCAAAATTAATCTGTCTATCTAGAACATAAAGGAAAAAACTCTAAACGTCCACTTCAGAATCCACGTCCACATCAATATGAACTTCCCAATCTACTTGCTCACCCAATCTGAACTCATTCTCTATATTGTAATCCAAAAAAGATGTTATTTATAAGGGGTGAGCACTAAGCTCTGTAGGAAAATCCTCCCAAGCTCAAACAAGGTTTTGNTCATATTTATCTTATAAACATAAAACTTCAAACAAATTTAAGCCTATAGTTTATTCAATCTAACCTAATAATCTAGTAATAGTCCATAACTTACATCTCCCATGTAATACCTAATTTCTAAGCTCTGATACCAAACCTGTAATGCCTCAAAATCCACCTTGGAATGCATTACTATCTACAAGCGATTCAATCATGAGAGCAATTAAAAATAATTATTTAGATAATCCATTAAATACCAAATATTAAAGACAATAAAACATTGTAGTATCTCCAAACTTACTGTTCAAAACCAAACTATAACTAGCATTGGAATAATTAAAACTAGCTAAAACATTGTTTTATAGAAATTTCTCAAACTCTAATCTAGAAAATGAACAACTTTATTCCTTTAAGACAAAGTCTGCATCTTGATCCTCCACCGCCTCGTAGTCAACTTGCTCATCCACATCGACATTATCTTCTATGACAAAATCTATAAATTTGTGGTAGTAGGGGGTGAGAAGAAGCCCGTAGAAAATTTCTCTCAAATTCCAACAAGGTTTTAAAACAACATTAATAAGGCAGGTCTCTTTTCGAAAATAGTATATATAAATTTTGATAGTAAAACTATGACAGTTGTAATGATCTCCAGTGTATGGAATATAGTAAATCAATGGCAGGAATAAACAAGTAAAAAATTAAAGTAATCGATAAATAACTGAGTAACATCATCCTATATTCTCATGTATGTTGATTATTTCTTAGGAATTTACACATTGATTCTACCTC